>CM062820.1:563343292-563830792 GCA_031772625.1 Pinus tabuliformis | reverse complement strand
TGGAGTTTGGGGAAAGTCCAACTCAACAACCTCCACTTGCTGCTTCTCGGTCATATATCGGTGCCAACCTTGTTACTGTGTGATGGTGTTTTCAAACTACTTAATGGCGTCTTTCTAGAAGCGGACTCTAGCCTCCATAGAATCTAGGTATATCGTCTTGGAACCTATATCGAACTCATTCCGAAGCATGAGAAACATTGTTTTGACCTTGACAAGACCATCGATGTACTTCTGCATGTTGTTTTCATTCAACTCCAAGTCTTTCCTGGTGGCTTCTCGTCTTAGCTGCTCCAAGTACTCATAGATCTCTGACCAGACTTGGTTCTTGGGTTTAACGTCAGTGAGGGAATTGATTGATGGGATATGCTACCAGGACATCCAAGCTACTAGAAAACCACACATATGAGGCCTGTGTGTTTCCAATGAATGAGGCGAGTTTCTCATTGTTCTGAATCAATATTCAAATCTTTTCTTTCTCTTGCTCTTCCCATGGATTCATCTTCTTTGCTAAGTCGAGAAGGGCCCCTTTGTACCACATTGTCCACTCTTGTACATGGGCGATGGCAACATGTATGTTCTTGAGAGTTTGAACAAACTCTTTGCTCCACTGCTATAGGCCATGCAAACAGACAACTTCTTTATGCACGGTGACAAATCTGTCATAAAGATTTCACATGGTATCACCGTGTTGATATTTCAACAAGTATCACTGTCCTCATCTCCCCCAATGCAGAAATTACATTCTGCACTGATACTCGGAGCTATTCTGCCTCTTTCCTGGAAGCCTACAAGTTTTTGCTAGTTGCTCATTCTTCATTAAGGGAAATTTTAGGTCTAAAATGGGCCTCCTAAGGAAATGATAAAATAATAGTGAAAATAATAAAATAAGATTAGATTACATCATCACAATTTAGAGGGAAAAATGAAAAACTACTTTTTTCAATTAGTATTTTCAACTTATATCCTTATGGGTTTACTCAAATTTCAAGCGGGAACACTCGTTGGATGAAAAATTTGATTCCTCATCCAAGGAGTACACATATTGCATACTTTTTATGGACCCTGCTACACAGAAAATGAGAAATACATGAAAACCATGATTGCAATCACGTTTTTTAGTGTATTTCTCATTTTTCGTGTAGAAGGGTCCATCAAAAGTATGCAGCATGGGTACTCCTTGGATGAGGAATTAAATTTTTCATCCAATGAGTTATTCCACTTGAAATTTGAGAAAAAGGTAGGGAGATAAGTTGAAAATACAAGTTGAAAGAGTAGTTTTATTATTTTATTATTTTTAATCTTTTTAATTTTTTACCCAAAAAGGGTGAATCATCCCCCATGGTCGACATCATCATCTTGAATCCTATTGTTTTTTATAAAGTTTATTTTTGTTGTACATTTTTCTTAGGACGCCCATTTTAGACCTCAAAAATTCTCTAATGTGCCGTCAGGTACTGAACATTTGAGATTTTTGCTCCTACATATGCCAAGTTGGCTTTGGTAATGGTAGTTGGATGCTTCCTAGTGTCCGACACTATCACCCTTTCCTTGATGAATGTAGGTGATGTGTGATTATCCAGAAAATGATTCCTCATGCCTGTACAATCCTCTTCTAGAAGTCGACAAATGATAGATTGTACACATCCATGACTGGATCATCATCAAGGAGAACAAAATCTCCTTGATTGCTCTGGGCTGGATCTACTACTGGAGGTGGTGGGGAATGAGGGATGACTTGTGGTGCTTTTGGAATCAAGTCAGTTTCTTCCTGCTGCGGCTCCTATTCTAACTCCATGTCTGTCACTTCAATCAATTGCTCAATCTATTGAGCAAGCTCATGATCCTGCATCTGTTCACCCTCTTCCTCAATGACTAGCAATTTCGGCTCATCAACATGTATTGGCGCTGTTTCCTCCATAATCACACCTTTCCTTTATTCTTCTTCGTGCTTTTGCTTCTCTTCTCTTTCTCTCCTCCTCAACTCCCATTCTTCCTTAAAATTCTTCTACGTCTCCTACAAATTCATCTATGCTTCCTACAATCTCTACTTTTCTTTCTTCCTCCACTATGCTCTCTTCATCCGTTGGTCCCTCTTTGCTTCCGCTGCCAAAGCTGCCTTTCCGATAATAGGATATGCCATCATTTTGCAAATTTTCTCTCCCTTTGGATCATCAATAATCTTCTTGTTCCCCTTGTCGTCCATAGGATTGCTGCCTTCTGCTACTGTTGCTATTGCTTTCGAAGTTGTCGAGGTCTGTAGCTAGCCTTCCAAGTTCTTTCTATACTGACCAACTCATGGAGTTTGGATGCATTGTAGTAGTACCTCCAAGGATCCTCCTCTATCTAATGAAATGTACCATGGATCGACAAAAAGTAAACTCTTGTACAATGGTATTTGAAAATATCTTAGGGATCATATAGATTAAAATCCTTGGTTTCAAACTTGAATTTCACTATGTCCTTAACTTCAACATCTTCATATTTCAAGCTCTTAATATTGTATAATCCTATCTGCAAAGGAAGAGTGGGCCATGATGCTTTCTTCTTCCTTTGTAGTCCTGCTGGCAACCCTGTAGCAAGGTGGTATGAAACTTCTTGCATGATCAGTTTGTCGGTGGCATACCTTGGTAAGACATGCAAAGGATTTTCTCCTCTAAACTCTTCGATGAAGGTGCCACTTGGAGAGGCATACTAATATGAAATGTTTACTATCACCTCCATTTCTTCTTGGAACATGCAAGGTGGATTTTGCTTAAATATAATCTTGTATAACAGGATGATAAAGTGGCCAGTTAGCCTTGCCATCACTCCTTGATAGTTGCATTCGGAAAGCAACTTGTAATAGATGTTCATGGTAGTCTCTTGTGGTGTCCATGTCCAGCTCATGCCAGGGAACTATTGTTGGTCACAGATTATATCCAGTAAGTATGTAGACATATAAAACCTTGATTCCTCATTCTTGGACGAATTCCAAGCCTTAGCCACATGGGGCTTCAACTGTTGAGCCAACATATTCGACCAGTTGAATGGCCTCCCATCATTCACCAACTAGTCTAGTAAGACTTCCCACCCTCCAGGGAAGGTCTCTGTGCTCTCTTGACCATATATTCTGTAGGAAAACATGATCAAGAGCTGGTAAGCCTTCTTGAGGGACTTTTCCTTGTAAACATGGGTGGGTGTCTGTCTAAAATTCGTCGACTCTTTCACCCAGTGCTTAACAATGTCTTTTGTGTTCATATAGATATGGGTGGCATAGAAGAGTGAGTCGATGCGCTTCATCGGATTAGGAAAGTGATACATTTGTCAAAAGTCCTCTACCTTGAAGGTGGAAAGTTTCCTCCTGCTGGTACTTCTCAATTTCATAGTATATTCATCTGTATGTTAGACAATCCAGCTGATGATGTCCGTACATGGGAAAGCAAGATACCTGCATGCAACCTTGTATAACCTTGACCGCCGGATGCTAAGATAAACCTGTCGGTTTTCTAAGTCTACCTTAAATTCCCCTGAAAAAGTTTCTTTGATTTTCTGTCATATCAATGTTGTTCGCTTCTCAATAAACAACCAAGTATATGCATACACTGGTAAATCAACTGATGTCTTCTCAACTGCTTCCCTAGTACTGCTCTCAGGGGTTTCCTTTGATGCAACTCTTTTAGATTCCATGTTAACTGTGACTGTTGGAGAGATTCTCAACAACCATTGTACCTGTGGGATAAATAGGACACTCATGGCAAGCAAATATCAACTAAAAACCAAGACAACTTCAAGACAAGTTCAAGCAGCAAGCCAAGCACTTAATGGGAAATATTGAATAGTTTTGATTGAATGGGGTGACTGTCTGACTATGGGAACTGCGCACTGCACAGTCCTAGTAGTGAGTTTGGGAGCTTGATGTCTAGAAATTAAAAATGCGTAGTTTAGCCTAAGCCAATGCCCGGGAGAGACTGCGCATTACGCAGTGTTAGTGGCGAAGCTGGGAGGATAGCTCCTAGAACTACATAGTGCGTAGTTGGAGCCAGCCCAAGCTATGATCTATGCAATTCGAGTAGCCAAGCCAGAGGCTTGAGTCTCTAGATTGCACAGTGCAAGCTGTGAAAAGTGAGGTCCAGGCAAGGGGACTCAGATCTGCCTAAGGGGAGTGTGAAAAAAAAGAAGATCTAAAAGATAGTGTAAGTATGAGTGAAAATATGACTAAGTGTTGATGCATGCATGTGAAAACAATGCAACAATTGATTAAACTGAAGGAAAACAAACCATGTGAGGAGAGTCTTCGCAATGATGACTGTTGGTGCTAAAATAGGAAAACTCATGCGACACTTGAAAAAGGAAATATATAACTTGAAACAACACTTATACAAGCTAAAAAAAGTTAAAATGCCAATAGTCATGTAGAGAAACAAGTGAAACAACAGTCACACAAGCTAAACAACAAAAAGCGACAAAAAAGTGGCAAAAGACGACAAAATAAAAACTCACCCGGAAAAGCGATCACGATCACACGGAAGGCTCCTTGATCTCCTCAAGAATGATAGAGCTCCAAGATAAAGTGTGGAAATGAGATCTAGTAGTGCCAAATTAAATATATTTGGTCAAGTTAGGGTTTATGATGTACACACCTAAAATCAAGGAAAAAGCAACACTTGGAGAAAGTTTTTAAACTAACCCAAGTGTCTCATTCAGGATACTAAAAATAGATTCCTATTTTTTAGGGATGTGTTTTATTTTTTCTTTTTTAGGAAAACTGCCGTGCATTGCCTAGAAAGATTGCGCAGTTTTGGGAAGAACTGGGAAAATCTTCGGCTCATGCACTGCACAGTTTCTGAGAGAAATGAGATTTGTGTAGTTTCTAGGCTGCCCCTCCATGACTACACATTTCTAGAGCTCAAGGCTCATTGGCAGTAAGGACTGCAAAATTCTCAATAGCAAGGCCAGTTTCCCTCAAGAATTGTGTAGTTTTTTGTGGCAAGCCTAGAACTGTAAAGGGAATAAGTCAAGAGATCAACTTGTGGGTTAGAAAATTAACTAAGTGAGAAAACACAAGCCAAAATGAAAAGGATAAGTCTTAGTCAAAGCATGGATACCTGGATCAATGCAAGATGAGTTGCTGGGGTTTAGAAGGAAGGCTCCAAAATTGAAGCATAGGAAAAATTTTGGAGGGTAGTTGTAGCCGCTACAACAACATACAAACTCTGATTGATCTGATTCTTGCATTGTTGGAAAGCTCTTCAAGGGTAGAATATTTATATGGATTCATATGCTCATGACACAAATTTTACATCCCAAAAAACATCATTTAAGGTATAAATTTGACCCTACAAGGTCTCTGAACTTAGTACCACAAAGTGGGTGGTGCCGCTAAAACTGTTTCTGTAAGACGATTTCTCTAATTTTTCCAACCTAAAAACATTGATATGGATGAAAAGAAATATAATGATCAAATATAGATCATACTTCCCCATTTCTAGAGGATTTTTTTCCCCAAAATATTTTAGTAAATGAGGTGAAGAAATATTTCCTCTACCTTCTCCCTAGAGTATCATTTAGCCTTTCTTGGAAGTTGTCCTTTTAAGATAATCTTCCAAAGGTCATGCTATTCTTACCTTGTAGTTCTAGACATCTTCTACAAAATTTTATCCTCTATTAACTTTACTTAAGCATCTGGTGCTAAATCCTCTATAGAAGGTAGTATGTGCTCCTCTTCTTGATCTAGCATGGAAGTCTCGTTGAGTTTCAAATTATCCACATTCACTACTGAGTAAAGGTGCATGTATAGGGGTATACTAAGTCTATAGGCATTGTTTCCCACTTTTTAAAGTATCTTGAAGGGATTATACTAGATAACCTTGATTTTCATACAAGGGTCTTGTAGCTTCTCACTGTTCAATTGTAATCATACTCGATCGCCCACATTGAATAACTTCCCTATTTTGTGTTGATCATGCTAGGACTTGTACTTTTCATATGAATTCTTTAGTATCTATTGTACTTGTAGATGTATTTTTCTGATAGTCTGCACAAATTTCTCTACCCTTAAAGCATCCCTTGCGATATGTTCACTCAATCCTCCTTGCTACCCATATTTAGTATCCAAAGGTAAAAGTGGAAAATATCCAAAACAAGTTTCAAATGGGGACTTGGAAATATAATTGTGGATTTATCTATGATAAGAGTGTATATATATACCCATATTTTCATCCCAAGTCTTCAGATGCTTCTAATTTGAACTCTCCAAAAGCTACACCAAATTCTTGTTGACTACTTCTCTTTTCCCATCCTTTTGTAGATGGAATGCTATAGACCTCTTTAAATTCATGTCCATATTATCCCTAATGTAGTCCAAAATGCACTAAGAAATCTTGCATCTACATCTAAAACTATGCGACTTGGTATCTTTAAGTGCACCCAAACCTATCCAAAGAAAATGTTTGCTACTTATTTCCTATATGTGGTCTTTTTACAGGGCATGAGAAAGCACATCTCGCTGAAATTTTCAACTACCATGAACATGTAGTCATGTCCCTTCTTCTTTGTTGCTAAACCTTCCACAATGTACATAGAAATGATTTCCCAGGGATGAGTCACATTTAGGTAAGGGATGGTTTATGCCTTGTTTCCTATTACTAGGATTTTCAATACAACAAGGCATGCATCCTCTTATGAACCTAGCTACATCTTCTTGCATCCTAGGTCAATATACACAACCTTGTAAGTTTGAAATTATCTTCCCCACAACAAAATTCCCAACAACATTGGAGTTGTGAGCCTCTCTCATTATCTGCAACTAGTCAACTTTAGGAACCCATAAAATTCCCAGCTTGTAGAGTAACCCATTATGGAGATGATGATCAACTGCATTGTCACCATTGTGCACATGATTCTAGGTCTGCATATATTGAAACACCTCCTCTATGTCCTCATCCTCTCTATATATGTTCCTTTGTATGCATCATGGGTGAAAGGTTCCATGTGCATTAGGTTTCCCAATGATTTGGGTGGCCTTAAAATCATGTTGACCAAATTGTTTGTGTTGTGATTCTTATACTTGTTCACTAAATGAGACTGGTGTAAAAAATCCATCCGTTTGTAGTGTCTAGTCATTGTGACTCACTTTGGGACTTTAGGTATTGTGGTGGCTAGTGATCTATGTGGATTACTATCTCCTTTACCATCATATATTGTTTCCACTTTTTGGAAATTTATACGAGGGAATAAATCTTCTTGTCATATGTTGGGAAGTTGAAAACTTTCCCATGAAATAATTCAAAGTTGTAGAATATAGGCCTTCCTCACTGAATCATTATTGCTCTCGTAGCATACACACTCACATCCATCACAACTTTGAAGGGATACTACAAGCTTCGTAATGCAAGAACTAATGCTTGATTGATTTTCTTCTTTAACTCCTCAAAGGCCTTTTTCTAACCCTTTCCCCATTGAAAATGTTATTCTGGCATGGAGTGGGACTGCTACTGTTGAATGTGAGGCTATGAATTTCCTCAAGTACTATACTACCCCAAAAAAAATCTTGACCTCATAAACAATGGTAGGAATCAAATACTTCATGATGGCCTCCATCTTGGTAGGATTTATCTTCAACTCTCCTCCACTAATCACATATCCTAAATACACCAAACAATGCTATGAAAAATCACATTTCTCAACATTTTTCAGTAGCTGATGCTTCTTCAATCTCTCTAGCACCTACATAAAATGTGAGATGTGATCCTCCTAGGTAGCATTATATACTAGTATATAATCCAAATGCATAATGAAAAATGAATCTAAATATCGGTGCAATATATCATTCATTAATATCATTAACGTAATTGGTGCATTGCATAAAATAAATAGCATGACTAACCAATCATACAAAACTTCTTTGGTTTTGAAGGTGGATTTCCAGGCCTCTTCTTCTCTAAGTTGAACTTGGTGATACCCTAATTTTAAGTCTAGCTTGCTGAAGTATTTTTCTTGCTGCAAGTGGTCCAATAGATCAATTATCCTTGGTAGGGAGGTACTTATTATTCATCATATTTTCGTTTAACACCCTATAATCAATGCACACACCAAGGGCCATCATTCTTCAGTAAATTTATGATGGGTGACTCATATTTGTTCGAATAAAAATTTACTATATAAGTTGTTGCAACTTCTTCTCCACCTCTTTTGATTCTATAACAAATTTCCTATACAACCCAAGATAATAGAAACTTTCACTACAGTTGGATCTCATACTCCACTTCCCTCTTGGTTGGTAGCTCTTTAAGCTCCTAGAACACTCCTTTGTATGCCTATAGAAACTATTTTAGTTGCTGTCTCTATTCATTAGTGCACCCATATAGGGATGCCTTTGGTGTCATTAACTCTTCTATGTGCCAATTTTCTCATAAAAATAGTAAAAAATACTTCTTTCTAGAATTGATTAGTAAAAACACTTACCATTGGAATTTTAGACTTTCCCTTATGCGCATTAAACGTGAAGGATTTTCCATCCTTGATGATGTGGTTTTGGTTAGCTATCCACATGAATATTGCATCTTGCATGTACATACAAGGACTCCCAAACATTACTCACATACATCAAGTGGAACTATATCCAATTATACTTCATCAATAAAACCAACATTGGTAGCAAATTTGATTTTAAAATTTTTTTCTACATTGATTTATACATCCTTATTTACCCACCCCAATGGTTATGGTTTGGGATGATTTTGAAAGTCCAATCCCAATTTGTTGACCATTTTTATGTAAATATATTTTCTTGTGATCCTAAGTTGAAGAGAACATTAATTGTTGTCTTCTTCACCTATACATTTATATAGAAGAGTTTAGTCATCTTATTCTCTTCCTTTTGTTGAAGTCTACTTAGACCCACTCCCTTTTGTACTAATGTACATACAATATTCTCATCCACATCAAAGATGCTTTCCACTTGATTTCTTGAATCTATGGACATGAGGTTTTTCTTCTTCCCGCCCTTCTTCCAGTTCATCGATTGAGTCCTAGATGAAATTCCCAACTCTTCTCCTCTATGTGTATATCGATGTTATAATGGTTACAATGGTTTCTGATATATTTACACTACTGTATTGTGGTTGCTATCTTTTTTTCCTTCCCCGCTTTCCCTTTCTTCTTCTCTTATTTGGAAGCTTCTTCATTTTCATTCTACTTTGAACCACTTGATTTATCTTTCTTTTGGCCTTCGTTTTTAGGCACTATGCCTGTACACAAGCCTCATCCACCATTTTGGGTTTGAGCATCATCACTTTCTTTCATATATGGTTTTTTAGATCCCCGAGATACTTCAGGAGTACGTATGGGTTTTTGGGAGAAATACCAAACATTATTTCCATCTTCCTAAATTTTGTGGTGTACTCATATAAAACCTGCCCCTATATTTGCATGAAGTGATGCCACTAGATGCATTTTTCCTCTACATATATGATAAGGTAGAATTGGGACTTTATGAGAGCTTTAAAATGTTTCTAGTTGGTTACTAGGAATTCCCTTGTTTCCTAAATGTTTATGGCTTGCCCACTAGGTCAAGGCATCACCCTCTAGTTTCAAATGAATGAAAGAAATTCTCTATTCCTCCTTTATGTGGTGGATACTAACATAAATCTCTAACGTTTCAGTGGTTGATTTAATTTCAAAGTGTTAATCTCACTTTGATATGGATTGGTTTTGACCTTCTTTTCCATCTTAAAGTAATATTTTGAATGGTTGAAGGCACTCAAACTTGGTTGTTCTTTTTTGGGTTCTTTCTAAGACTCTTGATTTGGTTCTTTTTGATCCTCCAATTTTCCCTTTAATATAACCTCTAAAGTGGAACCTCCATCTTCTCCAATTCTAAGCTTTTTTTCTATAGCCACAATAAGGAGGTACATATTACAACTGATATTTGTAACCTGCTCTTCTAGCATTGTGAATTTATCCTCTACCAAATATTTAGGATTATTAAAACTAGATTCAATGACCATGGTTGGGGTTTTATGACCTTTTTCTTAAACCAATTTGATCCCCTATAACTCCCCACAATATATCCATGGATATTCCACTAGACATTTGATCACAACAAATCTAATAAAATATACTAAAATAAAAAAATATATAATATGATGGTTAATTTTGATTATATTTTTTTTGGATTTTATTAAACTATTATTTTCTATGTTTTATTCATGTAATATATAAAATTTAGAAAATAAAGAATAAATAAAATAATCACTACAAACCACACTAACACTAAGATATGATCTAGGAAACCCTTTCAAAAGAAAACCCATGTGAAAGGTGAGGTTGATCCACTCTCTATTTCTGTGAATGGATGATCCATAAACTACCATGGACATTCCACTGGATAGTTGGAGACTAGATTTGATAAAATTATACTTAAATATGAAATCTACACTATGAAGGTTTATTCCTCTTTAGATTTCTGGATCTATAAATTACTATTTATTACATATGCATGCAAATTGTAATTACGTAGAAAATAGAGAACAACAAAATAAAAAAATTACAAACCATGATTGATGCAAGATATAACCTAAGAAACCCTTTCTGAAGAAAACCTAGCTGGAAGGCGAGGCTGCTTTTTTCTCTTTCTCTAAATAGAAAATCACTGTGAGTCCAAGGAAGTAAGGCTCGTGGCCCATGGGATACTATAATGCACAAGTCCTCTGTGTGTGCTCTCTCCATATCCCTCTTGATTAATTTTCTCATCTATGTAATAAACTAAACTTGAAAACAATGGCCCCCCTTTTCCTCCTAGTGGCCCAGTTATAACACAACCTGATAACCTACTGGTGGTTAGGTTCAACTCGTCGACTCTTAACCAAACTTATGATATACACCCTTATATAGTCTTCTTCATCATGATCATCATGATCACATGGCTATCCCTTTTCCTTGAGTACTGGGGATGCCATGACATCCTCTTGAATTACGGTGGTCAAAATAGGAAGGTCAAATTCCAAGTGGCATAACCTTTGTATACAAAATCTAATTGAGGCAATTCTTACGTCATTGGAAAGGTATCTATGTGTAGAATATGAAAAAATATGCAACACAAAAGAATTTTTTTTTAGCCCCAAATATTTTGATTTGATGCCTTAGAATGATCCCATTAGGTTTCTGATAAAAATGGGCTTGTGAGCTGATATCTCCACTCTTTCCAATCTAAAAGCATCAACATGGATGAAAAATAATATAATGATCCAATCTGGATCAATAGAAATGTTGCAAACACAAAGGGAGTGAGCTTGTGGCCTGTGGCTTGTGGGCTACTACAAAACACAAATAATCTCTGCCCTTCCCCCTTTCTATCCACTTTGAGCTACTCTACTATAGTGTGGAACAAAATGCACTTGAATAGAAAAAAACCCCCTTTCCTCCTAGTGACCTAGTTATAACATAGTCTGAGAACCAAATAGGGGTTAAATTTGATCCATTCAACCCCTAATATGAGTTACAATTAAACCATTCTAGAGTCTTGTCACAGTGCCCACATAGATATCCAAATTTCCTTGAGTAATGGGGGCTAACATGACATCCTATATAATTAGGGCGGTCAAATATGATGAGTCAATTGATAATTTTTTCATTTGAACTACAGTTGAAGTAATTATTGCACTGTTGGAAAGGTATTTGAGTGTAGAATAGTTCCAAAGGGTGTGGCACATAGGTGGTGTTAGCCTTGCTGGCACAAGGACCACAAATGGATCCATATAGGCTCTTATAGTCTCCAAATTTGCTTAAAAACATGCCAATGAGCCCATTAATGGGCTTGAAATCTTCAATTTTTTCTCAAAGATCATCCAATGATCAAAAATCGTGCAAGAGGAGATCCCTTGGAAAGGCGGAAATACACTATCAGGAGGCTAAAATGCTTAAAAAGCCATGAAAGATGCACAAACGGAGGCTTTAACAGTCAAGGCACAGTAGCCGTTAGATCTAGCTGATCAACGACCCAGATCTAAGTGGCTAATCACAATCGGCGCTATCACAGAGGGGACAGTCTAAAGGTGGGTGCATGACACCGATGATCAGCGATCGCTAATAATCGGATCGGCAGGTCGCATCAGCAGTCGTGGTGGTGGAGAACATATGTTATGTTATATAAAGGCTCGGGAGTTGAGTGATTAGCGACTGCAATTTATCGCATCGCTATGTCGCATCAGCAATATACCATGGGTGAGGCCTATTTACATATATACGGGTGCAACTCGATAACCGGAGCCGACGGTTATATAGATAAGATTGCATAAAACTTCAAGTCCACAGGTTGGCCATTTTCAATATATTTCGTTGTTTAAATGAAATACAAAGGAATACATAACAACACTGATAGCAATAAAGCCCAGACCTGCAAGGGTTCGGGAATGATATTATATAATATTTCAGGTCCGGGGAAAGCCATGTTTTAATCTTTTTATGTGTTTTCGTTAGTTCAACAAAATACAAAGGGAACGGGCCAAATGCGAATTGCAATAGTGATAGGGCTAGACCCGATGGGTTTCAGAGTTAAAATATATACTGTTTCAGGTCCACCAAAGATGATTTTACATGTTTTTCAGTGTTTTTCAAGGAGTTCCAAATATAAAGAAAACACATAGGAGCAGGCTTTTGCGAATTGCGAGGGTGACAAGGGCGGACCCGAGAGAAGAATAAACCATTTTTAAAGACCTTCGAAGTCCAAAAAGGACAGAGAAGGGCGGGATTTCTCAGTGATGGCTGCGTTTTCTGTTTATAACAAAAATATACATTGTTTTCAACAGAGGTCCACCATAGGGCAACACTGTTCTGCTATAATAGAAGCATGCATTGTTAAAACATTGAAAGGGCCACAACACACGCAGCTCCTCCCCAAACCAACATAGAGGCCTAAAAGAAGGACAATGCACCAATAGCCCAGCATAGCCACACCAACAGACATTATGGAGCATCTTTGGCATAGAGAAACTCCCAGACAGCGTAACAAGCCACCAAAAATATTTGAAAACAGTTATTCTACTGTCAAAAGCAGAAAAATCCAATCCCATGCTTGCCTAGAGGGCATCAAATCTGTTAACAATGTATATCAGGCAGATTAAGACTCTGAGCCTCTTAGAACTCAATAGCATTGTAAACAGGCTATAAATATCTGAAACTAAGATGTAATAGGGGTTCAACTCTTGGAGAATATTCCTCCTCTGTTCGTTCAAGCTTCTCATCTTCATTCTAGCAATATATGCTTCTTTTGCCATTATATGTTCAATGTCCATTCTCTTTGTTGTTATATGCTTACACTTGAACAATTTGTTCATGTTTTCTATGTGTCTAAGGCCAGATAACTGTCATCTTATCTCTGCTTTTATATATTAGACTTGCAAGCTTCTTTGCTACTTGTAACTAGCCATCCATATGTGGTCATATATGCATCTGCCAGTACAATCAGTATTCTCTTTTGCTGCCTATAGCTAGCCATTGATGTATGTTTATATATGAAATCTGCTGGTATAGTTAGTATTCTCCATCTATCCATTGAATTTACAACTTATTGGGCATTAGTGGTCTAAAGCCTTGTATTGGTGAGAGCGTTCATGCATGCATTAAGTGAAAACAAAGCTGAAATGGTTATCTAACTTGATCCAATCCATCATTTATTCCAATAGTTCAGAGAACAATATTAAATATTATATGTTACCAGGCATCTCCGAGCTACAACCTAGGAGATTTTCTTGGAGTGTTAACATAATTGACCTCGTTTCCGGGGAGAGGAAACTGAAATTCAACTTCCCTGGGAAATGACATAGATCCAACTTTGTGGATAGACAAAGTCTGGGCACTTTTTTGGTTGTAATCATCTATCTGGCGACTCTACTGGAGGCTGAACCTCTTGGCGACTCCACTTCATAGTTCTGGCTCAGTTTGTGAGGCACACTTGGAGAAATCCTCAAAAGCTACAAGCTGACCCAGTGCCTGACCCTGAAAAAATCATCAAAGAGAGAAAGGTATTGCAGAAAGGAGCATCGGGTTCAGGTAAACCTAAACAATCTTCTATATCTCTTCAAGAAAGGCTTGTAATAGAAAAAATACATGTTGAGAGTATAGCATCTAATACTAGCATTGAATAAAAACTCTCAGAAATTCATAAAGCTCTTTATTCGTTAGGTTCTCCTTTTGCTTTAAGCCTAAAGGAAACCTCACCTCCTATCCATCATACTCCTTTAGTCTTGTCAATCACTCCTCAGCCCTCTATCATTTAGACTGCTAGTACTCTTTTAGCCACCACAACTATGGCAGGTCCACAAGCACCTACCAAAATGGAAAGAATCATTGCTGCTAGGTATGGACCTCTAATACTACCCGCTCCTTTGAATGCCATGCCTACAGGAGAATATCAAATATATAGGCCTACGTTCACTGGGACTGAAGGTGTTACTGCTGAAGAACATCTTGAGTAATTCTATAGCTATGCTGATAATTTGGACATTAGTGAAGATGATGTGTGGATAAGAGTCTTTGTCCAAAGCCTAGATGGAGAGGCTAGAAAATGGTTCAGAGAACTAATCCAAGATCTATAGCAGATATTGAAGCTTTAGATGATGCATTCTTAAAGCATTGGGGGGATAAGAAGGATCTCCTCTACTACCACACTGAGTTTGGGAACTTAAAGAGGGAAAATGGTGAGTTGTTCTCTGATTTTAATAAGATATTTAACCATATGTACAACAAGATACCAGCTGAAGTAAAACCCACTACTGCCTCTGCTAAACTCACCTATGCCAGTGCTTTTGATTCTGACTTCTGCCTTCTATTGAAAGAGAGGTGTTGTGCTACTTGGCTGACATGCAGGATGCAACCTTGGAAGTGGAATCAAACATCATGGTTGCAGAGAGCTCAAGGGAAATGTTGATAGAAGAAGACAGAGGGGCGAGCCTTCATCATGCTCTGATCCTAAGATAGACAAAATGACCAAAATGATCAAGTCATTAGCCTCTGAAATCTCTAAATTGAAAGTTGAGCAACACCTGGGGAAAGGAATAATTCCTAATACCTTTGCCCCAAGAAATCCAAATCCAAACCCATATAGAAGAACAAATGAGCAGTTGCAGATTTTGCAAAGAAACAAAGATGCAAATGAAGACCAAAGGGTGAAGGCTCCTTTTCAGAACACAATCATGGAAGAAGAGCAGTTTGAAGAAGATGATGAGATGCATTGTCTAGAAGACAAAGGCAATTCTTCCTTTTTGACCTCAGCTGCCTATGAAAAGTCATTATGCAATGACCAAATCAAACAAGAATGGGATGGTGAAGCTATTCTACAAATTGTAGATCAGCGAAGATATAATTTGAGGTCAAAGATAAATAATGCCAAGGAAAATCCTATTCAAGGAGCTACTATTCTTGTAGTACAACAAAAAAATAAGCAAAAACAACCGGCAGTTGATCCCATCATCCCTAAAGCTCTAGCTCATGAGGTAAGAGGCCTTGACAAGTATCCTTCTCCTTTCAGTTTTCAATCAGAAATTCAAAATCTAAGAATACCTATGCCTCTGATTGAACTAGTGAAGAATGAGTCCTTCAAAAGATCCATCCTCAAGGCCCTTGAGCCTAAAGCCATCCAAGCCTCCACTGACTATGTAAATCTGCAAGATGACAAGACAGCTATTATTCTCAGCCCAATTATTGAAAATTGTGAAGACAACTCCCCATCATTCTATGACTCCTTGACTATTCATGAAAAATACCTTCACAATTGCCTTTTAGACACTGGAGCCAGCCATAATATAATGCCCAAGGCTGTCATGGATGAGTTGGGTCTTGACATCACTAAGCCTTATCATGACCTATTTTCTTTTGACTCTAGAAAGGTGAAATGTCTAGGATTAATCAAGGACCTAGCCATCACATTGTCTCATCTACCTATGAAAAGCATGAGCATGGATATTGTGGTAGTTGATGTACCTCCCAAGTTTGGCATGTTACTTTCCAGAGTTTAGATCAATGGATTAGGTGGATCATTACAAAATGATCTGTTCTATGCTACTGTCCCAATTTTCAGAGGTGAGAGCAGGAGATTATACAGAGAGGAACAATTGGCTTATATCATTAGCGATGAGAAGAACCCTACTAATCATCCCATCTATGCTGTTGACACTGATTTTGGAGCATGTATTCTCCATATTGAAGAATCCCAATTGGCCTCCACACAGCTTAAAAAACCAGTTTGCCAAATCGCTGAAGAAGAAGGCCCACAGATTTGGGATATGTTCTTTGATGGAGCTTGCTCTAAAGAAGCTGCCGGGCTTAAACGCTGCTAAAGAATTGGGTATCAAAGGCCTGAAAGTGTTTGGAGATGTAGACCTCATCATCCAGCAGGTAAATAAAGTGTTCCAAGCAAACATCCAAGGCTAAAAGCATACCAAGATGAGGTATGGCGGCTCAAGGACTCTTTTGATGATTTCAACATTTCTTATGTTCCAAGAATGAAGAACCAGCTTGCCGATTCCCTTGCTGTCTCTGCTAGCATGTTTATTCCTCCTTTACCTCCTAAATTGACATATGAAGTTCAGGTAAAATACAGACCGTCTCTGCCTAACAATGTCAAATATTGGAGAGTTTTTGAAGATGATGAGGAAATCAACAGGTTTTTGCAAGTCGTTGAGGAATTTTCTGAAACGCACATCGATCAAGAAAATGAAGCCATGGGAGAATGCAGCCAGTCCAAGCTAAAAAGTGAGATCGGCCAACGAAGCATCATCCAACTGCCTAGTAATCACATACCAAAAGGATTGGTGCCTCTAGAGAAGCTTTTCGGTCATAATGACATGCCCTATAAGCTAGCTAAAACAGAAAATGAGTCTGTTGTCTGTAAACATAATATAGGGAACCCAACCCATCCGAAATTCATCAATCTGTCCACCCATTTGTCCTTTGCCCAGAATTCTGAGTATTGCACCCTCATGAAGCAATTCGCTAATATTTTTGCTTGGGAATACAGTGATCTTAGAACCTATGATACAAACATCATTCAACACCAGATCCCACTAGAAAAGAACACTACACCTTTTAAGAAGAAATTAAGACCTATCAGGCTCCCTCTCCTATTGCCTTTGATTGAGAAAGAGATCAATAAACTGGTGGATGCAAAAATTATAGTTCCCCTAAGGTATTCAAAATGGATAGCTAACCTTGTGGTAGTGAGAAAGGAAAATGGAGAAATCAGGCTTTGTGTTGACTTCAGAAATTTGAGCAAGTGCTCTAAAAAAGATAATTATCCCTTGCCTAGGATGGAACACTTGTTGCAAAGAGTTTCAGGGGCTAGAGTCATGTTAGATGGATTTTCAGGTTACAATTAGATTGCTGCACATCCTGAAGATTAGGAAAAGACCGCCTTCACTACTTCTGGGGCACTTTCATATACTCCAAGATGACTTTTGGACTGATAAATGCTGGGGCTACTTTTCAAAGGGCCATGGACATAGCCTTCGTGGGAGAGAAGGACAAGTTTTTCCTTATTTATCTTGATGACATAACAGTATTCTCCAGTAGCCGCAAAGATGATTTACATCATTTGAAGAAGGTCTTCCTAAAGTGCAGACAGTTTGGAATTTCAGTGAACCCAAAGAAGTCATGGTTTGCTCTAGAAGAAGGCAAACTTCTGGGACATATTGTTTTTGCTGAAGGTGTGAAGATTGATCCAGCAAGGGTTCAATCCATTCAGACATTGTCCATCCCAAGGTCAAACAGGGACATTCAATCCTTCTTGGGTAAGATTAAATTTGTAAGGAGGTTCATTCCAAACTTTGCAGAGCTTGTAAAGCACATCACTTCCATGATGAAGAAAGGAGCAGAAATAAAATGGACAGATGCTTCAAGAAGCTCTTTTGAAGCCATCAAGCAAGCTATCATGGAATCCCCCACTCTAATCAACCCAGATTACACTAAGGAGTTTTGTATCTTCTTTTTTGCCTCTTATGATACACTCGCAGTAGTTCTGTTGCAGAAAAATGATGAAGGCATAGAGCACCCCGTGGATTTTTTTACCAAAACTTTAAGGGATGCTGAACTAAGGTATGACCTTATTGAAAAACAAGCTTATGCTCTCATAAAGTCTTTAAAGGCATTCAAAATTTATATTCTGCATTCCAAAGTAGTTGCATATGTACCTTTAGCTTCAGTAAAAGATGTCTTAACTCAGCTAGATATTGATGGGAAGAGAGCTAAATGGATTGCAAAATTCATAGAGTTTAACATAGAGGTGAAGCCCACTAAGCTTGTCAAGGGCCAGGGCTTGGCTAAACTCATGGTTGAAGAAAATTGCAGCTTGTTAGATATAAATTCCATGAGTCTAAATTTAGATGATGAGAAAATAGAGGGAGCAGCAGAAGAGAAAAAGCAGAATTAGTCTTTGGCTGAAAATCTAGCCACATGTGAATGGTATTACAACATAGTTCATTTTTTGCAAAAGCTAGAAGTCCCTCCAGGGCTTAGCTCAAGTCAAGCTCGTGCCATTAAACTCAGATCATCTAAATTATATATTGATAAAAATATGCTTTATTGGAAAGACCCATCAGGAATCCTCTTGAGGTGTCTAGATAAAGAACAAACTGTGGAATTCATACACTAGTTCCATTCTAGCATCTGTGGAGGGCATCATTATTGGAAAACCACAGCTCACAAAATCTTGAGCGCTAGATATTATTGGCATACTCTGTTTTTTGATGTGATTTCTTTTGTAAAAGCTTGTGACAAGTGCCAAAGGTTTGCAGGAATACAACAGCTAAAATCTCTGCCCTTGAAGGAAATACATGTCAATGGTCCCTTCCAGCAGTGGGGCTTGAATTTATAGGTGAGATCAACCGACATTCCAGTGGCCAACACAAATGGATCTTAGTAGCCACTGATTATTTCACCAAGTGGATTAAGGTTATACCCACTAAGAATACCAATCATCAAGTTTTCATAAAGTTCTTGAATGAGAATATTTTCACTAGATTTGGTTTCCCAACCAAACTAGTCATTGATAATGCAGCAACTTTCAAGGCAAAGAATTGGTGGACATGACTGAAGCCATGGGCACTCAGGTGGTGTATTCTAACAAATGGCCTAGCAGAATCATCTAACAAGAGTCTGGTAAGGGTAATCAAAAAACTGTTAGAGGACAATAAAAAGAGCTGGGATTGCAAATTGAAGTTTGCACTATTGGCTGACAGAGTTACCATCAAAAAGTCTATAGGGAATTCTCCATTCAAACTAGTTTATTGCGCTGACGCTATTTTCCCCATCCAGCTCATTCTCCTTGTGGCTAAGTTCTTGCAAGAATAACAATATGAAGAGAATGATATGGTAAGAAGAATGAATAACCTAGTTGAACTACAACAAATCAGAGAGCAGCTGGTTGAGAAGTCAAACGCTCATAAGAAGAAAATCAAAGAAACCTTTGACGGGAAGGTAAAAGTGGACAATTTACGAGTTGGTGATTGGGTGCTTAAATGGGATGCATTTAAGGAAAAGAAAGGTAATCATGGCAAGTTTTACTCCTTATCGACAGGTCTGTTTGTCATCACTCAAGTTCAGCAAAACAATACTTTCATTCTGCACAGTCTAGAAGGAGGAGATACTTTTGGTATCCCAATAAATGGGCGATTCTTGAAACTTTATTTTGTTTAAGGCTTTAAAGCCTCGTCATTGTAAATATGTTTTTCCAATTTTTATTTCATTACAAAATAGACTCCATGCCCAATGGAACACTAGGAGGAAGATTTGATTTTGCTTTTATAGGAAAAGCATTGATCTGTGATCCTTGAAACCTCACAGGGAGAATTTCATCCCTAGAAGGAGCTAGTGTTAGCCTTGCTGGCACAAGGCCCACAAATGGATCCATATAGGCTCTTATAGTCTCCAAATTTTCTTAAAAACATGCCAATTATCCATTAATGGGTTTGAAATCTTCAATTTTTGCTTAAAGATCATCCAATGATCAAAATCTGCGCAAGAGGAGAGCCCTTGGAAGGGAGGAAATACACTATTGGGTGGCTAAAATGATTAAAAACCCATGAAAAATCCACAAACGGAGGCTTTAATAGTTAAGGCACAAAAACCGTTAGATCTGGCCGATCAACGACCCAGATCTAAGCGGCTAATCGCAATCGACACTATTGCAGAGGGGACAGTCTAAAGGTGGGCACATGACACAGCCGATCAGAGATCACCGATGATCGGATTGGCAGGTTGCATCGGCGGTCATGGGCCTATTTACATATATATGGGTGCGACTCGATAACCGGACCCGACAGTTATATAGATAAGATTGCATAAAACTTCAAGTCCGCAGGTTGGCCATTTTTCAATACATTTTCAATATATTTCGTTGTTTAAATGAAATACAAAGGAATACATAATAGCGCCGATAGCGATAAAGCTCAGACCCGAAAGGGTTCCGGAATGATGTTATATAATATTTCAGGTTTGGGAAAAGCCATATTTTAATGTTTTTATGTATTTTTGTTAGTTCAACAAAATACAAAGGGAACGTGCCAAATGCGAATTGCGATAGCGACAAGGCCGGACCCGATGGGTTTTAGAGTTAAAATATATACTATTTCAGGTTCGCCAAAACCGATTTTATGTGTTTTTCAGTGTTTTTCGCGGATTTCCAAATACAAATAAAACACACAGGAGCAGGATTTTGTGAATTGCGAGGGCGACAAGGGCGGACCTGAGAGAAGAATGAACCATTTTTGAAGACCTTTGAAGTCCGAAAAGGACAGAGAAGGGCAGGATTTCTCAGTGATGGATGTGTTTTCTATTTATAATATACATTGTTTTCAATAGAGGTCCACCATAGGGCAGTGCTGTTCTGCTATAACAGAAGCATGCATTGTTAAAACATTGAAAGGGCCACAACACGCACAACTCCTCCCCAAACCAACCTAGAAGTTGAAAAGAAGCACAATGCATCAATATCCTAGCACAGCCACACCAACAAACGTTAAGGAGCATCTCTAGCACAGAAAAACTCCCAGACAATGCAACAAGCCACCAAAAATATCTGAAATCGGTTATTCTGCTGTCAGAAGTAGAAAAATCCGATCCCATGCTTGCCTAGAGGGCATCAAATCAGTTAACAATGCATATCAGGCAGATTAAGACTCTGAGCCTCTTAGAACTTAGGAGCATTGTAAACAAGCTATAAATAGCTGAAACTAAGATGTAATAGGGGTTCAACTCTTGGAGATTATTCCTCCTCTGTTCGTTCAAGCTTCTCATCTTCATTCTAGCAATATAAGCTTCTTTTGCCATTATATGTTCAATGTCCATTCTCTTTGCTGTTCTATGCTTGCACTTGAACAATTTTTTCATGTTTTCTGTGTGTCTAAGGCCAGATAACTATCATCTTATATCTACTTTGATATATTAGATTTGCAAGCTTCTTTGCTGCCTATAACTAGCCATCAATATGTGGTCATATATGCATCTACTAGTACACTCAGTGTTCTCTTTTGCTGCATGTAGCTAGTCATTGATGTATGTTTATATATGCAATCTGCTGGTATATTCAGTATTCTCCATCTATCCATTGAATTTACAACTTATTGAGCATTAGTGGTCTAAAGCCTTGTATTGGTGAGAGCGTTCATGCATGCATTGAGTGAAAAAAGAGCTGAAATGGTTATCTAACTTGATCCAAACCATCATTTATTCCAATAGTTCAGAAAATAATATTGAAGATTATATGTTACCAGGCATCTCTGAGCTACAACCTAGGAGAGTTTCTTGGAGTGTTAATAGGTGGAAAAGTTTTACCCCCAAAAATTGTGTCAATTAAGGCCTTAACCTAGCCTTGAAGTGCCACTAACCCCAATTCTCCAAACTGGGCCTCGTTGCTATAACTACCCCTGTAAGTTGATTTCTTTGATTTTTCCATCCTAAAAGCATTGAGATGGATGAAAAAAACATAATTATCCAATAGTAAGTAGGAGAAAACATTATAGAAACATCACAACAAGAGGCTACATAGGAGATAAATAGAACTAGAATTCCTACCTTAAAATATTTATGAATCCCCTAACCCATGGACACCATTTTGAAATCCCTTATAGAGGATAAAATATTCTCTTTGGAAGACAATTAGTTTGGGGATAAGTAGCTCACAACCATGAAAGCTAAGGACATTGAAGGCTACCAAGATAAATTTTTTAAAATAGGAGGGCCTATCCTCATCCCTCACATACCCAAGATCTTGAATTTGGTAGTGAACCAAGGCTTCTGTAATCCTTGGATGAAAAGTATCATTGTACCTCATTTTAAAATTGGGGATTCAAGTATTCTTTCTAATTAAAGGAACATTATTATTAGGCACATTTTATCCAATCTATATGGAATTATTTTTAAAAGAAGACAAGTTAATGGTTAGGAAGCCATGATAAAAAAGCTAAACACCATATGAGTTTAAAAGATATCATTCAATTATGGACCACATTGTTAATCTCAATATAATTGTGGAGGAGTGTTGCAATAATAAAATTGATCTTTTCTATTGTTTCATTGACTTTATAATTTTTTTTGACACAATTCCTAGGACAAACTTGTGCAAGAGGCTAGAAGAGATAATAATTCCTCTTGATTGAGGGTTGATATGGAAAGGATGTGTGAGAATGTTATTTGAAATTTTAGGACCAATGGTTATTCAAAAGAAGCTAACTATAATATGCAAGGGTGGCCCTTATCCCCTACCATTTTTGGCATATACATTGATAAGCTAGAAGAGTGTTTGAAGGATGCAGGTTGTGTTGGACCCATGCTTATTGATGTAGTATATTAGTGGAATTGTCAGATATGAAGTGGGCTTACTAGGAAAAATATTAAAATAATAGTAAAAATAATAAAGAGGATTTATGAATTTTTAAATGAAAAGAATGAAAATTACTCATTTATCATGTATTTTTGACTTATCTCCTTATAGGCTTACTCAAAGTTCAAATATTTGACTTATCTCCTTATAGGCTTACTCAAAGTTCAAATATGGGCACATGTTAGATGCATAATTAGATTTTGCATCCAACAAAAACCAACTCAACATACTTTTGAGTAGACCCACATTGAGAAATTGAAAATACATGAAAAAGATATGTTTATTTCAAGAAACACTTTTTTTTCATGTATTTTCAATTTTTCTTAGTGTGGGTTTACTCAAAAGTATGCATAGAGGGAAATCATTGGATGTAGAAGTAGATTCCACAGCCAATGAGTGCCCACACTTGAAATTTGAATAAAACTATAATGGGATAAGTTGAATATATGATTAAAATACATATTTTTCTTCTTTTCCCTCCAAACATTTTTGCCCTTGGGGATGGCATCGTCATAGTGAATCCTATTGGTTGTTTTAAAGTTGAATATTCTAGTGCATTTTTCATTTTGGAGCCTATTTGACCTCAAAATTCATGCATATCTGTTATCCTTTATGCTGATGATATTGTCCTTTTGGTGAGGAGTCATTACAATCTTGGAAACCTCTTAAGAATCCTCCAGATTTTTTTTTCGAAGACAAGTATGGCTATTAATATTGAAAAAACAAAAGTCATGATAGTTAAATCTAGAAAGATCACATATATTACTTTCATATATGACAACAATAACTTGATGGAAATTCCTTCATAAATATCTTAGAATTGATATCCATCACAATCTCAACTAGAATTATAACATTGAGAAATTTAGGGTAAATTGAGGATGGAAAGATTATTATGGGTTTGACAACAAATTATAAGGGAACTAATCTTTGGATATTGGAAAAAAACATTCCTCTTTGAGACTCTCATCACTCCTATTATTTTATATGGATGTGAGGTTCAGGGTGGTAGTATCTCTAGAGAGTCGTGGAGGAAGATAGGGCAGATATAAAAGTAATTTATAACTTGGTGTTGTAGCATCCATTGTTATTTAAATTTTATTTTTAGTTTAATCACAAAATTAAAGAAAAACCAAATATTATGTTATAACGGAAATAAAAAGAAATGCGAAGATTTGAAAGAAATGGTTGATTTTATATTATTAATGGCTTTTTAAAAGTGATAAACCCGTGAGAAGATCTGGGCCGTCCGATCAACAAGCCACATATCTGATGACAATTGCATGGGTAACTAGAGCGAAGTTTATTTCGGAAATCAGATGCGATGGTGTATCAAATACAATTTAATTTGTTGAAGTTTGGGCCAATCTCAGCTGTCTATCGAAAGAGACAGGATCTGAAGGATATCGGGTCGGAAAGTAATCAGGTTTTGTCTTTAAAATCGAACCTGATAAATCATTAACTGGAAGTTTTTATTTCCTATCGGGTTCGTATGGGAGCGACGAATATCGGGTCGGAAAGTAATCAGGTTCTATCTTTAAAATCAGACCTGATAAATCATTAACTCGAAGTTTTTATTTCCTATCGGGTCCATATGGGAGTCAAAGGGGTGTTGAAAATGCAGACGTGATAGGTTTATGAACTAGAGTGTTAATTATTTTGAGTTCCATGGTAACTGAAGGTTTTCCATATGCTAAAGGTCATGCAGGATCAAGAGGTGCGATCAAGCGATAGCTTGATAAGTATGCTGAGGTGTGCTACAGAGAAGCAATGAGCACGAAGATTAATTAAATCTCAACCTCCGTAGTTGACTGTGATGTTAGCATGGTTGACCGCGATGTGTGGCCTGAAATCATTGTGGGGGTTCAACCTCGTTGAAGCTTCCGTACATTCTTTACCCCACGATGAGCTCCCAAATCTTTCCACCCCACGTCGCTCATTCCACATCTTCCACCGCTTTCATCTGTTAATTGCCCATGTCACTCACCATACCCCACCACTTCATCCACTACTCCATTAATGCTTAGCCATCAGTAGAACCACATGCTCAAGCTATAGATTCTAACAGCGAGCAACAATCTCGCATCATTCTCTGATTTCCTTTACTTCTTATTATCTTGTTTTCTTGAAATGAATGAGGTGTTTTTACCCTCAAATGTAATATTTTGTAATGATCTTTACTTCAAAGCAGTTAGAGGATAGTTAGTTAGTTTGTAAATTTTGGTGATTACCAACTGTCACATAATGTATAAAAAGAGGAAAGTTTATAGAAAAGGGGTTTGAACTTTGGAAAACCTAGAGACTAGGCCACTGTATTCTTGATAAAGCTATTGATTAATGAAAGAATTAGAAGTTTTCCACACATTGTTGGGTATGATTTTGTGACTTCTCTGTTATGTGTCATTTAATGTTTTCTTCCTTTAAGTATGGTAATGAAGCTGCAGGGCTTTATTTTCTTATGTAAATGAAGTTAAAATCCCTTCAAAGAGCGCTCCTATACTTGAAGTTCACACCTCTGCGATTCTTCTAAGTTATATATAGTAGTTTCTATGTAAGACAACATATTATCTTTGACTTCTCCAAGTGTCACAGATAGTAGATTCTGTGTAAAACAACATATTGTCTATGACTTCTTCAAGATTTCTTCATTCATCATTTATATTCAGAAATCAAATGGAATTATGAGATTTTCATGTCACCTAAGTATTGAGGGTTTAAAACCAAGTCTTTCAGGTCCTTCATTTGAGAATACAACATACAATTAAGTGCCAAACAAGTGACAATAATTATAAACATTAATGTCTTAAGAACAATTTCTACACAGCCAGGAAATTGGTTTCTTAAGGCACAACACCTGGAATCTCAAGATTAAAGTAAATACACCCTATCCTATCCTTCCGATTGAAACAAGCCCTTAACCCTTTGAAATACAAGAGGTTTCATAGAATTTGTACTAACTCTAGCCAAAACCACTAACTTCAGTTCAAGCAAGTATGGAGTAAGGATACCCAATCTCGGCTAGATCATTGGAGTATAAAGGAGGAGATCATTTTGTAGAATAAGGATAATATTAAAAATTCTATTACATCAAAATTTAAGGATAAATTGTGGTGTCATAAAGAGTTAGGAGGAAAAAACAAACTAAGATATTATAAGGAGGTGATCGACCCAAATATTGAAAGTAAAAAGTATCTCTCTATCTTGACTAGTGTAAAGGAGAAGATAAACATTGCCAAAACAAGACTAAATTATCATGAGCTTTATATTGAAATTGGGCATTGGTCAATTCCTAAAACACCATAGGATGAAAGAGTCTTTCACTTAAGTGACACTAAGAGGGTTGAAGATGAAAAACACTTTCTCTAAGATTGTTGAACTTATACTCGCATTAGATCTAAATTTCAAATTATTTGTTTCACTACCAATGTTCTTGAATTTTTTAGGCCAACATAACTATGGTGATCTTGTAACACTTCTCTTAATTATTTTTGAGCATAGAAATAAAATGATAAAGAACTCTTAAGAATCTCTTATCATTTAAGGGTCTGATAGATCATTTTGGTCTTAGTGGATTGTTAATAATCATCATCACAATGAACAAATAGTTGAAGTATCATTTTAAAATATTCAATGTAAAATTTTTATTAATTATTTTATTGTTTTTAATATCATTGTGTTTCTCTCATACAATGTAGAGTTGTTGAGAATAATAACAAAATTACTCATATTTCCAACTAGTTAGACTAAAAATACATTAGAGATATAATGGTAAGTTATGATTTTATTTATTTTAGAACATTTGTAAACAAGTAAAAATAGTTGGTAGGTGATTGTGCTATGTAACATCCTAATTTTTAATCCTTTGAAAATTTGTAATTAAAAAATTATGTATATTTTTATTTTTGCTATATTGATTGCCATGAGGTAGAAATGCAATGGTCTTGTAAAAATTGTAAATGTTTTTACTTTTGCAGTAAATAAAATCATAATATGATCCATAAACTGCCATGGATATTCCACTGGATAGTTTGTCACAACAGATTTGATAATATTATATTAAAAATTTGAGATTCTACACTATTACAATTTCATTTAATTTATAGATCTATAAAATTAACTGTAATTAGTGCATGCATGCAAAATTAAATCAAACAGAAAAGTAGAGAATGAAAAAATAATATCACACACACATAATACACAAGATATTCTCTTTGGGAAACCCTTTAGGGGGAAAACCTAGTTGGAAGGTGAGGCTACTTCACTCTCTTTCTCTGTCTAGAAATATGGTTGTAGAACAAAGAAGTAACGTCTATGGCCCATGGGCTGCTACTATGCACAAATCCTCTCTGTGTTCTCTACCTCCTATCTCTCCTGGCTATCTTTGCTCAAATATGGAACAAAATGCTCTCAAAAGAATGGAATCCCTCTTCCTCCTAGTGGCTTGGTTATAACACAACCTAATAGCCTACTAGTGATTAAGTTTGACTACATCAACTCTTAACTAGAGTTACAAAATAGACTCTTCTAGAGTATTCTACATCAAAAACACGTGGATATCCCATTTTCCATGAATAATGGGGACTGACGCAGCATCCTCCTGAACTATTGGTGTGAAAATAGGAAGGTAAACTTCTCAGTGCCATAACCATTGCATACAGACTTCGATTGACACGATCCTTGCACCATTTGAAAGCTCTATGTGTGTAGAATAGCTTAAAAATTTTTTGCACCTAGGAGGTAAAGTTTTACCCCAAAAAAATGTCGTTTGATGCCTCATAACACTCTCAGAAGGTTTCAAACCCCGGTTCGCCAAACTGGGTCCCGCTGGTAAAAACGGTTCCGTGAGCTGATCCCTACACTTTTTCCACTCCAAATGCGTCGAGAAGGATGAAAAACAATATAATGATCCAATTTGGATCATAATAATAAAGACCAAAAAACATGAACACCTATGGGGGCTATGATTTCACAAGTGGGGAAAGGTAAGGGGGTTTAATGGATTTCGTTACTAATTTCCTATCTAATCTACCTTATCAACTTCACATTATTTAAGATATGAGTATTGGAGAAAACCAATTCCTAGAGTTAAGCCATTACTCCTACACTTCAGCAAGATATCTCACCTACATTCTTGGAACAAGAAAAAGTAGTGTGCAAAAATTCTTGTTAGGGGAAATGCAGGGGAAATTCAAATATGCGGACAAATACAGGAGAAGGGAAGACGAAAATAGTTTTAGAAAGTAGAATAATAGAAAAAAAGGTGCGGAGATGATGTACATGAAAATAAACTAATCTTTGCTGAAAGAGCCATGGACCAAGAAATATGTAAGGAATTTTTGTGACATCAGTTGGACCTTTCTATGCCCTCACTAAAAATCACTAGAAGGTGAGACTTTTGAGGGACTGAGAAGCAAAGAAGGAAATTATCTTGTGTTGTGAGAGGTAGATAATGAGGGTGCTTGTAGTTTCTCTATCTTGTGAAAAACTTGGAAATGTAAGTTATCCTGGTTGAATTCCTTGTAAACTAAATTTAGAAACTTTGATCCTACTTTGCTTTGGTGGTATCATAGGTTGGTCTATAGGGGTGGAGTTCTAGAGAGCATGACATATGGTTGGGTGGAAATCACTTAGTATACTTGGTTTCTCCAATCATCTCAATTACACTCAAATAATTCTCTATTTATGTCTTTGTCAATTCTTTACAATATTATAGTTACAAATCTTGAGTATGTTATGGGTAAACAAATGGAAACATGTTTTGTATTTTAAATTATTAAACGTGTAAAATTTAATGTATTTCGTTAGAATTAATGCATAATACACAATTTGTATTTTCTTCTTTGTATCTTCTATGGAATGAAAGAAATAGAATACATATTTTAGGATATTGTTACATGTTTGTATTTACTGATATCATATTTAAAATTGGGAATTCTCATTCTGGGTAGTTTCAAAAGATATATAATTTTGTTTTTCTTTCCTATGACTTGATGATAATACTATTTGAAAGTATACTAGTTCTTCATTATGTAAAACTACAAAATGTATACTTTAATTTCTTTTATCTCTAGAATGTTTCCACACAATATGTATGAATTTTATTTTAGTCGTGATCTATTTAGGAAAAAATGGTGAACCTTTAATAAAATATATTCCACTACTATTATTATTGTATACTTTGTTGTTCTCCGTGTAATTTGATTAATGTGTTTTTTTTTTTTTTTTGTCTTGAAGTATTCCCTATAGAAAATGGAACAAAATTTCGTTAAAATGTTGGTTAATTAGAGGATTGAAGCTTTGGCTCTATCCCCTAGTCATATGGGTTGTTGATGTCTATGATTGAGCGCTAGCAGATAAAGGAGCTAAAGGGAGAAGTTCCAGTGGGAGATAGATGTTCCAGTTCTACCAGTCATCCAAATAACCAGACTTTTAATTCTTTTTATGTTGGAAATTAATTTACAGAGCAATGAAATACATAAAATATTTTGTAAACATAAATATAAAAACACATAAAACAAGAGATACACAATATACGTGGTTCAATCAATTTGGGCCTCAAATAAATAGCCAGTCATTTCTTTTATATTATCCAACAAAATGAAGAGATATAACCTACAACAAATCCGCTGTAATTTCCTCTTCACTCTCATACAACCTCCTCTCTCTCTTTCTCGCTCAGAATAATAATACACATTCACAATAAAACTCCCTCATATAAAGCGAGGGGTTGCCTTCTAAGGTAAAAAAACCTAAATTAACATAAATTCTATCGTCAGATCATCCTCCTAATGAACGAGTAAAAAAACCTAAATTAACATAACTTCTATCGTCAGATCATCCTCCTAATGAACGACCTAGTTTTA
This sequence comes from Pinus tabuliformis, assembly GCA_031772625.1. Classification (NCBI taxonomy): domain Eukaryota; kingdom Viridiplantae; phylum Streptophyta; class Pinopsida; order Pinales; family Pinaceae; genus Pinus; species Pinus tabuliformis. Next base: position 563,801,080 of record CM062820.1, on the reverse strand, counting down.
CTATGAAATTACAATATTTCACAAGGCAAATTTTCATCTATTTTTAGCTTAGGGGGCGCTACCCCCGAACCCCGGTCAGCGGGGGGCTCCAAATATGCTGACACCCCCCCCCTTGGACCCCCAGGAAGAAATAGTGGGGGGAGGGGGGGTATGCCCCCCCACACTCCCCTGTCGAGGATTGGGATCCAAACACAGCTGAAACAAGACCTCTAAATCAAGAAGATAATGAGGATCCACATCCAACAATCTCCCACTTGGAGACTGATTATATCAACTCCATCGCTACTTCACTTGCTCGATAATGCTTCCGCTTTGGACCTGGTTGTTTCTCATCTTAATCATCATTATTGAAGGCCAATTGAAACTAAGAAACAACTCAATTTCTCCCTAGTTACAACATTTTTCAACATATCTATAGGATTTTGTCTAGTGTGTATCTTTTCTAGCTTCAACTGTCCATCTTCCAACACTGACCATATGAAATGGTACTTGAGATGTATATGTTTAGTCCTAGAATGAAATGTTGATTTCTTTACAAGATTAATGGAAATCTGACTATCGCTGTATAACCTGCCCATCTCTTGCTTCTTGCCCAATTCATTCATAAACCTTTGTATCCAAATCATTTCTTTACTAGCCTTTGTAGTATCAACATACTCTGTTTTCGTTGTTGAAAGTTCAACAATTTTTTGCAATTTTGAAACCAAAATGACAACTGTTCCATCTACAATAAACACATACACTGTGGTGCTCCTCTTGTTACCTCTCATTAGGGGAATTTTGAGGTCTAAAATGGGCCTCCTAAGGAAATTATAAAATAATAGTGGAAATAATAAAATAAGATTAGATTACATCATTGAAATTTAGAGGGAAAAAAGAAAAACTATTTTTTTCAACTTATCTCCCTATGGGTTTACTCAAATTTCGAGCAACAACACTTGTTGGATGCATAATTTGATTTCTCATCCAAAGAGTACCCATATTATATACTTTAGATGAATCTTGCTACATGAAAAATGAGAAATCCATGAAAAATGTGATTGCAATCACAATTTTTCATGTATTTCTCATTTTTCGTGTAGCAGGGTCGATCAAAAATATGCAAATGGGTACTCCTTGGATGAGGAATCAAATTTTGCATCCAACGAGTACTCCCGGTTGAAATTTAAGTAAAACCTCAGGGAGATAAGTTGAAAATTACGATTTGAAAAAGTAGTTTTATTATTTTATTATTTTATAAACTTTTTACTTTTTTTACTCCAAAAATGGTGAATCATCCCCCATGGTTGACATCATCATATTGAATCATATTGGTTCTCATAAAGTTTATTTTGGTTGTACATTTTTCTTAGGAGGCCTATTTTAAACCTCAAAATTCTCCTAATGACCACCTGCCATATCTGCATCAACATATCCTTGTAGAGCAATGTTTGAACCACCAAAACATAATGCTTGATTTGTGGTACCTCTCAAATACCTGAGAATCCACTTCACTTCCATCCAATTCTCTTTTCCTAGATTTTTCATATACCTTCTTACAAATCCCATTGCATATGAAATATGAGGCCTTGCGTAGAACACTACATACATTAAAATTCCAACTGTTGATGCATATAGTTTTTTACACATATAATTCATCTCTTCCCGAGTCTTGTGACGCATCTCCTTAATTGTTTTGAAATGGCTATTCAAAGGTGTACTAACTGGTTTTTCATTGTGCATATTAAATATTTCCAACACCTTTTCTATGTACTCACTTTGAGACAGTGTTAATTTGCAATTTTTCATGTCTCTAGTTATTCTCATACCAAGGATTTGTTTTGCAACACCCAAATCCTTCATTGCCAATGAATTTTCCAATTTTCCTTTGAGCACATTTATTTCTTTCATGTTAGACTCTGCAACAAGCATCTCATCTACATACAATAACAATATAATATAACTGCCATCATTTTTCTTTTTAACATAAACATAATGTTTAGAGTGACATCTAGTATAACCTTGTTCAGACACAAATCTATCAAATTTTAGATACCACTGCCTTGGAGCATGTTTTAAGCCATACACACTCTTCTTCAATTTGCACACTAACTTCTCCTTCCATTTGACCTCATACCCTTGTGGCTGCTGCATATATATTTCTTCCTCGAAATCCCCATGGAGAAAGGCTGTCTTTATATTTAACTACTCAAGATGCAAATATTCAGCTGCCACTAGACTTAAAATAGTTTTGATTGAAGTCATTTTAGAAACAAGAGAAAAAATTTCATCCAAGTGTATACCTTTGTTTTTTCAAACCCCTTCACCACAAGTCTAGCCTTGCACCTTTGTTAACCTCCATATTCTTCCTTCAATCTATAAACCCATTTATTCTGCAATGCTATTTTACTTGCAGGAAACTTGACTAAGTTCCAAGTTTGGTTATGCATCAAGGAGTCCATGTCTTCTTCCATGGATTGCTCCCACTTCTTCCTAGTTTCTACCTGCATTGCTTCTTCATATCTTTCCGGTTCACCAAAATCAGTCAACAATAGATAATATAATGAAGGAGAGTGTCATTTAGGGGGTCTAGTTATCCTGGTAGATATTCTAACACCACTTTCAAGTGTTTGAGTTTCCTGTTGTTGTTGTTGTTGTTTTGGCTGCTGAACATTCTATTTTCAAGCACCTTTACTTTTTTTGTGATCTCATCAAGCACTGTGTATTCCTTGTTTTCCTTTTCCTATTTCTTTCCATGCATATTATCCTTACACAAGACCTTTTCATTGAATATGACATCTCTGCTCCTAATGGTTTTGTGATTTTCATAATCATATAAGCGATAACCAAAATCATTTACACCATATCCAATAAATGTACATTACTTTGATTTTTCCTCAAGATTTGTTCTATTTTCTTTATTTATGTGGAAAAGGGCTTCATAAACGAAAGTTTTTAAAAATGAGTAGTTTACCTTTTTACCTGTCCATACCTCCTATGGAATACCACCATCCACGGAACTTGAAGAACCTTTGTTTATTAGATAAACAACAATATCTATAACATCTACCCAAATTGTAAGGGCAATCTCATGCACCTTGCATGCTCCATGATCGTCCCGTTCATCCTTTCTGACACACCATTTTCCTGTGGTGTTCCTGGAACTGCCTTCTCTTTGCGGATTCCATACTTTGAATAGTAGCTATCAAACTCTTTGTTGTAGTATTCACCTCCATTTTCTGATCTGAGACACTTCAACTTATTTCTTGTCTCATTCTCAACCAAAGCTTTCCATTTCTTGAAAGTATCAAATACATCAGATTTATTTTGAATATAATAAATCCAGGTTTTCCTAGTTGCATCATTAATAAAAGTAACATAATAACGAGAACCACCAAGAGATGATAGTTGTGTAGGTCCCCAAACATCTGTATGCACAAGATATAATTTTCCTCTCTTATTTTCCTTCCCCACTCTGAAAAATCCGACTCTCTTTTCTTTTCCATAAACATAATTTTCATAGAAATCCAAATCAACATGCTTCAAACCTGGTATCAAAGTTATTGAGTGAATAATATGCATCCCCTTATCACTTATGTTCCCGAGTCTATGATGCTAGAGTTCCGTATCTTCTCCTATGGAGGTTAAAACATTAAAAAAATTATAAATACTATTGCATAAATATAATGTACCAACATTTTCTCCTATTGCTATTACCAGGGCTCCTTTAGTGACCTTCCAGGTTTTTTTTGTAAAAGTAGTCACATAGCCTTCACCTCCAAACTACCCTATTGAAATTATATTTTTCTTCAAATCTGGAACATGCCTTACTTCCTTCAATAGCCATTGGCTTCCATTTTGTTTCTTTATAAAAACCTTACCCATTCCAATGATTTTACAGGGTTTATCATCACCCACATGAACCTGTCCAAAATCTCCTTGAACATAGTCAAGAAAATGTTTCCTATCACGTGTGACATGGAGTGAGGCCTCTGAATCTACTACCCAGGCATCAATAATATTCTCTAATGAAAGAATCAAAGCATCTTGCAACACATCACCTCTCACATTCGCTTCATGATTGTTCTCATGCTATCCATGTCCTTCTTTTCCCTTCTAAGATTTACAATATTTCTTCAGGTGTCCTTTCTTCCCATATTTCCAGTACACTATCCCTGATATAGATTTGGATTTTCCTTTTCTTGACTTAGCCCAATTTCTTGGGCTCCTTCCTCTTTCCATTTTTATTCCCCTAGTCTCTGTAGTCAAAGAATTACCTGATGCCTCACCGAAGCTTTTCCATAACATTTCCTCGCTAAGGATAGAACCAACAACATCACAAAAATTTAAAGTACTAGATCAAGAGACAAAGTTACTAATAGCCATAACTAGACCATTCCAATTTTTTGGCAATGAGCACAAAAATAATAGAGCCCTAACTTCATCATCAAAATTTACCGCTACCAAACTTAAATGACTGGTAACCATGTTAAATTTATTTAAATGAGAAACAATAGATCCACCTTATGACATTTTCATATTAAATAGATGCTTCATAAGAAATACCTTATTTACGATTGAGGATTTTTCATATAGTTTGGCCAATGCCATCATTAAGCCTTCTATTTTCATTTCCTTTGAAATGTTGAATGCCACCGACGCTTCCAGTGTTGAAAATGCAACCAGATGATGGAGCTTAGTGGAAAGGAGTTGCCTTTACTAAGTGGGCCTGCAGGGTATTTTTGGCGCAAAGTCTATTTTTAGACATATGGATCATGGTCTATGAGTTGAAGGATGCTGTTTATGGATGATTGGTCATGTTGGAAAAAATAGATGGACTTCTATTTTTGGTTCATAGCGGAGTGATCAGAGTCTATTTTTAGACTGCCAGGCTAAAAATAGAAACAGTCAAATATTATTAGCCCTTAGTAATATTTGGACTATAAACATTATCTTATTCTCTTGGAGCACTTAAGTTCGAGCTACGGATGTGGCACATGCAGCTGACAGAAGGAATCACGTGGTTTCTTATGTGTTAGTTGAGCTATTGCATGGAGGAATTCAGTTAGAACTCATGCATGTGAGTTCTGTGGAGTTGGATGTGGAGTTGATGGAGTTGTGTTCAGTTTGACTTAGTTGAACTAGTTGTATTTAGTCTAACTAAAGAATACACTAGTGATGAGTTGTGTGAATTAATTATTAATTAATTCACTAATTATTAACTCATAAAGAAACTAAAGAATACATCAGTTAACTCAGTGCATGGACAGTTCAACAGAGACAGGTGTTAGAGGTAAGTGAAAGGGCGAGTTGTGACTATCAGTTGTGCATGAGATTTGCACATGCATGGGATTGAGTTATGCCAATGAGGACTGCGCAGTGTGGGCCAATATCAAGGCAATTTTAGCATGTGCTCATGTGATTCTTGCAGGATTGTGCAGTGGAGGCAGGGAAAGCAGCAGAGGAGATTTGAACCTGTGACTTGTTCGGATCTGAGCTAGTTTTGTGTGTAACAGGTGGAGATAGTACTGAGTACTTGTGAGGAGTATTGTACTATGTATTGTTACATGTTCTCAATCATTATAATATACATATAGTGTGGGGTTTTCAGCTGTATGCTTTCCCGGGTTACATACTGTGTTAATGTGTGCATGCGATTGATGTTTCATGATTTTTGATGCTGCTAGATTGATGATCAACGTAGAGGAGGTTATGTATTATGCATGTATTCCGCAATAGTGTATAATCGGGATAATCTCTGTGAATAAGTGTTTAATTATTCAAAATTTCTACATGGTATCAGAGCTAGATGATTTGTAGAAAAATTTTCTACATGGTATCGGAGCTGGTTGATTTGTAGAAAAAGTTCTACAGGATATCAAAATGAGGATTGATCATTAGATCTATTATTCAGAAAGTGTTTACATTTTATTTCTTCAGGCAGTGTCTGTAATTGGGCCAGGTAGCCTCTGGATTCATCCTTCTTTTGGAAGGTGAGATATCCGGTGAATTCCCATACAGTCGATCTCTGTACAAGAAATACCTTGTTCTCATGAATTTTAGATCAGAAGCGGTTGAGTTTTGAGCTGGTGGAATGGCGCTCAAGGATAAACTCAGAAACATCTAAGTGTGAGAATGGAGACAGTATGCCCCAGTATCTCACGAAGTTCACCCAATGCCGGGATGAGCTGGGAAGTGTGGGGGTGACTGTCGATGATGAGGACTTGGTGAGCTTAGCTCTCCTTGGTCTTCCGAAGAGTTGGCATTCCTATCAGGACTCTGTCAATGGTCGGGAGAAATTGCCAGGATGGGAGAGACTTTGGTTGGACCTTGTGCAAGAGGAGATCAGACAGAGCACCATAGACAGTTCTTCATCCATGCATGATGGGAAGAAATGTGCCTTAGTGAGTAAGGTGAAGAAGGGGAAGGAGAAGGGTTCTCTTTCTGAATCCAGTTATTCCAATAATGGGAAGAAGGTTGACAAGTCGAAGGTGAGATGCTTTCATTGTCATGAGTTGGGCCATTATGCTACTAATTGCCCAAAGAGGAAGTCCAAGAAGGGATCCGGGGAAGGATCTGAAGGTGAGGCACTTGCTTCATAGTTCAAGTTGGATTTCACACTCTTCGCATGCATGGTTTCATCCATGGTTTCATGCATGGTTTCTTGACAGTGGAGCTTCTTTCCACATGACCAGTGACAAAAGTTTGTTCAGTACTTTGGAGGAGAAAGATCTCCAGATACTCATAGCGATGGGTAATGATGAGAAGTATAGTGTCTCAGGTGTAGGCATGGTTACTTTTCAGAGGGAGCATGGAGCTCGCCTTACCTTGACCGATGTCAAGTATGTACCAGGACTGAAGAGAAACTTGGTGTCGATCGTGATGCTGGAAGACAGAGGCTATGATGTAGTCTTCAGTAAGGGAAAGGTTTTCCTTAGACACATCATCACTAGACAGGTGAAGCAGATTGGTTCACGGGTCAAGAACCTGTATGCTCTTGAGGTTCAAGATGCATACAAAGCCTTGAGCAATGAGGCAACTGATGGAGACTTGGTGGTTGAGAGGGAGCGTATATTACCGCTCAACATGCAGATCCAGAAGAAGTCTTAGACGATTGTGGAGGAGCCACGATTGGTGCAACAACTTCAGGAGGTTGTGGAGCAGCCACAATAAGGGAAGTTGAGAAGAGATCGAGTAGAGACATTTACTCATGCAGAGACCTCCAGTAGGGGGAAACTTCAAGCCAGGTGGGCTGAGGGATCACATGCAGCCATACCTCTAGGTAGGAGGTGGGGTGATGTGGATTGATCGTCCCAAGGAGGAGGGGCAGGATCCTTGAGGTACCCAACCCCTTGGATGAGACCTTGCTACGGGAGCCCCGATGTGGAGTAGCAAGAACTGGCTGATTGGGTAGAGACAGATGTGGATGGAGTGGCAGAGAGAGCGACAGTGTAGGGAATCCCAAGACAACGCATAGCTAGCAAGCTGCATCAATGCGAGAGGCACAAGTTTTTTGCACAGTGCTAGGTGGCACAGAGAAGTGTGCAATGGTGAGAGATGCATGGAGATGTTGCAATAGCGTAGATTTCAGAGAGGGAGCACTTGTCAGTAGCAGGTAGAGCTTCAACATCAGAGTATGTTCCTAGCCCAACAGAGTGGTCAGTTGGGAGTGTTTTTGTTCCAAGTGTTGTTGGAGCAAGTGGATCGGGCAAATGTGTTGCAAGTAGAACATTACAGAGGCAGGATAGGGGTTGCTGATAATCCATATATTTTTGAGAGGGAGTGTTGAAAATGCAACAAGATGATGGAGCTTAGTGGAAAGGAGTCGCCTTCACTAAGTGGGCCCGCAGGGTATTTTTGGCGCAAAGTCTATTTTTAGACTATGTCTATTTTTAGACATATGGATCATGGTATATGAGTTGCAGGATGCTATTTATGGATGATTGGTTATGTTGGGAAAAATAGATGGACTTCTATTTTTGGTTCACAACAGAGTGATCAGAGTCTATTTTTAGACTACCTGGCTAAAAATAGAAACAGTCAAATATTATTAGCCCTTAGTAATATTTGGACTATAAACATTATCTTATTCTCTTGGAGCACTTAAGTTCGAGCTACAGATGTGGCACATGCAGCTGACAGAAGGAATCACATGGTTTCTTATGTGTTAGTTGAGCTATTGCATGGAGGACTTCAGTTAGAACTCATGCATGTGAGTTCTGTGGAGTTGGATGTGGAGTTGATGGAGTTGTGTTCAGTTTGACTTAGTTGAACTAGTTGTATTGAGTCTAACTAAAGAATACACTAGTGATGAGTTGTGTGAATTAATTATTAATTCATTCAGTAATTATTAACTCATAAAGAAACTAAAGAATACATCAGTTAACTCAGTGCATGGACAGTTCAACAGAGACAAGTGTTAGAGGTAAGTGAAAGGGTGAGTTGTGACTATCAATTGTGCATGAGATTTGCACATGCATGGGATTGAGTTATGCCAATGAGGATTGCATGGGATTGAGTTATGCCAATGAGGACTGCACAATGTGGGCCAATATCAAGGCAATTGTAGCATGTGCTCATGTGATTCTTGCAGGATTGTGCAGTGGAGGCAGGCAAAGCAGCAGTGGAGATTTGAACCTGTGACTTGTTCGGATCTGAGCTAGTTTTGTGTGTAACAGGTGGAGATAGTACTGAGTACTTGTGAGGAGTATTGTACTATGTATTGTTACATGTTCTCAATCATTATAATATACAGATAGTGTGGGGTTTTCAGTTGTATGCTCTCCCCCGGTTACATACTGTGTTAATGTGTGCATGCGATTGATGTTTCATGATTTTTGATGCTGCTAAATTGATGATCAATGTAGAGGAGGTTATGTATTATGCAATAGTGTATAATCGGGATAATCTCTGTGAATAAGTGTTTAATTATTCAAAATTTCTACATCCAGACACAATCGTATTATTCTTAGTTCCTTTCTATCGAGAATCTCCCATTCTGCGTCTATCATACTTATTGACTTCTTTGATTTTCCACTCAATGGTAGGTACATATATTTTTGATACAAATAATCTTCCATCTACATCTTCCACAATTGGTAGTTTCTGCTGTTAAATTTTTCAACCCTAAACCTACCATCTTCTACCATTTCTCCCAATTGAACTAGGAACCCTTCACTCTTGTGTGTTTATCAACCAAATAAATCTTTGCTTTGATACCTGTTGTTAGAAATTAATTTATGGAGCAATGAAATACATAAAATATTGTGGAAACAAAAATACAAAAATACATAAAACAAGAGAGACATAGATATACATGGTTCACCCAATTTGGGCTACGTCCACAGAGAAATAGAAATTCCTTCCTTTTATATTATCCAGCAAAATGAAGAGATACAACCTAAAACATATCCGTTGTAATTTCCTTTTCACTCTCACACAACCTCCTCTCTCTCTCTTTCGGTCAAAATAATAATACAAATCCGCAATACAATTCCCAAATATAAACCGAGGGGTTTCTTTCTAGGGAAAAATCCCTAAATTAACAGAACTTCTACCATCATATCATTCGCCTAATGAATGACCTAGATTGACTACGAAATTACAATATTTTACAAGGCAAAATTTCATCTATTTTTAGCTTTGGGAGCACTGCCCCTGAACTCTACTAGGGGGGGCGGGGAAGCACCAAACATGTAGCCGCTTCCCCCTGGACCCCCAAAGTAACAATAATGGGGGGAAAGCCCCCCCACACACCCCCATTAGGGATTGGGATCCAAACGTGACTAAGATAAGACCTCTGGATCAGGAAGATAATCATGCTCCACACCCAACATTTTATTATTCATTAAGCATTGGTCATATCCACTAGGAGGATATGAAAGTCCTCTATGTATCCATATCTATAAGTCCTAATATCTGGTGTTTCCTAATTATAAATTGCAGTAGGAGTTTAGGCTTGATGTTCCAAATATTAGGGCATCAATAAAACCAATTAAAAGGAATCCTTTGAAAGTTTTGGATAGTTAAGTGTCCATAGGGATGGAACCTTAACCCTTGAAGCCTCACACAGAGGAGCTCGAAGAGTGGAATTGTGGTAAATCCATGATTCAAAAAATTATTACATAATGAATATACAATAAAAAAAACTAGGATTTGGATTCCAATAAGGAAAATAAATTGGTTTACATGTGGGGTCCACATTAGTAATCCTATCACTTATAAATGAGAAAGCGTTCATATGTCACTAATAATGTGGGCATGGAGGAGAGTTGGTGCTAATGTGTCACTAATGACATGGCTATGAAGGAGAATCGACACTGATTTGGAAGGCAAGATGGGAACAATGTGGAAAATGATGTGGATAATGAATGTTTCAAATTTGGAATTAGAAAATATGGGTTTTTGTTTAATTGGAACTTTTTTTATTTTACCAGATAACAAGTGGTTCAAATATCCATGAATTAAGATATATAGAAAGCTAACCTACTAATCATAGCATAAATATATAAGTCCATAATTTCATTTAAGTGGTATTTATGGAAACATCAGAATCCAAATCTAGATGTTTGATATGTTGACTGACCACTAGTTCCCATAACTATAATTTGGAAAAATAACAAAGAATAGTCATAGAGGTAGATAAATTGAAATCCCATATCTTGATATGAATTGGAAATCCAAGGTGTTTGGCTCATGGATTTTTCATAGATAAATGGTGACACATGGATTGGATTGGCACTTGTAAGCCATGTGGATTGTATGCATGTTGACATGACACAAATGGTAGATTTTCCAAGGGCCATAAATTTGTGTCCAGAGCTTAGATTTTGATGAAATTTATATCATTAGAAACCTCTCAATGAGTAGAAGACCATGGTGACTTTACAAAGAAATATTGATATGGTTAAAGGAGGATGAAATTTGACATTCCTATTTCCTTAAGTTAGACTAAATGATTTAGATTGAAGTGGAAAAATGAGACCATGACATAGAATTTGTAAATCAATTTTTGTATATTTCCATTCTTTATCTTAAATTTGGTTCTATATATAAATTTTAATTTTTAATAAATGGGATATGTTACATACTAGCTTATTAACAAGATTAATTATGTTTTCTCTTATAAAAATACAATTGGTAAAATATGGACATAAACTAATTGATAATGGACTTGAATATTCTCTATTGAATAACTATGTAAAGATGGTTGAGAAAATGAAACCTGTGGCACCTAAGGTAAATTATCCTTAATTTTATCGCAAATGTGAGATTTCATTCCTTTTGAGAAATATTGTGTACTAGGTTAATTCAAAGTGTGTTAATTTTCCTTTTATTGTGTTCTTGTAAGGACCTCAAGAAGAAGAATAAGAAGATGAAGATGTTTTTACCTTTAGAGGATGATGATGAAATGATGGATCAAACATTCCATCCTCCAACAGTTTGTGATTACATTGACTTGTATTTAAGATTCACATTTCCTTGGGGTGGTGATATACCGGTTGTTGATAGTGAGAACATATTTTATTGTTAGCTTAAGATTCACATTCCTCATGGGGTGGTGGCAGATCAATTGTTACACAAAGAAAAATTATTATATATACAATTATTATGAATTAATATATGACGTTTTATTTCTTGTACATTGTGTATACAAATATATATATTATTATCACATAGAAATAAATATTGATTAATTTTCCATCTAAATATTTAATAAATAAAAATATTAATTAATGGTACATAATTCAAATATATGGATTGAATAAATGCTACATCATAAAACACACTAAATGACAAGTGAGGATGTGAAATTATCACTACAAAGAATCATGAGGGTTGCCACTAAATAATACTAAGAGGAACCTTGAAAATTCTCCTAGGACACTAATTAATTATAAAGGATAATAATGGGACCATAAGGATCCTAAATGGACATTAACGTTGGAAGAAAGACAAAACTAGGATGAAAAAAGAGTGCTAAAAGGAAAAATAAGGATTTCATAAAAATTGTAAGTAGACCTTTAAGATGTAGATTAGACACATAAAAGGATACCATAAGATGAAAAAGGCACACGATATGATGCATTTGGTATGTTAAAAATGATGCCTGTTAGGTCCCTACAATACTAGTGATTACCCCATTACTATTGTAGTTTTATCCCTTATTAATATTGTTGTGCCCCTATTGTCCCCATATTGTTATTACTGTGCCCCATAGAATCCGTCCATTGTTATTTTGTGCCTTTATATTATTATTGTGAGGTCAGCTGGGTTATATTATGACTCCTTAGACTCCTATATATAGAAAGGAGGTTTTTTCATTTGAATCATCAAGGAATCATTCATTTGTGTAATCTAAAGGAGGTTGCCCCCCCAAAGAGGCTGAATTCTAAGGCGTTGATCTATCTTTTCTATCTTTTTGTGAGTTAGTCTCCTAACATTTGGTATTGAGCTTTGGGTTCTAGGGTTTCGCTGCTCCAAATAGGTCATCGTGGCATTTTCACTATAACTTTTTTTTTTGCGACGTTTCAGAAGCAAAAAACAAAACCCATTTGAGACGAAATCACACTGAACCTCGGGTCTGAATTTCAGAGCTTTTCGCGCTATATTTGCGGAGATATGATTTGAGGAAGTTGGTCTTTTTGTAGACTCCTGAATTACATTCCAAATAGGTGACCTGGGGAAAATCGTCATAACTTTCTCTCTGAGCATCGGATTGAAATTTCATAAGAAGGTGCAGAAAGAGGACGGACTTTAGTTTCTTGTATATATTTTTCAGAGCTAAAGGTCGAAACAGGGACACGTGGAATGTCGTACAAGTTTGCTCTACTGAACTAGTCTATAATCAGGTCACTATGGGAGATTTGGTATAACTCTTCCTTGGAGAATCCAATTTGGATCAGACTGGTGGCATTGGAAAGAGAACATAGAGGGCTACTGCAGGTCACAATTTCAGAATTGGATGATCCGAAATTACAGAGATACATCAGAGGCAATATCGAGCTCCTACAAAGTGAAAAAGCTGTGTAGATTTTTTTAAATTTTTGCTTAAGCTTGGTTTGAAAAATTATTTTGAAGAAATTCAAAGGGCATAATAGAGCATTATTATCGGTAACTGATGCCTTGAGGAAAGAAAATGCAAACACCTAGCAAGCAACCTGAAAGCTCTAGCATGACTCATGAAGAAGAGGAAGAAATACTACATGATATATCAAAATTACAAGACCAAGTGCTACAAATGTCACTCTCACAAAAGCTAATAGAAGCTAAGATAAATGGCATGGAATCTAAGATAAAGGGCGTGGAAGCTAAGATGAATGGCATGGAAGTTAATATGGACGATTTGAAGATAGATTTGAAGAAATATTTGAAGACAGATTTGAAGAAATATTTGAAGACAGATTTGAAGACAGACATGACAGATTTGAAGACAGATTTGACAAATTTTCTACAAGAAATACTTACTAATGGTGAAAGGGTAGTAAAGGAAACTCATGATGCGAAGAAAAGAAATGTTAATCATGATCATAGACTCTAATGTTGGATTGAAGACCCACCATATTCCAAAAATCGATATGAGGAAGTTTGATGGCAAGGATCCCGCAACATGGATATTACAGATGGAACAAATTTTCGATCTCAATAATGTGCAAAACACACAAAAGGTACGTATTGCAACTTTATATTTGGAACCAAATCAGTTTGTATGGTATCAATGGCTTCGCTCTCGTAAACAAATTATCACTTGGGCAATTTTTACAGAAGAATTGACAACACATTATGAGGATACAAAAAGCAACACTTTTTTTTAGCCAATTGATAAGTCTCAAACAAAAGGGTTCAATGATGGAGCACATCGAGGAGTTCCAAAAATTGAACATAAGGGTAAAAAATATTCAAGAGGAGCATAGGATTGATGTGTTCATAGGGACTTTAAAGGATAATATCCAACATGATGTTCGCCTTTGGGAACCTGATTCATTAGAGAAGGCATTCAGGTTAGCAAGAAAAATGGAAATAAAAATTATGGCAACCCGGAAGCATACCACTGACAACTATAAAGATGGAAGTGTTGTTGCCCCTAGTCTTCCACAACCTATAAGGTTGACACCACAATAATTGGAAGAAAAAAGAGCAAAAGGGCTTTATTACAGTTGTGATAGAAAATACACTAAAGGTCATAAGTGTGCTAAGAAGAAATTATTCTACATAGATTATGAAGAGGAAGAAGAAAAGGAGCAAGAAAGGTCAAAAGAAGAGGATATATTTCAGGAACAAAGCCTAGATAAAGAAATGAATCCGACCATATCTTGCAATGCATTGGCGAGAATTACCACTCCTCAAACCATCAAAATAGAAGGATAAATCAAGAAGAAAAAGGTAATAGTGTTGATTGATTCAGGAAGTACCCACAATTTTATTCATTGTAAGGTTGTAAAAGAATTGAATTGCTTCCTATATCCAGCACAAGAGTGTCAAGTGATGGTTGCAAATGGAGGAACAATAAATTGCTTTGGAAAGTGCCATAATATCAAGCTATCCATGGGAGAATATGTATTGACTAGCCCAATGCTTTCCATTCCAATGGGAGGTGCTGATGTTGTACTAGGAGTCCAATGGCTAAAATCCTTGGGTACAATAGCTTTTAATTTTCAAGAACTTTTCATGAAACTTTCTGCAGAAGGAAAGGAAGTTGAATTAAGGGGTATTACAGGGAACTCAGGAAAGATAATAAGCTCTAACGGTATGACAAAGCTTCTAAAAAAGGAACAAATAGGTGTAATTGCACAATTATGTTCACTAGATGTTTCCACATCGAAATCATCTATTTCTCCAGATCTCCAAAAAGTCTTGGACAATCATTCCAAGGTATTTGAGAATCCCAAAGGTCTCCCACCTATTTGTGATCATGATCATGCTATTCATTTGATTCCAGGAAGTGTTCCTCCAAACATCAGGCCGTAGGGATATCCCTATGCCCAAAAGAGTGAAATTGAACGTATGGTGGCAGAAATGCTAGAGGTTGGTATAATGCAACCTAGTAAAAGTTCTTTCTCCGCTCCAATAGTATTGGTGCACAAGAAGGATGGATCATGGCACATGTGTCCGGATTATAGGGAGCTCAACAAGCTCACTATTAAAGATAAGTTTCCCATTCCTGTCATTGATGAATTACTGGATGAATTGCATGGATCAATTTACTTCACCAAGTTGGATCTTCCTTCAGGATATCATCAAATCAGAATGAAGACTGAAGACATTTCGAAAACAACATTTAGAACTCATGAGGGTCATTATGAATTTTTGGTCATGCCTTTTGGCCTTACCAATGCACCTTCTACATTTCAAGGTTTGATGAATTCCATTTTCAAACCCTTCCTTAGAAAATTTGTGTTAGTATTTTTTGATGATATATTAATCTACAACAAGTCTTGGAAGGATCATATTGAACATGTTGATAGGGTGCTACAACTATTGGAGGAGAAACAATTATATGCAAAAAGATCCAAATGTTTCTTTGGAGTACAAGAGGTGGAATATCTAGGTCATATTGTATCTCATGAAGGAGTTAAGGTAGCCCCTAGCAAAATTAAAGCCATTAAGGAATGGAAAATCCCCACATCCATAAAGAATCTGCGAGGATTTCTCGGGTTGACAGGGTATTATCGCAAGTTTGTTAAGAATTATGGGAGAATAGCAACACCTCTAACAATATCATTGAAGAAAGATGCATTTTCATGGACTCCAGAAGCAACAAAGGCATTTGAACATCTTAAAGAGGCAATGTGCCAAGCACCAGTCTTAGCTACACCGGACTTCACAAAAACCTTTATTGTGGAATGTGATGCTTCAGGAAATGGAATTGGTGCTGTTTTAATGCAAGATGAAAGACCCATTGCTTTTGAAAGTCGTCCAATCAAGGGAAAGTTTTTACAGAAAGCTATTTATGAGAAGGAAATGTTGGCAATACTACATGCACTTAAGAAATGGTGACCCTACCTAATGGGAAGACACTTCAAGGTAAAAACGGATCATGATAGCCTTAAATACTTTTAGAACAAAGATTATCCTCTGAAGAGAAAAAAAAGTGGGTCACAAAGATGTTGGGTTATGACTTTGAAATCATCTACAAAAAAGGGAAGCAAAATGTGGTGGCAGATGCACTCTCAAGAAAGGATGAGGATGTGGAAGCATTGTTGTGCACCATTTCTATTATCCAACCAGATTGGATAAATGAAGCAAGGGAGGAGTGGAAGAATGATGAAGAAGTGTGGGAACTTATTCAAAATTTACAACAAGATTCTAGTACATCTGATACATTTAGCTGGCAAAATGATTCGTTATGTTACAAAGATCGCTTATACCTTTGTAAGAGTTCCCAACTCAAACAAAATATTCTTATGGAATTGCACACTTCTCCCTTAGGAGGGAACTCAGGATTTTTAAAAACTTACCACAGGGTTAAGAAGGAATTTTTTTGGGATGACCTTAAATCGGATATTCAAAAGTTTGTGGTAGAATGTTTGGTTTGCCAACAAAATAAAGTTGAAACAATTAAGACCCCGGGTCTATTACAACCTTTATCCATTCCAAGCCAATGTTGGGAGGAGGTTTCAATGGATTTTATCACAGGTTTGCCCAAGTCTGAGGGAAAGAGTGTCATCATGGTGGTATTTGATAGACTTACCAAGTATGCACACTTTTGTGCATTATCACATCCATTTAAAGCCAGTACAGTTTCTACTGCATTTATGGAAACAATTCAAAAGCTACATGGAAATCCTAAGATTATTTTAAGTGACAGAGACCCCGTTTTCACTGGAAATTTTTGGACAAAATTATTTTCTTGTCTCGGTACTCAGTTAGCTCATAGCTCATCTTATCATCCTCCATCTGATGGGAAAACTGAGATAGTAAACAAATGTTTGGAAGGATATCTTCGTTGCTTTGTATCTGATAAACGGACACAATGGGTCAAATGGTTTCCTCTGGCTGAATGGTGGTACAACACTTCCTTCCATACGACAAGAAAAATGACCCCATTTATGGCACTTTATGGATATCAGCCACCATCCATCACATCATATTTAAGAGAAAATTCTAAGGTTCAAGCAGTGGAACATCACATCGAGCATCAACAACAAGTCCTCCAACTCTTAAAGGATAACCTCGTGTTGGTACAGAATAGAATGAAACAACAGGCAGATCAACATCGCAGCGAAAAAAGTTTTGATTTAGGTGATTGGGTATTCCTACAACTACAACCATATAAAAAAATGTCCCTCAAGCAAGCTAAGAAGGATAATAAATTATCACCAAAGTATTATGGTCTGTACAAGGTGTTGCAAAAGATTGGTACTATGGCATACAAATTGGAGCTTCCTACAGCTTCTCGAGTGCACCCAGTTTTCCATGGTTCATGTTTAAATAAGGTTATAGGCGACAAGCTCCCAGTTCAAACAATATTGCCAGAACTTGACGAGGAAGGAAAAATTATATTGGAACCAGAAGCAGTCACAGAAACAAGAACTCAACAGCTACGAAATTGATCAATTTCGGAGTATCTCATCAAGTGGAAGAACTTATCCATTGAAGATTCCACATGGGAGGATGAGAATTATATACAGAAGCTTCTAGAACTACTAAAGCATCGAGGACAACACTTTTTTGAAGGAGAGGGGCATGTTAGGTCCCTACAATACTAGTGATTACCCCATTACTATTGTAGTTGTATCCCTTATTAATATTGTTGTGCCCCTATTGTCCCCATATTGTTATTACTGTGCCCCATAGAATCCCTCCTATATTGTGACTCCTTAGACTCCTATATATAGAAAGGAGGTTTTGTAATTTGAATCATCAAGGAATCATTCATTTGTGTAATGTAAAGGAGGTTGCCCCCTCGAAGAGGCTGAATTCTAAGGCGTTGATCTATCTTTTCTATATTTTTGTGAGCAAGTCTCCTAACAATGCCTCCCTACCATACCCTATTTTGGATCCTAATTCACAATAAAACAAAAAATTAATAAAGGAAGAGGAGGTAGAAAGAGGATTCAAAATGTTTCTTCTTTTTTTATAGTCATGCTTGTATTTGGATAGACAAAAGAAGGGGAAAGCCAAAGATCAAGTGTTGGGAAATAATGATGTCAAAATTAAAAAGGTAAATTTTATATATGTAGATTACTCTTTGAATTTCTTAAGAAGATTGGAGAACTTGAAAAAAATAAATATGTTAATGGAGGAGTATACTAAAAAATTCTATAGAATTTCTTTAAGGTTTGGACAAAATGAGGAAAGCCTTGAATCCATTGTAAGTACGCAAATGGCCATTTTTTTGCTACTCAAGATGAATTTAATGTGTTTTATTTTCAATCAATTGAAGTCTTAGAAGTCAAGGAGAAGGAAAATGACAACCAAGATAGAAGATAGGTGAAGATGAGGTTAATTCCCACACTTTATATAAATATTCTAAAAGAAGATGTGATTCTTATAGAGGAAGAGGTTCAATTAAAGGTGGAAGTATAGTGGTATATTTTATGGAATCTATTTTTGATGTGAAGCACATGGACATTAAACATATGAGTGCCAAAATAATGAAAGTGGTAGGTGAAGATTGGATTCAAGAGTGCATGTTGCTAAAGTAGTAGAATAAATAATCAAATAAGAGTTATTCCATTATAATTAGAGAATGGAGAGCATGTGATGATGGGAAGAGAACCGTTACAACTGGAGAAGAATATTGCAAAGAGCAAAGGATGAGCTTCTGCTAAATCAAGCACAAAGTAGAAGTTAAGTGTTGTAATTTAATTGTCTATTGGGGTAGTATTGTGAATTTTGTGTCTATTGAGCTAGTTTAGTTTATACCTAAAATAGACACTTCACTTAAATGTGTGCACAAAATATTGGTTTCTAAAAGTGTTGAAGGTACACATGAGAAATGGGAGATTGAATTACATGTTGGGGGTTACAGTTATGACAACCCCAACTTGGAATTCCCCACAAAAATGCAATGCCAATATTTTACAAAATATATTAAAAAGGGTTGAGTGAAAAGGGACATGTATTCGAGAGCTAAGGAGATGGTTTACTTGGGATATGTAAGGTCCCCTTATGCAGGAAATATATACTGTTTGGATAGCCATTAAAGGATAGTTGGTGTATGTTTTTAATGGATTGGTTTCTGAATTAAAATGGCCTAGAAGAGAAGTACGAGGACCATGTTGTCTTGGAGGACATTGCAAGGTAGCAAGGGTAGGAGAGTAAATGCCATAACATAAAAGTAAAAATGGCAGAAGAAAAGAAGGGGGGTTTGACCTAATAGGGGGCATCAACATTCCCTCAGTTACTCATTCAGGAAGGGCATTGATTCGAGCAGGATTCAATAGGGAACCACACATACGAGAAGAAAAGGGCAAGGATTACTAAAGAGAAGAGAAGATAGTGATAATTTTTTTTTTGGAGTGATCCAATAGGGCTATTAAAGCCCATTCCCATTCCAAAATGGTAATGGGATGTAATTTCTATGGATTTAAATATAGGTTTTCCTAGAACCTCTTGGCAACATGATGCAATCATGGTGGTGTTTGATAAGTTGAGCAAAGTGACTCATTTTATAACAATCAAATCCACTAATTCTTCTAGTGAGGTGGCACAAATATTCATAAAAGAGATTGTGAGACTACATGGTATCCCCAATAAAATTAGATCGAGATGCTAAGTTCACTTCAATATTTTGGAAGGAACCGTTTGTAGGTTTGGGGATTGAGTTTCCATTAAGTACAACATATCATCTACAACAGATGGGAAAACAAAGAGGACAAATAGGATCCTTGAAGACATGTTGAGGATGTATGTGACGCATTAGCCCCAAAAGTGGGAGGAGCACCTACCAATTGTAGAGTTTGCATACAACAATGAATACCAAGAATCCATAAAAATGAGCTCATTTGAGGCATTGCATGGGAGGAGTTGAAATACTCCTATCAACTGGAGTGATCTAGTGAATAGGGTTCTCATTGGACCTGACATAATCAAGGAAATGGAGCAACAAATTCAAGTCCTAAAACAAAATTTGAAAGTGTCACAGGTAGACAGAAAAACTATGCATATCAACATAGGGTGCATAAGAGCTCAAAGTTTGGGAACATGTTTATCAGAGAATAAAACCCAAGAAGAGTTACTTAAAAATTGGTACATGTGCCAAGTTGGCACCACTGTATTGTGGGCCTTTTGAGATCCTTGAAAAGATTGGACCAATGGCCTATAGGATAGATTTAACTCCATCAATTAAATTTCATGATGTTTTGCATGTTTCCTTTCTTAGAAGATATGTGAAGGATTCTAATCATGTTATTGATTGGTTTGTGCTATAGGTGGAAGTAGAGGGAGAGTTATAGCCATAGAAATTATGCATTCTAGACTAGAGGAGTCTCATGCTTTAGAATTGATCCATAGAGCAAGTCAAATTGAAGTGGAGGGACTTTGGGCCAAATGAAGCCACTTGGGAAATTGATGACTCCACGAGAGCAACATATCCATTTTTATTTGTTGGATGAGGCAAATGTGTGTATATTTGTAAATAATGTATATATTTGTACATATAAAGCTCCATAAAGCAGTACATGGTTTTATTTTGTTCCCTATGTTGCTATGGGAAAAAGAACACTGAGGGTGGTGTTACCTAAAGGGGGAGGGGTAGGTTACAACCCTAACTCGAGTTTCCTAAAAAAAATGCAATTTAAATATTTTACAAATTATATTAAAAAGGGTTGAGTCAAAAGGGACATGGATTCTAAAGCCAAGGAGGTGGCTTGGTTGGGATATGTAAGGTCTCCTTAAGTAGGAAACTTGGATTGTTTGGACAACCATTAAGGGATAGTTGATGTATGTTTTTAATGGACTAGTTCCTAAAATAAAATGGGTTGCAAGAGAAGTACAAGGACCATGCTATATTGGAGGAAATTGCAAGGCAGTAAGGACAGGAAAGTAAATTCCAGAGTAGAAAAGTAAAAATGACAAAAGAAAGGAAGGAGGGGTTCGAACTCATAGGGGTCATCAAAATTCCCTCATTCACTCATTTAGGTAGGGCATCCATTCGAGTAGGATTCAATAGTGACCACAAAAATGAAAATAGAAGAGAAAGGATTGCTAAATATAAGAGAAGACAATGATAATAGTTCGACTGGCATGGTTGGCATGAATATGGTCTCTCCTTGGTGAGGAAAAAATCCTCTCAAGTCCTTGTAAAGCTAGAGTATGGAGATGGTTTTCTTTGGATTCCCTTGATGGTGTGGGTAGAGGATTGTGTCCTTGGACACATGGAGGGAGGAACTCTAAAGCCTTTCTTACTATGATTTTACATTGGGTTCTGGATTCCCTAGAGTGGGTGGAACCACTGTGTTAGGGTGGATACTTTCTTCTCTAGATTCCCTTGACACCCTTGTGGTGGAGTAATTTGGCCTCTGGATTCCTTGTGTGTGCTGGGGTGGAGAAGAAGACTTTGGATTCCCTATGTGTTTTGGGTGGAGGAAATAAGCCTTTGGATGCCCTATATGTATTCATTGGCTTCCATTGGGTATTTGAAGAGTGGAGGAAATTGGCCTTTGGATTCCATGTATACTATTTGACTGCTGAGTGGTTGGTGGGCACAGGAAGGAGGTCCTCTGGATTCCCTATTTTACCTGGCAGTTGGTGTCACAATCCTTTGAGCAAACTGATCAGTCTCTGGAATCTGGCTCAAGGGTGACAACTAGAAGTGAGCTTGGATGTAGCTGTCTATGGTTAGGTGGAGAGTCCTTATCCCAGATAGTTGCCCTGAAAATTACAATATAAGTGCTCTTTCTATATTTTCCTAACTGATAGTGCATGTATGTGTTTGCATTTATGGATTGAAATGGTACCTATATATGTAATGAGCACGTGTTTCCATTCTAGACTTAAATGGTGCTCAAGAATGTGATGAACAGTGTATAATTCTTCTGTGGTTTGAACTATTATATCTCATAAAATACATGACTGTGCCACTGATATAACATGAATGATTGATATGCTAGGAAATGTTAAAAACATTGAAATGGTCCCTATGGACCTAAACCAGACTGTGACATAATGAATAATAAAAATGTGCATATGTTAAAGGCATCATAATGGTTCATAAGAACAAATTTAACCATTACAGTAATTATCATCTAAACCCTTTTATTACAAAATAAAAGTTATAATGAAGACAAACCACTTGACATGGTCCAGGAATTCATATATCGATGTATTTATATACTGGTTGCTAGCCTATGAATTAGTTTATGAGGCATGCACTGATGCTGATAATGACTTCATCCTTTAATTGCAATAACCCAAGAATTTACATTAGAGGCTTCTCATCCTTGCATTTTCAACAATGTGCACCCTCGCTGTAGGGACACTGATGCTGATGGCTACACGACACTACTAATATACAAATGCCCTTGAAACCCTTGAGGAGTTCCATAGAGCCATTTGCAGGCTTTCTTAGAAGCATGGGGCTCCTAACATGAAGTAGGAGAGGTGGAGACCCTTCTGGATTTCATTGCAAGTCCTCGATAGAGGGTGGCCAATAGATTACCAATGCAAGCATACCTAGAATTCTCTGTCATAATACGAGGAATGTCAGAAGGGAAAGAACTCGTTGGAGTGGATTTAGCTTAAGGTCAAGAGTGGTAGTGCCAGTAGTTTGTAATAGCCCTCATTAAAAGTTCATGCAATAAAAAATAGAAATGAAAAATAAGACCACGGTTAAGAGACACTTATTCC
The DNA here is from genome assembly GCA_031772625.1 of Pinus tabuliformis. Classification (NCBI taxonomy): domain Eukaryota; kingdom Viridiplantae; phylum Streptophyta; class Pinopsida; order Pinales; family Pinaceae; genus Pinus; species Pinus tabuliformis. The sequence continues at coordinate 563,778,310 of CM062820.1, read as the reverse complement.
AAGCTCAATCTTGGGAAAAGATATCCTAGTGGGCATCACTGAATGTGAGTTTTAGCTAAGGAAAATTGGCAAAGGACAAGGAAAAGGAATTTTAAGTTCTTTATAGGTCCATTGTGTAGCCAAGAGAGAGATATTTCCAACGAGCTATCATGGGATCAATTTGGACTTTGAGAAGGCACTCAAAAGTTGGTTTGAAGATGGCACTATGCATAGAGAAGTCAGGCACTGCGCATGCATCAAAGGCACTGCGCATAGAGCAGTCAGGCACTGCACATGCATGAAAGGAGCTACACACCTATCAAACTTCAATATGTAAGCTATCAAATTTCATGCAAGTGCTCCAAGCCTTCTGTTAGATACCTATACCAATAGGTTTCATATTTCATGATTGACAAGGGAAGGTCCAAATATGCTCTGCTTTGATGTCACAAAGATCCCATATTTTCTAGAGAACAAAAGATGTGTAAAGTGTTTCAATGTTGATCACCTTGATTCAATTTTGATGGATGATTCAACAGTTTAATCTGGATCATGCCATGTTTTCAATTTTCAGTTATAGAATAGAGAAAGCAGTCTGTCCAAACTGTTCAATCTTGGCAGACAAGTAGTTCAGGTAGAGAAGAAAAGGCTCCCAACAGCTTAATCTGGGACCTTGGAGGAAATAAGGGTAGAAGTAGATAGAAATAACAAAGAAAAAGCCAAAGAAAAGAAAAGGCAAGTAAGGGTCTGCAAGTTCAAGTGCACCCTCCAAGAAGAAATAAAAAATGCTAGACAAAATAGTTGGGTAGGTAGTTGGGGTTGCAGAAAGGTTATCCCTATCATTGCAAGAATGGTGATGGTGGGCATCAAAGCAAAATTTGCAGCAAGGACCATGACTAATTTCCCTCATTCCCCTCCAATTTCATTTCTAAACATTCCCCCATCAGCTAAGATTCATGGAAAAGACTAAGGTTTCATGGTGGTTCTTAATCTTTAGAAGCCACATTTCTTGTCTAAAAATCTTTTCATTTTGATATACTCTCAAAACCAAGTTTGTTTCACATAAACTTAAATGGTTTCCCCTCCACTCACCCCCTCATCCACATTAACTCTAATTCTACTATGTAAATCCCCTATATTACCTTTTCCCCTATTACTACTAACACCACGGTGTATAAACCCCAAAACCTTATAAATACCCACCCCCTTGGCATTATAGCCAATAAAGTCTCGAGTCAGGGATCAAATGACACCAGGTCATGTTGATGAACCTATGCCAACTACCCCTTCCCCCTTCATGAGCTAATTCCTTCATTTTGACCCCTTTTTGCACATAAAAACCCCTAAAAGGCCTAAAGTCCCACCTTTACCCGCTTCAATGAACAAAAGACATGAAAAAACCCACCTTCCGCTCTATAACCAAGGTTAGCGCATGTAAATTGTTTTTTTTTGAAATACCTTGGAAATTCGTTCAAAACATGTTTTTATGCCTCCGCCCGATTCCGTATACACTGCCCATGTCACCTCCCCGATGACCGTTAGATCAGGCCCTCCAGATCCGACGGCCCTGAACGCGTCGGAGTCCTTCCGACGTCCGACAGTTATGCGTACTATCCCCCTGTCACGTCAGTCATCCGACCACCGTCCGATTAACCTCTGCAGATCTAACGGTCACCATGACGTCGGAGCTCATCCGTTGCCCGAAACTTACCTCCCGACGGCCGTATTTTGAGTACGTCACTCCGCTGCCACGCGCCCTCACCACAATGCGTCGGAGGTACAACTGACAAATACCGCCCCCGTACCAGAAGCGGTGCGATACGAAACCACTGCCGGTTTCCAGTTTCCTCATCCCGCTCGCTTACGTCCTCGCCGCGTCAGCAACCTGTCAGCGCTCCGTCACCCAGGTACGCTGTCTCGTCATTCCCTTGTCCTGCCATTGGTCCACCTGTCCTGCCATCTCACTGCCCTTGTGGACCAACCAGACCCCGCCACGTCACCCGATGACGTCAGCATGACGTCATCCGACCTTGACCCCACCAATGACGTCATGCTGACGTCATCGCAAAAAGGCGCCAAAGTATTAAAATCTATATTATGGCCAAAAATCGCGTTTTTACGTTCTTTTTCACTCATTCGTCGTTATTTCTGCCTCATGCGCTCGCGTCCAAGTTTGCTGTCAACCTGCTAAATCGACCAGGAGACCTCCGGAGTACGAGTTCGACCTGCATATACAACCTTTTGCTCACTATTTTACCAGGTATTCTTCATCGTTTGTCCTCTGTGCGCCTGCAATTCTCTGAACTCACTCTGAAAGTTTAAAGAAAGTTAAAACTTAGAAATTCACCAGTGAATTCCTCGGCAGAGCCTTAAATTTCCAACTACCACCTCGAAAAACACCAGCCGAGCTTTGTTCTACCTACAGTCTGTTAAAAACTAGGTTCTGTCTGCGCAATCGCGGCAGGCTCATTTAAACCAAATTTCACCATTGAGAGAGACAAGGAAAAGCCAAACATTGGTCCCAGTTGCTATAAACAGTATTAAAACTGCTGTAGACTCTGCATTCACCCTCTTCCTCAGATATTTTCATTTTTTGCAAAGAGAACTCTGGTTGTGTTACTCTGCATAGTAACACAGTCCTTGAAGAAACAGAAATCCTAAAGGAGAACAATGGACCCCCCTGTAGCTCCTATAGCCCTCAATGTAGCTCCCCTGAATGCCCCTCACAGAGCATTGGACTGGAAAGCATTAGCTGACTTAGATTATAAGATATCAGAAGAAATGCTAAGCAGGAGCAGGTTTCATCTCCAAATACTAAATGAAATCAAAGTCCAACATCAGAATGGGACAGACATCTTGGGAATTTGGGATTCCTCTCTCCCAATCTTCAAGCTACCACAGGTCAACCAATTCCCAGAACTCATCCACTTGTGTGCTGAGTATTATGATGCATCCCAGAGGGCAGTGCTTGATTCTTCAGGCACAATTTTGTTTTTTATTACCCCTGAAGCCATCAGGGAGATGCTGCAGTTCAAAACAGATAAGAAGTTGGTCCCTCTATCACTAGCTGATTTGATTATGGAGGGAGCCAGAATGACAGAGGCCCAGATTACAAAACTTAACCAGTTATTCATCAAAGCTAACACTGTGCAAGTCCCTCCTATCAACTATGTCTACCTCAACCAATTGGGCCTGGACCTTGTTGACATGATCAGTCCCATCCTGGGATATGATTCAGTGGAGTATGTGGATGAAACAGTTATGCACATAATGCTCATGTTTTCTCCAGGAAGAAAACCAGTCTGCTATGACTATGCCACATACATCTCAGACAAGATGCATGAGCAGTTGATGAACCTATCAAGAGATAGGGTATTTAAATATACTTCTTACATATATCATTTGCTTTTATACTTCCAGCATGAGAAGTTCTCCTTCCCAATGAAAAGAGAAGATGCACAGGGAAATTTGAGATCGGTGGTGTACTGGACATCTGCTTTCCACCTCAATTTCTATTCTCCATACACCTACTGTGAGTTCATTGATAACTTCATTCATCCAGCCATGACTCTACTTTTGGGCTCACCTCCTCCCAGATTGACAGATGATATGCAAAGACTCCTGCATTTATCAAAAGCATACAGCATTGGGGATTGGTACTTCTACCAACACCACACCGTTATTAGAATATATGGGTGTGAGTTGCCCCCATTTAGACTACCCAGGTTTGTGCCCATGAGACTATTTGCCTTAGAATACTTCAGGCAGTTTGGCTTTGTGGACATGTTCCACTTTTCAGGCAAAGGTAAGAAGGCACAGCTAAAAGTCAGAAGTCAACTTGGCCATTTCCTCTATAACGAAAGGGATGAAGGGTGGAAGGAGGCAGATAGAATACTTGGGGGCCTTGGTCTCAAATACAGCTTCCTATGGAAACCTTATGACCCTAACAACTTCATTACCATGAGGAGGCTTAAATACAAATTGTCTGCTTATGATCATTGCAGCCTTCCTCACATAGAAAAACATGCCAATCAAAGTAAATGGAGGAGAGGGACTTTAGAGGAAGCTGTTACTCAAGAAGAGCTTAATCAAAGAGCTCAAAGAAACATAAAGAAAATGGCTGACCTTGAGTTTTATTCACAGGTCAGCTCACTACCAAGCATACAAATTGGAGCAGCAGCATCCTCCTCAACTGCCCAACAGCAAGCCACGAGAGTTGCTGGAAATATATCAGAGAAGGGAAATAAAGGTGATGGAGATAGAGCCAGAGCAGCAAGAGCAGGAACAGCAGGAACAGCAACTAAAACAACAGCAGCAAGCAGAAGGGCTGCAGCAAGGGCAGCAAGAAGAATCAGAACAGCAAGATCAACAACACCAAGAAGAACAAAGGCAGGAGCAGTCTGCCCAGCAAAAGGAAACAGTGGAGACTCCTCAGACCACTGAAAAAACGGTGCCTGCAAGACAAGACACTACCTTTGATGCCTCGGTCCTCCAAACCCCTCAAAAGGAGGATACATTTGTCTTTAGAAAAAGAGACAGAGAGACTCCCCTGACATCCTCTGTAGACCAGGGAGAGAAAAGGCAGAGACTCAATGATTTTCCAGAGGAGGATATAGCAATAAGAGAGGCATTGGGCATGGGCCCACCCAGCAGAGAAGCTTCAGCAAGTTCCTTCCAGCAGGAACAGGACAGGACCATGGGAGGGGAGGTCAGCTCCTCCAGCCAGCAGAAAGAAGGACAAGTAAGCATCAAGCAGCAATTTATAGACATCAAGAGGAGGAGTGATCCTATCAAAGTACAACTGTACAATCACCTGCTAAACATGGCTCCTTCCAATCAGCAGAGACTCATGTCCGCTTTTGATGTAAGTGAAGGCAAAATGATAATGAGTCACTTTATGCCTACGGCGCTCCAGCCACAATCTACTGCTGACTATCTTAGGACTAACCTAGAGGTCCTCGCCAAGGACATACACCCTATGGACAAAATTGAGCTGCATAAGCAAACTGGCGAAATGGTGTATGCTTCATTGGCCGACAAGACTTTGGAGAATTACAAATTAACAAGCAGCCTCAATGCTACAGCCTCCCAACTAGAATTGGAGAGGGCTTCATCTCAGGCCAAAGACAACAGGATAAAATCCCTGGAGGAAATCATTATAGAAATTGGGCACAATCCCAATGACATCAAAGGGATACAAGAGATCCTGAAACTTAGAGATGCTGACATGGCTGCATTAAGGAAGAAAGTCAAACTCCCAGCTACCATTCACCCCCAAACAGATGAGGTAGCCCAACAAAGGATGGAAAAGGATGCCACAGACCTACTAATATCTATATATAAGCAGCTCCTGCAGACACAAGAGAAATTAGGAGAGTCTGAGGCCGCACAGGTGGCACTGCAAGCAGCACTAAAGCAAAGGGAAGAGGGCCAGACCTCTCAGCCTCCCCCGGTCATCAATCTTGAGAACACTGCTCCTACCACTGTGCCTCCACCTCAACAAACTGAGCAAACAGCTACATCCACTTCAGCAGCACCTACAAGTACAGAACAAGCACATAGCCTAGACATGCAGAAACTGAGGAATGAGATACAAATCCTGGAAGCTCAAATGACAGAGCTGCATGAGACCAAGGAAAAGCTGGCCAAGATCGATGATAAATATGATAAATCAAAAAGAGAAGTGGCAGAAAAGGGCAGGGAGATCAAGGCCCTTAATGACAGGATCAAAGAGCTGGAAAAGCAGCTCAGATTGGATAAGATTGTATCTGAAGTCAGAGCAATGATATGGGCCAATATTGGCCAATCTATTACAAATCAATGGCAATACATTGAGACAATCCATGAGCAATTAGATCTCATCCCAAAAGCACAAAAGGAGGTCCATAGGGCAAGAGCTGCATTGAGCAATATGCCTGAAGTGGCCACCAGAATGATCAATGTACTCAATAATAGGACAAGCTCTCAGTTAGCCACCATTGGAATCACAAACAGAACTGAGACTATTCAAATGATCAAGAGGGTGCTTACTTTGAGAAATTTGGTGCAAACACTGGACAGAAGAACTCAGGATATGCACACTGAGGTAAACAGGTTCATGGAGAGATTTCAGGTATTGCAGAACAGAGGACTCCCTAGCTTACTGAACAGCGGAGGGAAATTATTCACCCATGAACAGTATGCTAAAAGAGTAAACATTTTTGCCTCAGCACAGATCAATGAGAAGGCCAGCACTTCAGAAGACATAGGACCTATTACAGGGCAGGATTTCTATAGTAAGATAGAAAATCTATTTTTTATAATGAATGAAATTAATCACTTGTTTGATGTAGCCCCAAATTTTTTCAAATATACAGAGGCAGAGGAAACAATGGAGGCCATTCTCAGGCATCAAATGCCTCCACAGGACTGGTGGGTCAAGGCAATTCAAATGATTTTATGAACAGCAGGCCATCCACTAAATTTCGGTTACAGAAAAAACTGAATTGTCATGCACAGGACAGTTTATTTCGGTCAGCAGGCATTTAAGACGAAAGCTGAGCCAACTCAGCAGAGCCCATAGCCAGCACAGCAAAGGGAAAGCTACAGGTGTCCCAGCCGAGAAAGACAGCGGAACAGCTCCACAACACCTTCTTCAGCATTGATGCGGATCATTCCAACCGACTCGTTGGATTCCCAAAGCTAAAATATCTTCTGACAAATGCAAAAGCATTTATGTTGTATTAAAGGAAACATTAACTTTTACTCCGCTGTAATGACAAAGTTGGTGAAGGAGTTATTTCTCAGATGACTCAACGCCTTGATATTTTGTAAAGATGTTTTGTATATATAGAGCCCTCGCACTAGAGATAGGGTTGTTGTTGATTTCTCCTGAAGAAGTTCTTATGCTGTAATCCTTTTCAGAAGTTAATAGAGCAAAGCAATGGAATTTCTCGGATTTCTGAGGTGTTGGATGCGTTCTGGTGTCTGTTGATAACTACTGGATCCCTGTGTATTTCATCATACAATAAGTCTCTGTATCTCTCTCTGTTATTTAGTTGTTTGTTAAAATCCATATATGTTATCTGTTTTCAATACAAAGCAACAAGGAAAAAGAATAGCTTTCAGGATTTATTCATTGAGTAACCTGAGTTCAATCTGCGTTGTTTATTAATGTTTTCTTCAGCTGTAATCTAGTTAAGTGTAATTCTTAAATGCTGCACTTGTGGAATACATCTATCACAGTGACCTTTGTCACAGGAATTCAAGTTTTGCTCCTGTGCAGTTCACTTTCATCCACCAGCTCAATAGAAAATTCTTAATTGCTTTCTGTTGGTCAACATACATAACCATTTGATCTAGTTTGTCTGTTTAAAATACACAATAGGCCCTGCAGTTTGAGCACCACCAAACCAGCGTATCAGATCATTTCACAACTTCAGACTCCATTGCCCAATGGTATTGTACTGTCTAAACACTGCATCATAAGACCTGAAAGGAATCCTTCAACCAAAAACATAAACCAAAAACCTGAGCACAATAGCTAGCCTAAAATATCATCATAACAGAGACAAATCATAAAGAGAGAGCCCTCTCTGGTTGCAGTTAGGCTAGGAACTGTAACCCAAAGATTGGTTAGTGGTTACCCCGGCCGTATTCCCTTGGGAGTCATAGGGAACAACCTGGGTGTTAACATAATTGGCGACTCCACTGGGGACTTTTAGATTTTGTTATTACTATCTATCTTCCAAAGCCATCATCAAGCCCGAAACCAGCCAAGAGGCCTTAGAACTGTTTCTGTACCACAGTCACAGCTTTAGGGAAGAGCTAGATAGGGAATCTTCATCTTAACTTTGAAACATATATAGCCATTTCAAAATCTTTATCCAGTCCTTGCATACATAAAAAACTTCCTATAAAATTCCTGAAAAAATAGTTGGAAACTGGCTCCTAAGAAAAATCCTCGGCACACTAGGGCAAATCCTGACCCTAATCCACCCATCGTTGTTGATAACCCAAATACCATCCGAAAAAACATCAGGAAGCAACAAAAACAGGACCAGCCTGCCATTTCCACCTCGATTGCAGACTTTCCTAACCTTTCTACTCCACTTAAAGTCCTCTTTAGGTCTGTCCCTAGTTCCCCTAGTTCACCATCAACATCTCAAAGTCCTCCTCATTCACCTTCATCCACTGCACATACTCCTTTAACCACTTTCCCATTAGTTACCCATCCCATTAACCCTGTTACACCAGTAATCCCTGTTGTCCCATTTATTCCTGTCAACCCTATAAATCCCATAAACATGGCCAACAGGTATGCACCTCTGCAGATACCAGCTAATGCTGCAGCTTTACCTCAAGATTATCAAAGTAAAATCTCATATTTTGACTCAAATGGCTCTCTAACAGCTGTCCAGCATGCCAAGAAGATGCAAGACCATTTTGAGACCTATGAAATAGATGATGACAGTGTCCGAATGAGGATGTTTGTTCAAAGCCTTACCGGGGATGTGAGAACTTGGTTTAGATCCTTGAATGCAAATTCCATTGCAACTCCCAATGATCTGTATCAAGCCTTTACTACCAGATGGGAGAAGAAGAAAGATCCCCTGCACATACTTGCTGAATATGAAACAATCAAGAGAGGTCCACAAGAGACCGTTTTGGAGTATTGTGCTAGATTCAACAATGTGTACAATGCAATACCACAAAACCTAAGACCTCCTCCCGATTTGGCCTTGTACAAATTCCCTGATGGATTTGATCCTGACATGGCATATCAGTTGAAGGAAAGAGAACCTGAAACCCTTGAAGATGCCCAAAAGGCTGCTGTCACAGTGGAGGCAAACCTGATTGCCAAAAGGAACAGGGCAAGGTTAGAAAAGAGAAGCATATACAAAGAAGAACCTACAGCCCTTGATCAAAAACTTGATGCAATACTTAATGGTATGAAGAGATTGGGTGATAGGGTAGAATCAGTTGAGAGAAAAGCATCATGGGAAGCACCACAAAACAATCCTCCTAGGAATCCAAATTTTAGGAGAAACCCAAACCCAAATATTGGCAAGGCCAGTGCTGACCAAGACATAAGACCCCCTTTCCAAGAAAATTATGCAGAAACTTCAACACCAACTGAGCCCAATGAAGATCCTGAGATTAATTTAATAGGTCTGGATGGTAAAAGCCAAGTTTTTCTAACACAAAAAGATCAAGAGGATGAGGAAATCGAACTATTCCAAACTAAATCAGGAGAATCCTTTGACTTCAAACAAGGCTATGACACTGCAGTTTATGAAGTCCATAAACAATACAAGCTGAGGAGCAGAACTGTAAATATTAACCAGCCTGAAAAGGAAAAGGAAAATCAGCAGCCTGAAAGAGTCACAGGCACGGAACCTGGTGGCAAAATAAAATCACATACACAAGAAGTGATTGTTGAAGAGATCATTGAACCATTGCCACCACAACAACAGCCTTTGGCAGCTTCATCCTCTTGCTCTAATCTAAACTCTATTCCTCATGAAATGGGTGAAAAGGGCAAGTCTCAAAGTCAAGATGAAAACCAACAGGAAAACTTAATCAACAAAGAAAGGACTGTTATCCATAACCCCAAAACCCAATCGGATAAACCTTTTGACTTAGGTACAGAAATTGGCAAACTAAAGATAGCCATTCCCCTCTCAGAATTAGCTAAGCATGACATCTATAAACGACAGATCAAGAAATCTCTGCAACTTACTAGCAGCATAGATGATGTCAATGTGCTGGATGACACTCCTGAATTGCTGTTTGGTCCAGAAGTGGATGGAAAAACAGTAGTTACAGGAGTATTACCTTTTTATGTTAGCTTACACATCCATGATAAGGTACTACACAATGCAATGTTTGACTCAGGTGCATCTCACAACCTTATGCCAAAAGCTGTCATGGAAAGACTGAACCTAGACATAACAAGACCATATAAGGACCTGTTTTCTTTTGACTCCAGCCAAGTCAAATGCCTAGGGCTCATAAAAGATTTATGTGTGTCCTTGGTTCAATACCCAAATAAGACAATCCTAATGGATGTGGTAGTTGCTGACATCCCACCCAAGTATGGGATGCTGTTATCAAGATCATGGGGAGCTAAACTCCAAGGTTCTCTGCAATTAGACATGTCATATGCCACCATCTCTGTTTTTGGGCAACCAAAAAGACTATATAGAGAAACACTGATGAAATACATGGTCAGCAGTGAGGAAAAGCCTCAAAATTTCCCCATATATGCTATCCATTCAGACATAGACTCATATATCCTTTTCAATGACACCACAACTCCCTTGCAAGGGGAAATTGAAATCAAGACAATCATACAAAAAAAGGACTCAACTGAAAGTATCACCACCCACGAAACAACAGCTAAACAAACACTAAATGCTGCTGCTGTTTTAAATCCCAAGCATAGCCAATCAAGTGAGGAAATTGCCCTAGAAGACAAGCTTGAGACAAAACCCCAACTCCTGCTTACATTGCCATCCCATGAACCGATTTTTAAATCCCCTGTCAAGCAAGATATCCTGTGGTCCCTAGAATTTGATGGCTCTGTCAACAAGTTAGGGGCAGGAGCTGGAGTTTGGATACATAACAAAGAGAAAACCCATGCAGAAGGCAGAGCTTATAGATTAAACTTTAGATGCACTAATAACATGGCAGAGTATGAAGCTCTGTTACTAGGTCTCAAGCTAGTAAAGGCATTACAAGCTCCTACAGTTTCGATCATGGGAGATTCTGATCTAGTGATTCAACAAGTGAAAGGAAGCTTTGTCACCAATGACAAAAGGTTGAGGTCTTACAGGTCCGCTGTAATTGAAATATTGAACACTTTCTCTGAGTTCCTTATCACAAAAATTTCAAGGAGTCACAATCTCCATGCACATTTGGCGACATTTGCCAGCACTTTCAAATTTCCACTGGAACCCAACAACTGCTTCACTGTCGAGGTCAAGTACAGACCCTCCATTCCAAACAATGTCAAAGATTGGCAAGTGTTTGATGATGACAAGCAAATAAACAATTTCTTGACTTTGCAGCAGGAATTTTCAGGATTAAATATTGACAATGACAAAGCAAGTCAATCACAAATACTCTTTCAACAAATGGTTCATCCAATATCACCTAGAACAGCAAAACAATTACTGAATCCAACCAATTTTAACAACGAAGACATTCAGCAAATTCACCAAATTGACTGTGAAGAGGTGACCAACGCTGAGGCTGAAATCATAGAGCTAAAAGACAACTTTTTACCCGCTGGTTTGGCTCCTTTGGAAGACATTTTTAATTCAAATGATGTTCCCAACAAGCCAAAAATGCAGCCCATCAACAATGCCATAGAAGAGTACAACATAGGTACATCTGACAAACCCAAAATAATCAAATTATCTGCATCTCTACCGCCTCACCAAAAGCCTAAATACATTGACCTTTTTAAAGAGTTCCAGGATGTCTTTGCGTGGAGTTATGAGGACCTAAAGTCCTATGACACCTCTGTTATCCAGCATGCCATCCCTCTCAAGCCTGATCAAAAGCCCTTTAAACAAAAATTGAGGAGAATCAATCCTATGCTTCTCCCAGCAATGGAACAAGAAGTACAAAAAATGTTTAAGGCAGGCATCATAGCACCGATCAGATTCTCTGAATGGATATCCAACTTAGTCCCTACAAGAAAGAAGACTGGTGAAATTAGGCTGTGTGTGGACTTAAGAAATCTGAACCAGGTATCCCTCAAAGACAATTATCCCTTACCTAAGATGGATCATATTCTCCAAAGAGTGGTAGGGGCCTCAAGGATTTCATTACTTGATGGATTCTCGGGTTTCAATCAAATCCTAGTACACCCTGATGATCAAGACAAAACGGCATTTACAACCCCATGGGGAACTTTCAAGTATGTTAAAATGCCTTTTGGGTTGAAGAATGCCGGGGCAACATTTCAAAGAGCAATGGATATTGCTTTCGCAAAGGAAATTCATGATTTCCTTGTCATTTATTTGGATGACCTCACACCTTTTTCTAAGTCTGACCAAGAGCATTTGAAACATTTGAGACAGATCTTCCTAACATGTAGGAAATATGGAATTTCGCTGAATCCCAAAAAATCCCTGTTTGGTTTAGAGGAAGGTAAACTATTGGGCCACATCATCTCTAAAGATGGCATAAGAATTGATCCAGACAGGATACAAGCGATCCTACAAATGCCCCACCCAAGAAATATAAAAGAATTGCAAGGATTCTTGGGAAAAATCAACTTTTTAAGGAGATTTATCCCAAATCTGGCCGAGTTGATCAGATTACTTAACAATATGCTAAAGAAAGATTCAAAGGTGAAATGGACAGTTGAAGCAAAGCAAGCCTTTGAAGGCATAAAGCTGGCCCTCACTCAAACCCCGGTGTTAACCAATCCTCAGTTTGACAGAGAGTTCATTATCTTCTCTTTTGCCTCCCAGCATACTATTGCTGCTGTTTTATTACAGAAAGATGACCAAGGAAATGAGAAGCCTATTGCCTTCTTCAGCAGGGCTCTTAGAGATGCACCTCTAAAATACCAAATTATGGAGAAACAAGCATATGCTTTGGTTAAGGCCATTAAAGACTTTAGGATTTACATCCTTTATTCCCATGTTGTGGCTTATGTACCAAGCCCTATTGTCAAAGACATTCTCACCCAAGAAAACTTAGAGGGCAGAAGAGGAAAATGGATTGCCAGCATACTAGAATTTGACATTGAAATAAAACCTACAAAGTTAATAAAAGGGCAAGGCTTGGCCAAATTGATGACAGAAACAAATTTCCAAGCTCTAGATATCAATCAGCTGGACAGTGAAACAGAGCTGGCGACTCCAAAGATCAATGTAGCCTTTGAACAATCTCCTTGGTACTCTGACATCTGTTATGTATTACAAAACCTGTGTGCTCCCTCAGGACTGTCCAGGACTAAGTGTAGGTTCTTAAAAATGAAAACATCTAGATTTTGTGTGATGGATGGAAACCTGCTTTGGAAAAACCATGAAGGAATATTGCTGCACTGTTTAATGGAAAATGAAACTAACACATGGATCTATGCACTATGATTTCATTGCAGGACCCTGTGGTGGACACTTGTTAGGGTGGATAAGATCCCTTGACTTGTGGTGGAGTATTTGGCCTCATTCCTTGTGTGCTGGGGTGGAGAAGAAGACTTTGGATTCCCTATGTGTTTTGGGTGGAGGAAATAAGCCTTTGGATGCCCTATGTATCATTGGCTTCCATTGGGTATTTGAAGAGTGGAGGAAATTGGCCTTTGGATTCCATGTATACTATTTGACTGCTGAGTGGTTTGGGCACAAAGGAGGCTTGGATTCCATTTTACCTGGCAGTTGGTGTCACAATCCTTAGCAAACTGATCAGTCTCTGGAATCTGGCTCAAGGGTGACAACTAGAAGTGAGCTTGGATGTAGCTGTCTATGGTTAGGTGGAGAGTCCTTATCCCAGATAGTTGCAAAATTACAATATAAGTGCTCTTTCATATTTTCCTAACTGATAGTGCATGTATGTGTTTGCATTTATGGATTGAAATGGTACCTATATATGTAATGAGCACGTGTTTCCATGCTAGCTTAAATGGTCCAAGAATGTGATGAACAGTGTAAATTCTTCTGCCAACTATTATATCTCATAAAATACATGACTGTGCCACTGATATAACATGAATGATTGATATGCTATGAAATGTTAAAAACATTGAAAGGGTCCCTATGGACAAAAGACTGTGACATAATGAATAATAAAAATGTGCATATGTTAAAGGCATCATAATGGTTCATAAGAACAGATTTAACCATTACAGTAATTAGCATCTAAACCCTTTTATTACATAATAAAAGTTACAATGAAGACAAACCACTTGACATGGTCCAGGAATTCATATATCGATGTATTTATATACTGGTTGCTAGCCTATGAATTAGTTTATGAGGCATGCACTGATGCTGATAATGACTTCATCCTTTAATTGCAATAACCCAAGAATTTAATTAGAGGCTTCTCATCCTTGCATTTTCAACAATGAGCACCCTCGCTGTAGGGACACTGATGCTGATGGCTACAGACACTACTAATAACAAATGCCCTTGAAACAGGAGTTCCATAGAGCCATTTGCAGGCTTTCTTAGAAGCATGGGGCTCCTAACATGAAGTAGGAGAGGTGGAGACCCTTCTGATTTCATTGCAAGTCCTCGATAGAGGGTGGCCAATAGATTACCAATGCAAGCATACCTAGAATTCTCTGTCAAATACGAGGAATGTCAGAAGGGAAAGAACTCGTTGGAGTGGATTTAGCTGGTCAAGAGTGGTAGTGCCAGTAGTTTGTAATAGCCCTCATTAAAAGTTCATGCAATAAAAAATAGAAATGAAAAATAAGACCACGGTTAAGACACTTATTCCAAGCTCAATTTGAAAAGATATCCTAGTGGGCATCACTGAATGTGAGTTTTAGCTAAGGAAATTGCAAAGGACAAGGAAAAGGATTTTAAGTTCTTTATAGGTCCATTGTGTAGCCAAGAGAGAGATATTTCCAACGAGCTATCATGGATCAATTTGACTTTGAGAAGGCACTCAAAAGTTGGTTTGAAGATGGCACTATGCATAGAGAAGTCAGGCACTGCGCATGCATCAAAGGCACTGCGCATAGAGCAGTCAGGCACTGCACATGCATGAAAGGAGCTCACCTATCAAACTTCAATATGTAAGCTATCAAATTTCATGCAAGTGGAGCCACTGTTAGATACCTATACCAATAGGTTTCATATTTCATGATTGACAAGGGAAGGTCCAAATATGCTCTGCTTTGATGTCACAAAGATCCCATATTTTCTAGAGAACAAAAGATGTGTAAAGTGTTTCAATGTTGATCACCTTGATTCAATTTTGATGGATGATTCAACAGTTTAATCTGGATCATGCCATGTTTTCAATTTTCAGTTATAGAATAGAGAAAGCAGTCTGTCCAAACTGTTCAATCTTGGCAGACAAGTAGTTCAGGTAGAGAAGAAAAGGCTCCCAACAGCTTAATCTGGGACCTTGGAGGAAATAAGGGTAGAAGTAGATAGAAATAACAAAGAAAAAGCCAAAGAAAAGAAAAGGCAAGTAAGGGTCTGCAAGTTCAAGTGCACCCTCCAAGAAGAAATAAAAAATGCTAGGCAAAATAGTTGGGTAGGTAGTTGGGGTTGCAGAAAGGTTATCCCTATCATTGCAAGAATGGTGATGGTGGGCATCAAAGCAAAAGTTGCAGCAAGGACCATGACTAATTTCCCTCATTCCCCTCCAATTTCATTTCTAACATTCCCCCATCAGCTAAGATTCATGGAAAAGACTAAGGTTTCATGGTGGTTCTTAATCTTTAGAAGCCACATTTCTTGTCTAAAAATCTTTTCATTTTGATATACTCTCAAAACCAAGTTTGTTTCACATAAACTTAAATGGTTTCCCCTCCACTCACCCCCTCATCCACATTAACTCTAATTCTACTATGTAAATCCCCTATATTACCTTTTCCCCTATTACTACTAACACCACGGTGTATAAACCCCAAAACCTTATAAATACCCACCCCCTTGGCATTATAGCCAATAAAGTCTCGAGTCAGGGATCAAATGACACCAGGTCATGTTGATGAACCTATGCCAACTACCCCTTCCCCTTCATGAGCTAATTCCTTCATTTTGACCCCTTTTTGCACATAAAAACCCCTAAAAGGCCTAAAGTCCCACCTTTACCCGCTTCAATGAACAAAAGACATGAAAAAACCCACCTTCCGCTCTATAACCAAGGTTAGCGCATGTAAATTGTTTTTTTGAAATACCTTGGAAATTCGTTCAAAACATGTTTTTATGCCTCCGCCCGATTCCGTATACACTGCCCATGTCACCTCCCCGATGACCGTTAGATCAGGCCCTCCAGATCCGACGGCCCTGAACGCGTCGGAGTCCTTCCGACGTCCGACAGTTATGTGTACTATCCCCCTGTCACGTCAGTCATCCGACCACCGTCCGATTAACCTCTGCAGATCTAACGGTCACCATGACGTCGGAGCTCATCCGTTGCCCGAAACTTACCTCCCGACGGCCGTATTTTGAGTACGTCACTCCGCTGCCACGCGCCCTCACCACAATGCGTCGGAGGTACAACTGACAAATACCGCCCCCGTACCGGAAGCGGTGCGATACGAAACCACTGCCGGTTTCCGGTTTCCTCATCCCGCTCGCTTACGTCCTCGCCGCGTCAGCAACCTGTCAGCGCTCCGTCACCCAGGTACGCTGTCTCGTCATTCCCTTGTCCTGCCATTGGTCCACCTGTCCTGCCATCTCACTGCCCCTGTGGACCAACCAGACCCCGCCACGTCACCCGATGATGTCAGCATGACGTCATCCGACCTTGACCCCACCAATGACGTCATGCTGACGTCATCGCAAAAAGGCGCCAAAGTATTAAAATCTATATTATGGCCAAAAATCGCGTTTTTACGTTCTTTTTCACTCATTCGTCGTTATTTCTGCCTCATGCGCTCGCGTCCAAGTTTGCTGTCAACCTGCTAAATCGACCAGGAGACCTCCGGAGTACGAGTTCGACCTGCATACACGACCTTTTGCTCACTATTTTACCAGGTATTCTTCATCGTTTGTCCTCTGTGCGCCTACAATTCTCTGAACTCACTCTGAAAGTTTAAAGAAAGTTAAAACTTAGAAATTCACCAGTGAATTCCTCGGCAGAGCCTTAAATTTCCAACTACCACCTCGAAAAACACCAGCCGAGCTTTGTTCTACCTACAGTCTGTTAAAAACTAGGTTCTGTCTGCGCAATCGCGGCAGGCTCATTTAAACCAAATTTCACCATTGAGAGAGACAAGGAAAAGCCAAACATTGGTCCCAGTTGCTATAAACAGTATTAAAACTGCTGTAGACTCTGCATTCACCCTCTTCCTCAGATATTTTCATTTTTTGCAAAGAGAACTCTGGTTGTGTTACTCTGCATAGTAACACAGTCCTTGAAGAAACAGAAATCCTAAAGGAGAACAATGGACCCCCCTGTAGCTCCTATAGCCCTCAATGTAGCTCCCCTGAATGCCCCTCACAGAGCATTGGACTGGAAAGCATTAGCTGACTTAGATTATAAGATATCAGAAGAAATGCTAAGCAGGAGCAGGTTTCATCTCCAAATACTAAATGAAATCAAAGTCCAACATCAGAATGGGACAGACATCTTGGGAATTTGGGATTCCTCTCTCCCAATCTTCAAGCTACCACAGGTCAACCAATTCCCAGAACTCATCCACTTGTGTGCTGAGTATTATGATGCATCCCAGAGGGCAGTGCTTGATTCTTCAGGCACAATTTTGTTTTTTATTACCCCTGAAGCCATCAGGGAGATGCTGCAGTTCAAAACAGATAAGAAGTTGGTCCCTCTATCACTAGCTGATTTGATTATGGAGGGAGCCAGAATGACAGAGGCCCAGATTACAAAACTTAACCAGTTATTCATCAAAGCTAACACTGTGCAAGTCCCTCCCATCAACTATGTCTACCTCAACCAATTGGGCCTGGACCTTGTTGACATGATCAGTCCCATCCTGGGATATGATTCAGTGGAGTATGTGGATGAAACAGTTATGCACATAATGCTCATGTTTTCTCCAGGAAGAAAACCAGTCTGCTATGACTATGCCACATACATCTCAGACAAGATGCATGAGCAGTTGATGAACCTATCAAGAGATAGGGTATTTAAATATACTTCTTACATATATCATTTGCTTTTATACTTCCAGCATGAGAAGTTCTCCTTCCCAATGAAAAGAGAAGATGCACAGGGAAATTTGAGATCGGTGGTGTACTGGACATCTGCTTTCCACCTCAATTTCTATTCTCCATACACCTACTGTGAGTTCATTGATAACTTCATTCATCCAGCCATGACTCTACTTTTGGGCTCACCTCCTCCCAGATTGACAGATGATATGCAAAGACTCCTGCATTTATCAAAAGCATACAGCATTGGGGATTGGTACTTCTACCAACACCACACCGTTATTAGAATATATGGGTGTGAGTTGCCCCCATTTAGACTACCCAGGTTTGTGCCCATGAGACTATTTGCCTTAGAATACTTCAGGCAGTTTGGCTTTGTGGACATGTTCCACTTTTCAGGCAAAGGTAAGAAGGCACAGCTAAAAGTCAGAAGTCAACTTGGCCATTTCCTCTATAACGAAAGGGATGAAGGGTGGAAGGAGGCAGATAGAATACTTGGGGGCCTTGGTCTCAAATACAGCTTCCTATGGAAACCTTATGACCCTAACAACTTCATTACCATGAGGAGGCTTAAATACAAATTGTCTGCTTATGATCATTGCAGCCTTCCTCACATAGAAAAACATGCCAATCAAAGTAAATGGAGGAGAGGGACTTTAGAGGAAGCTGTTACTCAAGAAGAGCTTAATCAAAGAGCTCAAAGAAACATAAAGAAAATGGCTGACCTTGAGTTTTATTCACAGGTCAGCTCACTACCAAGCATACAAATTGGAGCAGCAGCATCCTCCTCAACTGCCCAACAGCAAGCCACGAGAGTTGCTGGAAATATATCAGAGAAGGGAAAAGAAAAGGTGATGGAGATAGAGCCAGAGCAGCAAGAGCAGGAACAGCAGGAACAACAACTAAAACAACAGCAGCAAGCAGAAGGGCTGCAGCAAGGGCAGCAAGAAGAATCAGAACAGCAAGATCAACAACACCAAGAAGAACAAAGGCAGGAGCAGTCTGCCCAGCAAAAGGAAACAATGGAGACTCCTCAGACCACTGAAAAAACGGTGCCTGCAAGACAAGACACTACCTTTGATGCCTCGGTCCTCCAAACCCCTCAAAAGGAGGATACATTTGTCTTTAGAAAAAGAGACAGAGAGACTCCCCTGACATCCTCTGTAGACCAGGGAGAGAAAAGGCAGAGACTCAATGATTTTCCAGAGGAGGATATAGCAATAAGAGAGGCATTGGGCATGGGCCCACCCAGCAGAGAAGCTTCAGCAAGTTCCTTCCAGCAGGAACAGGACAGGACCATGGGAGGGGAGGTCAGCTCCTCCAACCAGCAGAAAGAAGGACAAGTAAGCATCAAGCAGCAATTTATAGACATCAAGAGGAGGAGTGATCCTATCAAAGTACAACTGTACAATCACCTGCTAAACATGGCTCCTTCCAATCAGCAGAGACTCATGTCCGCTTTTGATGTAAGTGAAGGCAAAATGATAATGAGTCACTTTATGCCTACGGCGCTCCAGCCACAATCTACTGCTGACTATCTTAGGACTAACCTAAAGGTCCTCGCCAAGGACATACACCCTATGGACAAAATTGAGCTGCATAAGCAAACTGGCGAAATGGTGTATGCTTCATTGGCCGACAAGACTTTGGAGAATTACAAATTAACAAGCAGCCTCAATGCTACAGCCTCCCAACTAGAATTGGAGAGAGCTTCATCTCAGGCCAAAGACAACAGGATAAAATCCCTGGAGGAAATCATTATAGAAATTGGGCACAATCCCAATGACATCAAAGGGATACAAGAGATCCTGAAACTTAGAGATGCTGACATGGCTGCATTAAGGTAGAAAGTCAAACTCCCAGCTACCATTCACCCCCAAACAGATGAGGTAGCCCAACAAAGGATGGAAAAGGATGCCACAGACCTACTAATATCTATATATAAGCAGCTCCTGCAGACACAAGAGAAATTAGGAGAGTCTGAGGCCGCACAGGTGGCACTGCAAGCAGCACTAAAGCAAAGGGAAGAGGGCCAGACCTCTCAGCCTCCCCCGGTCATCAATCTTGAGAACACTGCTCCTACCACTGTGCCTCCACCTCAACAAACTGAGCAAACAGCTACATCCACTTCAGCAGCACCTACAAGTACAGAACAAGCACATAGCCTAGACATGCAGAAACTGAGGAATGAGATACAAATCCTGGAAGCTCAAATGACAGAGCTGCATGAGACCAAGGAAAAGCTGGCCAAGATCGATGATAAATATGATAAATCAAAAAGAGAAGTGGCAGAAAAGGGCAGGGAGATCAAGGCCCTTAATGACAGGATCAAAGAGCTGGAAAAGCAGCTCAGATTGGATAAGATTGTATCTGAAGTCAGAGCAATGATATGGGCCAATATTGGCCAATCTATTACAAATCAATGGCAATACATTGAGACAATCCATGAGCAATTAGATCTCATCCCAAAAGCACAAAAGGAGGTCCATAGGGCAAGAGCTGCATTGAGCAATATGCCTGAAGTGGCCACCAGAATGATCAATGTACTCAATAATAGGACAAGCTCTCAGTTAGCCACCATTGGAATCACAAACAGAACTGAGACTATTCAAATGATCAAGAGGGTGCTTACTTTGAGAAATTTGGTGCAAACACTAGACAGAAGAACTCAGGATATGCACACTGAGGTAAACAGGTTCATGGAGAGATTTCAGGTATTGCAGAATAGAGGACTCCCTAGCTTACTGAACAACGGAGGGAAATTATTCACCCATGAACAGTATGCTAAAAGAGTAAACATTTTTGCCTCAGCACAGATCAATGAGAAGGCCAGCACTTCAGAAGACATAGGACCTATTACAGGGCAGGATTTCTATAGTAAGATAGAAAATCTATTTTTTATAATGAATGAAATTAATCACTTGTTTGATGTAGCCCCAAATTTTTTCAAATATACAGAGGCAGAGGAAACAATGGAGGCCATTCTCAGGCATCAAATGCCTCCACAGGACTGGTGGGTCAAGGCAATTCAAATGATTTTATGAACAACAGGCCATCCACTAAATTTCGGTTACAGAAAAAACTGAATTGTCATGCACAGGACAGTTTATTTCGGTCAGCAGGCATTTAAGACGAAAGCTGAGCCAACTCAGCAGAGCCCATAGCCAGCACAGCAAAGGGAAAGCTACAGGTGTCCCAGCCGAGAAAGACAGCGGAACAGCTCCACAACGCCTTCTTCAGCATTGATGCGGATCATTCCAACCGACTCGTTGGATTCCCAAAGCTAAAATATCTTCTGACAAATGCAAAAGCATTTATGTTGTATTAAAGGAAACATTAACTTTTACTCCGCTGTAATGACAAAGTTGGTGAAGGAGTTATTTCTCAGATGACTCAACGCCTTGATATTTTGTAAAGATGTTTTGTATATATAGAGCCCTCGCACTAGAGATAGGGTTGTTGTTGATTTCTCCTGAAGAAGTTCTTATGCTGTAATCCTTTTCAGAAGTTAATAGAGCAAAGCAATGGAATTTCTCGGATTTCTGAGGTGTTGGATGTGTTCTGGTGTCTGTTGATAACTACTGGATCCCTGTGTATTTCATCATACAATAAGTCTCTGTATCTCTCTCTGTTATTAGTTGTTTGTTAAAATCCATATATGTTATCTGTTTTCAATACAAAGCAACAAGGAAAAAGAATAGCTTTCAGGATTTATTCATTGAGTAACCTGAGTTCAATCTGCGTTGTTTATTAATGTTTTCTTCAGCTGTAATCTAGTTAAGTGTAATTCTTAAATGCTGCACTTGTGGAATACATCTATCACAGTGACCTTTGTCACAGGAATTCAAGTTTTGCTCCTGTGCAGTTCACTTTCATCCACCAGCTCAATAGAAAATTCTTAATTGCTTTCTGTTGGTCAACATACATAACCATTTGATCTAGTTTGTCTGTTTAAAATACACAATAGGCCCTGCAGTTTGAGCACCACCAAACCAGCGTATCAGATCATTTCACAACTTCAGACTCCATTGCCCAATGGTATTGTACTGTCTAAACACTGCATCATAAGACCTGAAAGGAATCCTTCAACCAAAAACATAAACCAAAAACCTGAGCACAATAGCTAGCCTAAAATATCATCATAACAGAGACAAATCATAAAGAGAGAGCCCTCTCTGGTTGCAGTTAGGCTAGGAACTGTAACCCAAAGATTGGTTAGTGGTTACCCCAGCCGTATTCCCTTGGGAGTCATAGGGAACAACCTGGGTGTTAACACCTTCAACATAGGGTTTTCGAACCTCCTAGCAAGTAAGTAAGGCCTTACCATACCCTCCTTACATTTCACAAGTCATCATTTCATGGTTTTAAGTTTCTTGTGTGAAACTTGGAGTTCTAAAAACTTGAAAACCCTAGTTTCATTCCCACACCTCCAAAATTGTTCCTAAGACCCTAATATCCTTTCCACATCACAATAAACCCTATCCATACCCCTGTATTTCTAAATCCCTATCCCAAATTTATTCTCCCTTAAACCCTAAGTCCTAGGCAATAAATTCCTAGGCAGCCATACTGCCATACCTGTAATAAAATACCAATTCCCAAATCTCTTAAATATTTCAATCCCCTATCACTTCCCTAAGTTCCCTAATCCCCTCCCCCAATTCCTAATTTTTTCCTACCCCATTCCCACTCCCATTTCCTAATCCCTAGGGTTTCAAGACAAAAGGAGGCTGAGCTTGCAAATCAGCTCACATGGAATGAACAATTTTCCATCATGATTAATGAGAACTGAGATAATTCGCTTGACAAGATAAACCAACATTTAGAGAAGCTCCTAGACAAGCCCAAAAGAGATAATGAAATACAGAGGAGGATGGCAAAGTATTATTGTTGAAGAAGCCAAATAGCAAGCTCAAAACTCAAAAAAGGAAGTCAAAGCTTGAAACTCTAAATATGCAAGAGGAGAAGAGAAAACTTGATATCCTTGCTGAGGCCTCTTTTCATGCTTGACATACTTCATCAACAACTCATGTATCAAATTTGACAAGTTTCTGGGCATTTTTTGGAATTTTTTGGTTTTTGTGTAAACTTTGACATCTTTTGGCACAATTGGGTTGTCCTATGTGCAACACCCTAGGATATGTGCACCTTCTAGAGGATTCCAAATGAAAAAACAAGACCATCATTATATTCATAAGGCAGTAAAGATGCAATTTTGACTATTGGCACACCAAAATTGGGCAATCTGACAGGAAGAAATGGCCAATAACATCTCAAAAATCACATTTCTGCCCTCTTTTTTAGGTAGGCGTTGCGCGCAGGAGAATTCTTGGGAGATTGAATTTTTGGAGGGTCAAATACTATCATTTTTTGAAACAAAGTAAATTTTTGGAAACTAGACAAAACATGCTTTCTAATGAGCTATCATGAGATCAATTTGGACACTGGGAACCCCTTAAAAACATAGCTGGAAGATGGTGCTGCACATAGACCAAAGGCGCTGCGCATAGGACAATTTGCCTGATTTTTCTTTGTTTTTCTACAGTTTTGATTTTCATCCCTGGGAATCAACTTTTTATTGATGTAATTGATATGGTAAATGTAATTATGGTCTTTTACTATTACATAGGGGTAAATACATTAGGTTAATAGTCTTCATCAAGTCAAATGAATCAGTTTCAATGTAATAAGGGATGAGTCACTTTGACCACCCTACACTCTAGCTATCAATTCATATTTTGGTGGAACTACTCCTCCTCTCATGGATTTGACCCTTGAGGTTGGGAGGATTTTTTTTTTTAATGTCTATATCTTCCCTTTCTTCACTCTTTTCAGAGGTTGGACTCAGTTGGATGTTGTACTAGTGATCAAAGACACTATTGTATAAGATTTTAGCCAATTTTAATAGATGAGTTGCAACTATTTCTTTGGGATACATGTGGTATGGATGTTTAGCATTGTTTCTTTTTTGTGATCATTTGTATGAATGTTTTGTAAGTTCATAAACCATTTCATGTTTTTTATATGGTAATTTTCAAGTTGAGAGGCATAATACATGTTTTCTCATGCTCTGTTTTGGGAAAGTTATCATAATTTGTCCATTTTTTCTTCAGTTCAGGAAGAATACATCTCCTATTCTCTTCCTAACTCCTCATCAGTCTTAAACCATCTTACCATACCACCTTTTAAGTGCTAAAACTTCTGCCTACCTTGCCCCTTTGAATGTATGCAATCATATCTCATTTGCCCTGACCTAGCCTCTTTGACCTAATACCCTCATCCAACAATAACCCCACTAAATCAAATCAAAACAACCTATGCACATCGTAACTAGCCTAAAACCCTAATCCATCCAGCCCTCTTGGCTGTGATTCTTTGGAGAGAGCCCTCTCCAGCTTGGTAGGTTTAGCTACCAAGTCAAAAGACTGGTCTGTGGTTACCTTAGCTGGAATCTTTCTCAGCCTTGGAGATCCAGAGGAGTGATAACACATTGTTGTTATGGCCTTGCATTGATGATGAGACCCTAACTAAAATGATGTTTATGCGCCGATACACTTATTCAATATATGCCTATATGCTATTATGATTATGTTATATATCTATCACGCTGATTTGATGATCTTGTAGACAAGGTATCCTCCCCAATTTATGCTAAGGTACGTTGGTTTATTGCGATTTGGTTTAGATGACCTAGTATGCCTTGCAGGAAAGAAATCAGATGGCTAGCAAGGTGGTAGACTACATAGAATCTCCCTATGCATTAGATGGGTAGCATGGTGTGGGGAACTCTTTTGATTTGGAAGACACATTAAGAAGTTTGAAGGAAGAAATAAGAAGTTGCGAAGCAGACAATGACAAAATCATGTAGGCACAAGAGAAATAAGCAAAGGTGAATGTGATATTTCTTCAGAGTTTGTCAGAATTGCAGCGACAAGGGCCACTTCGGATCAGCCATGGAAAGGAGGAAAAAAATAATGGGGTATATGATAGTAGGCCTCCTAGTAGACACATGTTGGATAAATATGACACAATCAAAGATGGCAGGTTGTTGGACACTCCGGATAGGAGAGGTGATTGACACAGGTACTATTCTAGCTCTGGTTCTGACAGGAATCATGATTGTCATCGTTATCATCCTTACATGAGAAGTGATAGGGGA
Source organism: Pinus tabuliformis (assembly GCA_031772625.1). Taxonomy (NCBI): domain Eukaryota; kingdom Viridiplantae; phylum Streptophyta; class Pinopsida; order Pinales; family Pinaceae; genus Pinus; species Pinus tabuliformis. Next base: position 563,753,371 of record CM062820.1, on the reverse strand, counting down.
TAATTCTCATATGAGCTCAAGAAAGCAAAGCCACCTATCTTTGATGGAGAGATGAAGAAATAACAGGATGCAGAGGCATGATTACTTGGTATGAAGAAATTCTTCCGATTGCATGATTATTCAGAAAACATGAAAGCAAAGATAGCCACTTTCAGTCTCAAAGGTAAAGTAGATATTCTATGGGAAGACATGAATACTGTCAAATGTATACATGAGGAATATTTGACTTGGCATGCATTTGAAAGGCTCTTCAAGAAGAATTACTTGTCGGAACTATGATGATAGAGCTGAGGAGTTTTATGAGTTGTGGGTGGGTTTTATGACAGATGATGAGTACACTGGCGGGTTTTTGGAGATATTAAGATATGTGCCTTACCTTAGGGAGGAGAAGGCCAAGGTTCAGAGATTCATCAATGGATTTCTAGTTGCATACAGAGACTACATTGAGTACGATGGGCCAAGATTGTTAGAGGAGGCCATCCAAAATTTGAAACATTTTTATGAGTAGTCAAAGCGCAAAGTTGAGCCTAAGCATGACTTGAAAAGAAATGAGAAAGATATAGGAAAATAGCCACCAAAGAGAGGAAGACCTCAAGATGCAAGTGAGAAATAAAATGTAGTTACTTACAAGAGGTTCCATACAACTGAGAGAGGACATGGAGAGCAACAGGCTAGAGGCGGTGGTAGGGAACCATTGTAGTGTTGGATATGTGGTAAGGAACATCGTAAGAGGGATTTTCCACAGTATAAGAGTGGTAGTAGACCCTATATCTTTAGTGCTTAGGAGTAGCATATAATTGATGATGTTTCTCATAGCAATACTCGGATCTATGCAGCTGTGGATAATAGGAAGGAGGATCATCAGGCATCAATCATTGAGATGGACGGTAAGCTTTGTGATCAAGTTGTTTCTATTTTGATTGATCCTGGATCTAACTATAGTTATATTAATCCCGACTTGGTGGATAAGTGTGGTTTGAGAAAAGAAGTGCATGCAGAATATTGGTTGGTACAGTTGGCTATAGGTACAAAGAAGCGAGTTCACCATTGGGTAAGAGCTTGCACATTTGAGTTAAATGGTATGCCGAAAACAACAAATTTTAATGTACTTCCATTGGGGTCATACAATATGCTTTTGGGTATGGATTGGATATACCCTCACAGGACCAAAGTGGATTGCTTCGACAAGGCCATTGAGTGTGTGGATGATAGTATTGAAAAGAGGACTTTATAGGTGTTGTAGTGGCTGCAACCACCCTCCAAAATTTTGGCCTGCACCCAATTTAGGAGCCTCCCTTGAGAGTTTCACTTGATGACTTCACACACTCAGGTTCACTCTGTGAGCTCGTGTGAGTCTTTGCACCCACCTTGCTTGTTCATTTCACCAATTTTTTTGCATGATGATGTCAAAGTCATGCTTGCGACCATGTTCTGGTCATGCTCAAGGTCTTCGCTTCGAGTGTACATGTTGTGTTCGCTATGAAAACGTTTATCACACCCACACATAGAGTCACATTCACTGTCACACAAATGTTGTCATGGTCGAACAACGATTAATCACAAGTATCGCACTTGTCGCTTACACCATCGGTCAGTCATGTTGAACATGTGTGTCTGGATGGTTTGAGTCGTCTCATCGGTGAGTCATGTAAGTGTATGTTTGCAGGATCACATATGCATCTTTCACTTGTTCACACACTTAGTCATTTTTATGAAGTTCTGACGACCAGACTCCCATCTGAAATTTGGACCATCACCTCACCATTGACTCGATCGACTATCACCCAGAACAACATAGAAGAACCAAGCGAGTCATTTCAAGATGCATTGCCCGCAAGAAAATCAATCAGCCTTCATGCTGGTCAACTAGAGAGTTTGACCCGACAGCCACCTCGAGAATGACTCCCCTCAAAAATTGTGTAGAGGCTGTAGACCTTGTCCGCTCCGTTGACTGATAAAATTGTGCAGACAGGCTGGATAGACACTTAGTGCCTATCCCTATCTCCCTCAGAAAATTTTGCAGTTTTTCCAGCCAGTCCTCCCAACAGTCGACTGACTGCTCACCAAGAAAATTGTACAGTTTTCATGAGCAAGCCCTATGTTGCCCAACAGTATTCTCATCTTAGAAACCATGCAAAGGTGATTAGCAGGCCAGCCTCCTAGCATCAGCACATTTTTTCCCACCAGCAGCTTCCGATAGCTGACTGCCAATTCCCTCTAGGAATTGCACATTTGTTGCTGCCAAGCTCCAGCCGCTGACTACCAGTTCTCCTCAGGAATTGCACAGTTTTTACTGCAAGTGACCCAGTAGCTGACTGATAGTCCCCTCCAGGAATTGTGCATTTTTTACTGCCAGTTCCCTCCAAGAATTGTGCAGTTTTGGTTGGTAAGCTCCCACTGCCCGCTCATTCTAGAAATTGTGTAGATTTGGCCTGCCCAACCTTCATGCAGGCCAGACTGTTCCTCTCTAAAACTGCTTAGTTTTTTCCTCCAGCTGAGCCAGACCCCGTGGACAGTCACTTCCGATTCGGATTTCCCATCTTCATCACCCAGTGACTCATGCAATTTTCATCAGCAGTGCCCGGAGCCTCCATCCTTCCTCACAACCTTGTTACCTCTCCCGGTCACCTGCATTTGAAATGATCATGTATCATGGTAGACTACGAGGTTTTTAGATTTGATGGCGTCTCATCATGAGTGACTACAGGTACATGTACACAAAAAAACATGGAGCGACGATGTATAGGATGAACGAAGGGAGCACATGCAGAAGGATAGGTTCACTAATGGATGAATAAACAATGCATGCAAAGAGATATGCTCGTGAATGGATGATCATGCAAAGAAGTGTTTGCGGACGGACGGAAGGATGAGAAAACATGCAGGATGTGCTCACGGACAGACGAACATGTAACTTTCACGAACAGACGAACCTGTTGAGCTTACCAACATAAAGGAAAGGATCAACGTGCAAAAGAAACATCAAGCGAACCAATGACCTTTGAAGACTCCATGCACTTTTCCATGCGGAGGTGAAGCCGTGACACACCATGAGGACATCCATCACCCAGCAACATTGCAACTCGACATGCACACCAACATCAACACGAATGTACCAACACTGTCATGTCGATTCATGTCATAAGTCATGTCATCCACATCTCTACTGTGGGCCATACTATCAATCAATGTAATGTAACATGGAAGTCCAAGAAACCCACTTGTTGTACAAAGAGTCATGTAAAGTTGAAAAGTCATGGAAGTCAAACAATCATTAGGGTAGTCGAACAACCACAAGGGTCAGTTTCACTACCGTGACTGCCGCATCTGCGTGGACTATTCTTCCAGAAGCTGTGCATGTCCTGTTGTGTTGTGTGTTCCTAACAGAGTCAGGGCTTCCTCCCAACCAACTTGGGACTCACTCCCACCCTCTCCCTCTATAGTGAAAGAACCATTGACACAAGTGACATTAGAAATCACTAGACACGCACACCTCACTTCTCGAAGACAGAGCATACCACTCTCCTATGCTGAAAAGCAAGAGTTGAGGCAAACCTTTAAGATAATGGCAACCGGGCCATCATACCGGATGGGACTCCCACACCAAATGGTGTGAGGTCTAGTTGGGACTTCATACCAGGGTGATCCCCCGAATGTTGGCAGATCTAGCACCGTCAACAGTAGGGAAAGAAGAAGCCTACACCAGTGAGGATGGTTACTGCTATACAGGCTAAGCGTAGTTGCAGAAACAATTGTGTGATGTTTGCAATACACATTTCTAGTGACAAGGGTAAGGAGGTGGAGGGTGTAGATGTGTTGAGTAGGTACCTAGTTTTGTAGCAGTTTCAGGATGTATTTCCTGAGGACATTACAGAGTTGCCACCTCACAGGGAGGTAGAGTTTTCTATTGAGTTGGTGCTAGGGGTAGCTCCAGCATCAAAAGCACCTTACAAAATGGTCACATCTCAATTGCTAGAGTTGAAGTTGTAGTTAAAGGATATGCTTGAAAAGGGATAAATTAGGCCAAGTGTATCGCCTTGGGGTGCACCAGTGTTATTAGTAAAGAATAAAGATGGTACTATTAGATTGTGCATTGGATATAATCAACGAAACAAAGTGAACATTAACAATAGGTACCCTTTGCCAATGATTGATGATTTGTTTGATCAATTGAAGGGAGTAGCAAAGTTATCTAAGATCGACTTGAGATTGGGATACCATCATGTACCCATCAAGGAAGAGGATATCTTCAAGACAAGATTCAGGACTAGGTATGGGCATTATGAGTTTTTTGTTGTTCCATTTAGTTTGACTAATGCTCCAAATACATTTATGTGTTTGATGAATAGTGTGTTGCATCCTTATCTGGACAAGTTTGTTATTGTATTCATTGATGACATACTGGTATATTCTAAGGATGAGGAAGAACATGCTGAGCATTTAGCAGTAGTGTTGAAATTCCTAAGAGAGCATCAATTGTATGCTAAACTTAGAAAGTGTAGCATCTTTCAGACTGAGCTACATTATTTGGGGCATGTTGTGACCAAGGATGGCATAACAGTGGATCCAGAAAAGATAAGGGCTATCATGGAGTGGGAAGCTCCTAAGAATTTTTGACGAGGTGATATCATTTATGGGATTAGCAGATTACTACAGGAGGTTCATCAAGAAATTCTCATGAATTACATATCCTATCACATCATTGCAGAGGAAAGGTAAGAAGTTCGAATGGAAAGAAGAATGTGAGGCTATTTTTTAGCATCTTAAGAAATTGTTGACACATGCACTAGTACTAAAGATTGTGGATCTGGACAAGGAATTTGTAGTGTGTACAGATTCTTGTAAGAGAGGACTTGGAGGAGTTCTCATGAAATAAGGATATGTAGTGTGATATGAGTCACATAAACTGAAGGATCACACGAAAAACCTATCCAATGCATGATCTTGAGCTAGTGATGATTATACATGCATTGAATATGTGAAGACACTATCTTCTGGGCATGAGGTTTACGTTGATGAGCGATCACAGTGGGTTGAGGTATTTGTTTGACCACCCAAATCTAAATGTCAGGAAAGATAGATGGTTGGACACCCTTAGTGAGTTCAAATTCGAGATCAAATACTCAAAGGGAAGGAGAATCAGGGTGCAGATGCTCTTAGCAAGAAGGTACAAGTAAATCATATAGTAGCTATGAGCTCTTATGGGACAGAGTTGCAGGATAGGATCTTGCAAGCAAGACAACATAATGAAAAATACATGGAAATTATGCATATGTTATAGCAGAGTACAGGTACAGGTGATTGGGATGCAAACTATCATCTCACAGTAGATAGTTTGGTGAGGTTTAGAGACATGATCTATGTACTGAATTGAGGTGAGCTCAAGAAGCTTATCTTGAGGGAGTTTCATTCCAAGCCATACTCGGGTCATCCAGGATATCAAAAGATGATGACGATGGTAAAGAAGTTCAACTATTGGCCGAATATGAAGAAGGAAGTGGTAGAGTTCATGACCAAATGTTTAGATTGTCAGTAGGTCAAGGCGGAATGTATGCATCCAGGTGGTTTACTACAACCTATAACAATTCAAGAATGGAAATGGGAGGTCATTTCCATGGATTTCATTACAGTTCTTCTGAGGAAAATGAGGAAAAATGATTTTGTTATGGTTTTGGTTGACAACTTGAGCAAGATAGCTCACTTCATTCTAGTAAAGACTACATATTTAGTCAATGAGGTAGTACAATTGTTTATCAGAGATATAATGAGACTGCACGGTGTTCCAAAGAAGATTTTGTCAGACAAGGATGAAAATTTCACTTCCAAGTTTGGAAGGAGCTATTTGCAGGCCTGGGTAAAGAGTTAGCCTTCAGTACGACTTATCATCCACAGATAGATCGACAGACAAAGAGGGTCAACTGGAGGATATTTTGAGGATGTACATGATGCACCATCAGAGGAAATGGGAGGAGTATCTTCCATTGGTTGAGTTTGCATACAAGAATGGATATCAGGAGTCATTCAGGATGATTCCTTTTGAGGCATTTTATGGGAGGATTTGTAACACTCCCATCAGTTAGAGTGAACCAGTGAACAAGGTACTTATTGGACTAGATATGTTTCCTGACAATGAACATAAAATGTAGGTTATAGAGAAGAATATAAAGGTAACACAAGATATATATAAGAGTTATGAGGATCAACACAGGGTATTCAAGGAGTTTTAGGTTGGGGAGCATGTGTATTTTTGCATCAAGCCCAAGAAAAGATCTTTGAGGATTGGATCATGTGCCATGTTGGCACCACATATTGCGGGCTTTTCGAGATCCTTGAGAGGATTGGACCAGTGGCATATCAACTTGCACTGTCTCCAATAGTGAAAGTCCATGATGTTTTGCATATGTCATTGCTTAAGAAGTATATAAAGGATGTTGATCATGTTATTGATTGGTCTGTATTGTAGGTGGAGCAAGAAGGGGAGTTCTAGTCAGAGCCTTAGAGAATATTGCAGCAAAAACATCTCATGCTCATGAATAGAGCCATAAAGAAAGATAAAGTGTAGTGGAAGCACTTTGGGCCTGAAGAAGCTACATGGGAGATGGAAAATTATATGTAGACATTGTATATCATTCATTGTTTGCTGGTTGAGGCAAAGAAATTTTGGTTGATGTTGGTATATGTTTGGCATATGTTTTTCAGTTGTTTTGGTATATGTATATATATGTATATTGATGTAAATATCACCATGAGCTAAGTTATAAAGCTCCAATAAGTGGTATGGTTGTTATATTATCATGTTGCCATGGTGTTTTGCTTTTGAGAAGGTCTTTCTGTAGGTTTTAACCCTGTACAAAAATTACCTGCATACGAATTCTAAAACACAGAAAATAAACAATGCGATATCATAACACATAAAACACATATACACAGAGATTTTCCCCTGGATCCCAAAACTGGGACTACCAGATTGATTTTTCATTATGTTCCTTTCAATGTTACAATACATATTTATACATGCCGAAGCATCCGATACCATGGACCGAAGACCATCACGTCCAATACCATGGACCGAAAACCATCACGTCCAATACCATGGACCGAAAACCATCACGTCCAATACCATGGACCGAAAACCATCATGTCCAATACCATGGACCGAAAATCATGCAAAAAACCATAGGTGGGTCCGCCCAACCTAACATAGGGTCCAAAACCAAAATTTTCCGGGGCGCTGCCCCAGACCCCATAAAGTGGGGTTACGGGTGCCCTTCAAATCCCCTGTTAACTATGTGGAAAGAATATAACACAACCCAACATTCTCCCACTTGTTGTTTTCTTTCCATAGGGGGCCACAAGAGAGCTTAGTCATTTTTCCAGCCCTGAAATGCCCATTGTCTCTCTACACCAAGAGAACTTCTTAGAGCTCACAGATTTTGTCAATGCATCTACAATATTCTTCAAAGTGTCCACCTTTACCAGCAACACCTTTTTGTCTTCTATCATATCCCTCACAAAGTGATACTGAACATCAATGTGCTTTGTCTTTGAATGATATGCGGGGTTATTTGCCAAGAAAATTGCACTTTGGTTGTCATAATCTATCCTTATAGCTCCCTGTACTAACCCCATACTTGAACACAATCTTTGCAACCAAACTGCTTCCTTGCTTGCATGAGTGGCTGCCATGTATTCTGCCTCTGTAGTTGATAGTGCCACTACAGATTGTTTCTTACTCATTCAACTGACTGCACCTCCAAATAGGTTAAACACATACCCACTTGTAGATCTTCTCTGATCCAGATCTCTAGCCCAGTCTGCATCAACAAAGCCACGAATATCCAACACTCTGTCCAATCTTGGTCTTCCTTGGTAGCACAAACCATAATCACTAGTGCCACACAAATACCTGAAAACCCGCTTCACTGCTGTCCAATGCTCCTTTCCTGGTTTTGACATAAACCTACTCAATACTCCCATTGCGTGTGAAATGTCTGGTCTAGTACAAACCATTGCATACATCAAGCTACCGACTGCACTTGCATATGGAACACGGGACATGTCCTCTTCCTCTTCTTGTGTCTTGGGACACTGTTCAATAGATAACCTCACACCTACAGGAATAGGAACCTTCATCGGTTTACTATCCTACATATTAAACCTCTGCATTATTGTCTCGACATACTTCCTCTGGTTTAACCAGAGCTTCCTCTTTGCCCGATCTCTTTTAATTTCCATGCCCAAAATATAGTTTGTAGCACCAAGATCTTTCATGTCGAATTTGGAGGACAATTAGGTCTTCAAATCTTGGATAATTTCTTTGTCATTTCCAACCAGAAACATATCATCCACATACAAGACCAGATAAATAACACGGTCACCAATTAATTTAAAATACACACAGTGATCTGCTTTGCTTCTAGTGAAGCCAAGTCCTCGTATAAACGTATCAAATTTTTGATACCACATCCTTGGTGACTGTTTTAACCCATACAAAGACTTCTTTAACTTGCATACCAATTCTTTCTTACCCTTCGCTGCAAAGCCCTTAGGTTTCTTCATGTAGATTTCCTCTTCCAGATCCCCATGAAGAAATGCTGTCTTCACATCCATCTGTTCTACCTCAAAATCAAAAGCAGCAACAACAAACAAAAGTAATCTAATAGAAGTTACCTTGGCAACAGGAGAAAAAATATCACCAAAATCAATTCCAGGCACCTGGGAATAACCTTTTGCTACCAACTGAGCTTTGTATTGCTCCACTTTTCCTTCTGCATTTGTCTTCTTTTTACTGCCAATGGGTTTCCTTCCAGCCGGCAACTCCACCAGATCCCAAGCCTCATTTTTTTGCAAAGATGCCATTTCATCAACCATGGCCTCTTTCCAGAGTTTTCCATCCTCTGAATCCATTGCTTCCTTCACAGTTCTAGGATCATCATGAGTAATAGATAAAGCAAAATTTGAACAGAAAGTAGATGGACTATACCTTTCTAGTTGCCTTCTTTCTCGAACTAATCTTCTCACACCTAGAGTTTGTGGCTCTTCATCTTCTGATTCCTCCTCTACTATAGAGACTGATTATTCCTCCTTTAGCTCAAACTCTATCTTTTCAGGTTCCTTTGGTTGGACTTCATGTTTAATAACATCTTTCACCTCTCTAAACACCACATCTTGGTTGTACACAACCTTCCTTGTTACTGGGTTCCAGAGCTTATAACCCATCAAACCATCCTTATACCCAATAAAGATGCATTTTTCAGATTTACTATCCAACTTGGTTCGTTTCTCCTTTGGAACATGTACATATGCATCACATCCAAATACCCTAAGATGTGAAAGAGAGGGTTTCTTACATTTCAATGCCTATTGTGGAGTTTTATCCTCCAACGCTGATGAAGGTGATCTGTTGACCAGGTAACATGCTGTCTCCACCGCCTCTACCCAGAATTCCTGTCCTAACCTGGCACCACTAAGCATGCTTCTTGCCCTTTCCATCAATGTCTTGTTCATTCTTTCTGCAACTCCATTTTGCTGAGGTGTATATGGAGTAGTTTTCTGCCATGATATACCACACTTATTACAGAATTATTCAAATTCCTTGCTGTAAAACTCTCCACCATTATCTGTCCTTAGCAACTTTATCTTCTTCTCTGTCTGATTTTCCACGAGAGCCTTAAACTCTTTAAACCTGTCAAAGACTTTAGATTTCTTCTTAAGGAAATATATCCATGTATTCCTTGAGAAGTCATCTATAAATGATACATAGTACACAGACCTACCCAGTGATGGAACCTTCATAGGTCCAAACACATCACTGTGCACAAGCTCTAATATATGTTTTTCTCTCTTACTACCAGAGGGGAAACTCACTCGATTTTGCTTCCCATATACACAATTTTCACAAAAATCAAAATCCAGAGAGCTATTACTCATACCTTCTACGATACCTTTACCATGAAGTATTCGAAGGCCCTTCTCTCCAATATGTCCAAGCCTTTGATGCCATAGCATGGTCTTCTCTCCAGAGACCACTAGATTCTCTACTCCACTTTCAGGAACCAGAGAACTATTACACCCATTAATAACAGTGCTACCTTGCAGTTTGTATAGAGTTCCAATCTGAACTCCCCACATCAATACCAATGCTCCCCGAACCATCTTGCAGGTATCCTTCTCGAACACTGTTTTTACACATGCATCATTCAGCGTTCTAACATAAATCAGATTTCTGGCTAATGCAGGAATATGTAGAACACCTGGAAGCGTTCTAACCCTTCCACCTTGCAATTTCAACTTTACTTTTCCATGACCAACGATTCTAGCCTTCCTGTCATCCCCCAAGAAGATATCACCACCATCATATTTCTCATACTCACAAAACCACTCTCTATGGGGAGTAAAGTGAAAGGATGCACCTGAGTCAATCAACCATGCCTTGTGATCTATATGTGTACTTGAGGAAGCCAAGTACACATCCCCACCTTCATCTGAGGTTGTTTTCGCCTCTACAGAAGGAGCCTCATTAGATCCCTTTCCTTTGTCAGGAGCTTTAGATTTACAGTCCCTTTTGTAGTGCCCTTCCTTTCCACATTTCTAGCACACCACCTTTACAGGTTTTCCTAGAGATTTAGATCTCCCTTTAGATTTAAATCTCTCACTCGATGACTTATTTTTGTTTCTGTTCTGGGTCCATCCTCGTACAGAAAAGGCATCACCATTCTGGCTCTCCATATTTTTTCGTCTCATCTCCTCCATCAGCAAGGATGAGACTATTTCATCAAAATGCAAGGCAGTTGCATTGCTACCTATTGCAATAACCAGACTATCCCATGAATCTGGTAGGGAACACAACAAACTGATGCCCTTATCTTCATCTGAAATTTTAATATCAACAGATGCTAACTGACTTACCACATTATTAAATGCATTCAGATGCTCTGTCACCAAGTCTCCATCTTTCATCCTTAGGTTATACAACTTTTTCCGCAGGAACAATTTATTCACCAGAGACTTAGATTGGTATAAAGTCCCTAACTTGTTCCACAAAGCCTTCGCTGTAGCTTCCATTGATACATTCAACAATACTGAATCTAAGACACACAATCGTATTGTGCTCTTTGCCTTCCAATCCAACTTCTTCCATTCTTCATCGGATACTCTTGTTGGTTTAGTACCCGGATCTACCACAATCCACTGATCTTTATCCACCAATAGATCCTCCATCTTGAGTTTCCACAACTCAAAACTCTGACCATTAAATTTCTCGATCTCTATCTTTCCACTGCTCACCATCTTCTTTCACCACCAGAATCGATCTCACAGATCTCCCACTGAACAGGGTCTACCACAGGCCCAAGCGAAACCCCTCAACAACAAAGGCATCCCCTTCAAGACAAAACAACTCTGATACCAAATATAGGTTTTAACCCTGTACAAAAATTACATGCATACGAATTCTAAAACACAGAAAATAAACAATGCGAGATCATAACACATAAAAGAAATATACACAGAGATTTTCCCCTGGATCCCAAAACCAGGACTACCATCTTGATTTTTCATTATGTTCCTTTCAATGTTACAATACATATTTATACATGCCGAAGCATCCAATACCATGGACCAAAGACCATCATGTCCAATACCATGGACCGAAAACCATCGCGTCCAATACCATGGACCGAAAACCATCGCGTCCAAAAAACATGTGCGAAAATCATGCATAAAACCATAGGTGGGTCCGCCCAACCTAACATAGGGTCCAAAACCAAAATTTTCCGGGGCGCTGCCTCGGACCCCATAAAGTGGCGTTACGGGTGCCCTTCAAACCCCCTGTTAACTACATGGAAAGAATATAACACAACCCAACACTTTCATTGTAAATACTGCAACGAGCTAAGTTATAAATATCCATGGGAAATATATTTTCTTTTCAATGGTTTTGGTGAGGTATTGGTACGGTTTAACACCGAGGACGGTGTTCCCCAAGGGGGAAGAGTTTTGTAGAAACCCTGGTGAAAAGTTCATCTAATAAAATTTAATACAGGAAAAATATGACCACAGTTAAGGGACACTTATTAGAAGTTGAATGTTGGGAAAATATATCCTAGTGGGCTTCACTGGACGTGTGTTTTGGCTAAGGAAAAATAGCAAAGGCTAAGGAAAAGGCATTTAAAATGCAAAAAGGTATTTTGGCACATTTTTTTTATGAAAATAAAGGAAATTAGGAGAAAAGTAAGGTGAAAGGTCATAGGTTTCATGTGAGAAGGAAATTGAAGGAAAATAATGGAAAATGAAGAAAATAGAGGTCTCATTAATAAAAAGGCTTTTGAGGATCAATTGGTAACCTTTTGTCAGTTCAAGTTTGGAGATCTCTCATTATTCTCTCTCTCTCTCTCACTCTTGGTCATTTAGAGTTTTCTTGGAGCACTCTAGATTTGGATCAAGATAGGAAAAGCAAGCAAAGGGAAAGGAAGGAAAGCAAGGATCAAGGAAGGAAAATTAGGATCAAGCAACTTCAACAGGAATACTTGCAGGTAACCTTTTGCATGTGTGATTTCCTATCTGGTTTGGACATGCATGGCTTTGCATGCTGGTGTATGGTTCTCTTACTGTCGGTGGCATGGATTTTCCAGGTTATGACACTAATTTTCAGCCTAAAATTTCCTTTTTCTGGATTCCATGGTGTTGGAATGTTTATTTTGGTTTTTGAGCTTTGGTTTGCCGAATGGATTTCAGAATACATGGTGGAGGTGGTCTCAAGTTTCATTCCCAAAGGCCTAGGAATCCCTTGACCGATTTTGGCAAGATACATGGTAAATCCTGAGGGAGGAGTCTTAGTTTAGGGCCTAGTGATTCGGGTTTGGATTGCGGTAAAGCCTGAGAGACTGGTATCAGTTTAGGGCCTAGTGATCTGGGATTGGATTGTGATAAATCCTGAGAGACTAGTATTGGTTTAGGGCCTAGTAATCTAGGACTGGATTGCGGTAAAGCCTGAGAGACAAGGAGATGGAAAAAATTCCTCAAGGATAGTGATGGATTATATATGGCATTCCAAGTTCGGTTCGGTTTTGATTGGAGCACCAGGTTTTGTGTGATCATGGTTTGATGAGGTTGGAGGTGGTTTAACCTCTAGATTCCCTTGGTTGTTCTTGTATTTTTTGTTCTACGAGATCCCACATTCTTGCTTGGAATATGGCATGGGGGTGACTAGATGAAAGAAAGATTTGGTTTAGCCATGTCTACCGTAGGGTGGTACGTGGAAGTCCTGAACCTGGCCGGATTTGCCTATGATTAATAAAAGCTAAGTTCTCTTGATTTTGAACTTGATTATATGTGGATTTAATGGCTTTCATATCTATAATATTTATATGGTTTTATGATGGTCATAAGCATGGTTATATGACTGGTACATGTCATGGTTATTTCATGTATTTACTTGTAATTGTTAAATGGATGGATGCAAGACCTAATTGATGATATAATAGTTTAATGGAGAAGGTAGTGATCATTCTTGTTATGTTTCATAAGTATTTTTAGTCATTCATTCTCTGTCTTGTATCCTAGACCTGTAGGTTGCATTGATGTCAAGTGTTTGAAAGAATGTCAGTCCCAGTTTGGGATGATCAGGCCTAGTCTTGAGGTTGATTTTTGATTTTTTTTTATATTGACATCATGTCTTTGATGGATTCTGGAGGTTGAAAAAGTTCTTGGAAGAGGCTGAGATTCTAGGCAAGAAAAGTGGCTCAAATATTAGGGACGCTCGTATATGTCTACTGAAAAGAGTTCAGGGACGTTGGCACATAGCCCTATGAGAGAAAATTTGGCTTCATGACATTGTCATGCCTATAACATGAGAGCGACTAGGGGTTAAGAGGCTTAAAACATAATTGGGAACCAGGGACAAGATGTTTGAGTGGCTGACATGTCTCTTGAGGGTGTTGTTGCTGATGTGCATGGGTTTGTTAGATATGTTCCGTCGATTTCATTTCCTTAAGGTCACCAAGGAGGTTGAATCCCTTATAGTGACCTCTATCGTCACATGTTTACCCGGGCTAGTTGGTTGCTTGGGTAGACTCGGGAGGAGGGGGTGCTACAGATTGGTATCAGAGCGTGATTGCACTCTCCTTGGGTGAATGTATTGGTCATGCACGAATGTCAATTTCATGTGTGTCTCTTACACTTGAATTTCGTGTGCTTGTTGCATTTCATAATGATTGATCATGATTGTAGTAAGGTTGTCATGGGAAAATTAACGTTGATTTTGTTGAATACATCGTTAGAAGTATATAACTAGTTACAAAATTATATGCAGCTTAACCTCATCCTTGTATGTTAGGTTTCATTCTTGGTTGTTTGATTACATGTATCAGTCTTGTAGGTTGGTTACAAGAATTGATTTCTTATGCTTGACTACATGCGTTTATGCATATGTGTAGTTGATTAGGAATTGCTTATGCATGTTGATAGTTATTTATGGCAATGTGTACAATTGATTAATGATTTTTGTCACGCATGAGGTCATAGCATGCATTGTTGATATGGCCTTGCATTGATGATGGGACCCTAACTAGAATGATGCTTATGCGTCGATACACTTATTCGATATATGTCTATGAGCTGTTATGATTATGTTATAGATGTATCACACTGATTTTATGATATTGCAGACAAGGTATCCTCCTCAAATTATGCTAAAGTACATTGGTTTATTGTGATTTGGTTTAATTGACATAATATGCCTTGTAGGAAAGAGATTAGATGGCTAACATGGTGGTAGACTACATAGAATATCCCTATGCATCGGATGGGAAACATGGTGTGGGGAACTCTTCTGATTTGGTAGACACATTGAGAAGCCTGAAGGAAGAAATAAGGAGTTGCAAAGCAAACAATGAAAAAAATCATGCAGGCACAAGAGAAACAAGCAGAGGTGAATGCGATACTTCTTCAAAGTTTGTCAAAATTGCAGTGACAAGGGCCATTCAGATCATCCATGAACAGGAGGATAGAACTAATGGGGCATACGACAGTAGGTATCCTAGTAGAAATAGGTTAGATAGGTCTGACATGATTAGATATGGAAGGTTGTTGGACACTCCGGATAGGAGAGGTGATCGACACATGTACTATTCTAGCTCTGGTTATGACAGGAATCATGATCGTCATTGTTATCATCCTTATAGGAGAAGTGATAGGGGATACTTTCCTTATGAGTTTAAGAAATCAAAGTAACCTACCTTTTATGGAGAGATGAATAAATCACATGATGCAAAGGCATGGTTGCTTGGTATGAAGAAATTCTTTCGATTTCATGATTATTTAGAAAACATGAAAGCAAAGATAGCCACTTTCAATCTCAAAGGTAAAGTGGATATTTGGTGGGAAGAAGTGAAGAATGTAAAAGGTATACATGAGGAATATTTGACTTGGCATGCATTTGAAAGGCTCTTCAAGATGAAGTAATTGTTGGATAGGTACTATGATGATAGAGCTAAGGAGATTTATGTGTTGTGAGTGGGTTCTATGATAGGTGATGAGTATACTAGGAGGTTTTTGGAGCTATTGGGATATGTGCCTTACCTCAAGGAGAAAAATTCCAAGGTTTAGAGATTCATCAGTGAATTTCTAGTTGCATACAGTTACCATATTGAGTGTGACGAGTCTAGATTGTTGGAGGAGGCCATCCAAAAGTTGAAATATTGTTATGAGCAGTCAAGGCGCGAAGTTGAGCCTAATCATGACTTGAAAATAAATGAGAAATATAAAGGAAAATGGCCACCAAATAAAAGAAGACCTCAAGGTGCAAGTGAGAAATAAAATGTAGTTCCTTACAAGAGGTTCAATACAACTGAGAAATGACATGGAGAGCAGCAAGCTAGAGGCGGTGGTAGGGAATCATTACAGTGTTGGATATGTGGCAAGGATCATTGTAAGAGGGATTGTTCGCATTATCAGGGTGATGGTAGACCCCATATATATAGTGCTCAGGAGGCGCATAATGTTGGTTATGTTGGTCATAGAATTCCTGAGACCTATGCAGCTATGGATAATAGGTAGGCAGATCATCAGGCTTCGATCATTGAGATGGATGGTAAAATTGTGTTCCAGTTGTTTCTATTTTAATTGAGCCTAGATTTAAATATAGTTACCTCACCTGGTGGATAAGTGTGGTTTGAGAAAAGAAGTGCATGCAAAATCTTGGTTGGTACTGTTGGCTACAGGTACAAAGAAGTGAGTTCACCATTGGGTAAGAGCTTGTGCATTTGAGTTAAATTCTATGCCTACAACCACACATTTGAATGTATTTCCATTGGGGTCATATAATATGATTTTGGGTATGTATTGGCTATACCTTCATAGGACCAAAGTGAATTGCTTCGACAAGGCCATTGAGTGTGTGGATAATAGTGGAAAAAAGAGGAATTTGCAAGGAAATAAGAAGACTACATTAGTGAGGATGGTTAACGCTATGCAAGCTAAGCATAATTATAAAACATTTGGTGTGATGTTTGTAGTACATATTTATAGTGACAAGGGTAAGGAGGTTAAGAGTGGGGATGTATTGAGTAGGTACCCAATTTTGCAACAGTTTCAAGATGTATTTCCTGAGTATATTACAGAGTTTCCACCTCGTAGGGAGGTAGACTTTTCTATTGAGTTGGTGCTAGGTGAAAATACAGCATCAAAATCACCTTACAAGATGAGCACACCTAAGTTGGTAGAGTTGAATTTGCAGTTAAAGGAGATGCTTGAAAATGGATACATTAGGCCAAGTGTATCACCTTGGGGTGCACCAGTGTTGTTCGTAAAGAAGAAAGATGGTACTCTTAGATTTTTCATTGACTACATGCAGCTGAACAAAGTGACCATCAAGAGCAGGTACCCTTTGCCTAGGATTTATGATTTGTTTGATCAGTTGAAGGGAGCAACAATGTTCTTTAAGATTGATTTGAGATTGGGATACCATTAGGTATGCATCAAGGAAGAGGATATCTTCAAGACTGCGTTTAGGACTAGGTATGGGCATTATGAGTTTGTTGTATTTCCATTCGGTTTGACTAATGCTCGAACTACATTTATGTGTTTGATGAATAATGTATTGCATCCTTATATGGAAAAGTTTGTTATTGTATTCATTGATGACATACTGGTATATTTTAATAATGAGGAAGAACACATCGAGCATTTAGTAGCATTGTTGAAATTTCTAAGAGAGCATCAATTGTATGCTAAAATTAGCAAGTTCAACTTCTCTCAGACCAAGGTACATTACTTGGGGAATGTTGTCTCCAAGGATGGCATAGTAGTGGATCTATAAAGGATAAGGACTATCATGAAGTGGGGAGCTCCTAATAATGTGAATGAAGTGAGATCATTTATGGGATTGGCAAGTTACTATAGGAGGTTCATCAGGAATTACTCATGCATTACATCTCCTGTCACATCATTGCAGAGGATAGGTAAGAATTTCTAATGGAAAGAAGAATGTGAGGCTATTTTTTAGCATCTTAAGCAACTATTGACACATGCACTAGTGCTAAAGATTACAGATCTAGACAAGGAGTTTGTAGTGTGTACATATGCTTGCAAGAGAGGACTTGGAGTAGTTGTCATGAAATAAGGACATGTAGTGTGATATGAGTCACAGAAACTGAATGTACACGAGAAAAACTATCCAATGCATGATCTTGATCTAGCGACGATTATACATGCATTGAATATCTGGAGACACTATCTTCTAGGTAGGAGGTTTACATTGATGAACGATCATAGTGGGTTGAGGTATTTGTTTAACCAGCCAAATCTAAATGACAGGCAAGCTAGATGGTTGGCTACCCTTAGTGAGTTCGACTTTGAGATCAGATACATCAAAGGGAAGGAGAACTGGGTTGCAAAAGCTCTTAGCAAGAAGGTATAGGTAAATAATATAACAACTATGAGCTCTTATGGGACAGAGTTGTAGGATAGGATCTTGCAAGTAAGTCAACGGGATGATAAATACATGGAGATTATGCACATATTACAATAGAGTACATGTACAGGTAAAGGTGATCAGGATGCAAACTATTGTCTCATGGCAGGTGGTTTGGTGAGATTTAGAGACATGATCTATGTACCAAATTGTAGTGAGCTCAAGAATCTTATCTTGAGGGAGTTTCATGCCAAACCATACTCAAGTCATCCATGATATCAGAAGACATTGAAAGTGGTAAATAATTTCTACTATTGGTTGAATCTGAAGAAGGAAGTGGCAAAGTTCATGGCTAGATGTTTATATTGTCAGCAGGTCAAGGCAGAATGTAAGCATCCAGGTGGTTTACTACAACCTATAACGATTCAGGTATGGAAATGGAAGGTCATTTCCATGGATTTCATTACAGATCTTTTGAGGATAGTGAGGCAACATGATTTTATTATGGTTGTGGTTGACAAGTTGAGTAAGGTAGCTCACTTCATTCCAGTAAAGACTACCTTTTCAGCTAGTGAGGTAGCATAGGTGTTTATCAGAGAGATAGTGAGATTGCACGGTGTTCCAAAGACGATTGTGTCAGACATGGATGCAAAGTTCACTTCCAAGTTCTGGAAGGAGCTATTTATAGGCTTGGGTATGGAATTGGCCTTCAATAAATTATCATTCACAGACAAATAGACAAATAGAGAGGGTCAATAGGATATTGGAGGATATGTTGAGGATGTATGTGATGCACCAACAGAGGAAATGGGAGGTGTATCTTCCATTGGTTGAGTTCACATACAAAAATGGTTATCATGAGTCATTGAGGATGATTCCTTTTGAGGCATTGTATTGGCGGAGTTCTAACACTCCCATCAATTGGAGTGATCCTGTGAACAAGGTACTTATTGGACCAGATATGTTGGCTGACATGGAGCATGAAATGAAGGTTATAAAGAAGAATAAAGGCAACACAAGATAGATAGAAGAGTTATTCAGATCAACACAGGGTATTCAAGGAGTTTCAGGTTGGGGAGCATGTGTATTTGTGCATTAATCCTAAGAAAATATCTTTGAGGATTGGATCATGTGCCAAGTTGGCACCATGCTATTGCAGGCCTTTCGAGATCCTTAAGAGGAATGGACCAGTGGCATATCGACTTGCACTTCCTCCAACAATGATAGTCCATGATTTTTTCCATATTTCATTGCTTAAGAAGTATATAAACGATGTTGATCATGTTATTGATTGATATGTATTGCAGGTGGATCAAGAAGGGGAGTTCTAGCCGGAGCCTCAGTGCATATTGCAGTGGAAACATCTCATTCTCAGGAACAAAGCCATAGAGCGAGTTAAAGTGCAGTGGAAGCACTTTGAGCCTGAAGAAGCTACATAGGAGATGGAAGATCAAATGTAGGCCCTGTATCCTTCATTGTTTTCCGGTCAAGGCAAAGTAGTTTTGGTGTTAAAGAGAGATTCCATACAGGCTGGCAGAATTTTTTATGCTAATGGAAAAACGTGTGAGCAATTTATGAAACCAACGTTTCGGACTAGCTAGGTGAGTCCATCACCTAGCTAGTCCGAAACGTTGGTTTCATAAATTGCTCACAGGTTTTTCCATTAGCATAAAAAAAAGTAGTTTTGGTTGATGTTGGTATATGTTTTTATGTTGTTTTGGTATATGTATGTATATGTATATGGATGTAAATACACCCTGAGCTAACTTATAAAGCTCCAATAAGCGGTATGGTTGTTATATTATCATGTTGCCATGATGTTTTTCTTTTAAGGTGGTATTTCATTGTAAATACTGTAATGAGTTAAGTTGTAAAGTTCCATGGGCAATACGTTTTTTTTTTTTCCACCAGTTTTGGTGAGGCCTTAGTGTGGTTTAACACCAAGGATGGCGTTCCCCAATGGGGAGGGTTATATAATAACCCTGGTGAAAAGTTCATGTAATAAAAGTTAATAAAGGAAAAATAAGACCACAGTTAAGGGACACTTATTCCAAGTTGAATGTTGGGAAAATATATGCTAGTGGGTATCACTAGATGTGTGTTTTGGCTAAAGAAAATTGGCAAAGGCTAAGGAAAAGGAATTTAAAAAACAAAAAGGAATTTTGGTACATTCATTTATGATTATAAAGGAAATTAGGAGAAAAGTACGGTGAAAGGTCATAGGTTGCACGTGAGGAGGAAATTGAAGGAAAATAATGAAAAATGAAGAAAATATAGGCCTCATTAATAAAAAGGTTTATGAGGATCAATTGGTAATCTTTTGTCAGCTCAAGTTTGGGGTTCTCTCATTATTCTCTCTCTCTCTCTCT
Source organism: Pinus tabuliformis (assembly GCA_031772625.1). NCBI lineage: Eukaryota > Viridiplantae > Streptophyta > Pinopsida > Pinales > Pinaceae > Pinus > Pinus tabuliformis. The sequence goes on along the minus strand of CM062820.1, from coordinate 563,733,091 downwards.
CACTCTTGGTCACTTAGAGTTTTCTTGGAGCACTCTAGCTTTGTATCAAGAAAGGAAAAGCAAGCAAAGGGAAAGGAAGGAAAAAAAGGATCAAGGAAGGAAAAGCAGGATCAAGCAGCTTTAGCAGGAATACTTGCAGGTAACATTTTTCATGTGTGATTTCATATTTGGTTTGGACATGCATGGATTTTCATGTTGGTGTATGTTTATCTTTCTATCGATGGCATGGTTTTGTCGGTTTATGACAATGGTTTTTAGCCTAGCATTTCTTTTTTACAGATTCCATGGTGTTGGGATGTTTATTTTGGTTTTTGAGCTTTGGTTTTCTAGATGGATTTTGAAATTTGGGGTGGAGGTGGTCTCAAGTGTCATTCCCAAAGGCCTAGGAATCCTTTCACTGCTTTTAGTGGGATACACGGTAAAGCTTGAGGGAGGAGTCTCAGTTTAGGGCCTAGTGATCTAGGTTTGGATTTCAGTAAAGCTTGAGAGATTGGTCTCGGTTTAGGGCCTAGTGATTTGAGATTGGATTGCAGTAAATCCTGAGAGATAAGGAGATGAAAAAAATTCCTCAAGGATAGTGAAGGATTTTGGATGGAATTCCAAGTTCGGTTTGGTTGTGATCGGAGCATCGGGTTTGGTGTGATCACAGTTTGATGAGGGTGGAAGTGGTATAACTTCTGGATTCCCTTAATTGTTCTATGAGATCCCACATTCATGCTTGGAATATGGAACATGGGTGACTGGCTGAAAGAAATATTTGGTTCAGCCATGTCTACGGTCAGGTGGCATGTGGAAGTCCTAAACCTGGTCAGATTTTCTTATGATTAATAAAAGCTAAGCTCTCTTACTTTTTCAATTGTTTATATGTGGATTTAATGGCCATCATATCTTTGATATTGATATGGTTTTATGTTGGTTATATGCATGGCTATATGACTGGTTCATGTCATAGTTATTTCATAAATTTACTTGTAATTGTTAAATGGATGGATGTAAGACATAATTAATGATAAAATAGTTCAATCGAGAAGGTGGTGATCCTTCTTGTTATGTTTCATAAGTATTTTCAGTCATTCATGCTCTGTCTTGTATCCTAGACCTGTAGGTTGCATTGATGCCAAGTGTTTGACAGAACGTTAGTCCGAGTTGGGGATGCTTAGGCCTACTGTCAAGGTTGAATTTTGATTTTTTTATATTGTCATCATGCCTTTGATGGATTTTGGAGGTTGTAATAAGTGTAGGGCAGAGGTGGAGATTCTGGGCTAGAAAAGTGGCTCAAATCCTAGGGACGCTGGTACAAGTATGTTAAAACGAGTCTAGGGATGTTGGCACATAGGCCTATGAGAGTGAATTTGGCTTCTGGACACTGTCATTCCTATAGCATGAGAGCGACCAAGGGTTAAAAGGCTTAAAACATCAGTGGGTCGCAGAGACACGATGTCTGAGTGGCTGACATGTCTCTTGAGGGTGTTGTTGCTGATGTGGATGGGTTTGTTTGATATGTTCTTTCATTTCCATTTCCTTAAGGTCACCAAGGAGGTTGAATTCCTTATAGTGACCTTTCTTGTCACATGTTTACCCCAGCTGGTCGGTTTCTTGGGTAGCCCTCAGATGAGGGGGTGTTACATAGGTGCTCTAGCAAACCACAACCATTATTCAACATTGGTGTAGATCTTGATGATTGTAGAAACATCATCATCGGGGCATGGTCAAAGAGACTGGTGATAGGTGATAGGCCTAGAAGGTGAAAAAACTCTTGTATTGACCACTGAGACAAAGATTAAGTGGCGCAAGGGGGGGGGGGGGGTGGAAACTTGAACTTATAATGCAGCCAACTAAGCTTATCCTTCAACCTAGAGGAACCCTAGCCATGGAAGCTTGGGATTGGGGTGCTATGATTTCCCCTTAACGCTATTGGATGAAGGACTATACACATGGCTCGAAGGCCCCACCTCGGAGGCATAAATAAGGGTAGGAAATGTATGCACCGAGATGAAACACGCAAGATGATACGAGCCATGTTATGTTGGTGGAATGTGAACTAGAAGATATTCCATTGGGTGAGAGGAGGTCCCACTTAACGAGTCATATTGATGGAATGACCCCAAAAGTATAAAGGGGTGTAGCAAAGGAGTGCATTGGGGTGAATTGGCATGGGATGACGAGGCACTGCAACCTATGGACCAAATAGGAGAAAGGGATGTGCGGAGGTGAGGCAAACCAGTCCACATAGACCTGAAGGTCCCATCTCAATGATATAAAAGGCGATGGCTAGAAGAGTGTTAGGGTGAAGGGACAAGGATGATGTGTCCAGGTGGTTGCAACCTAGAGGTGTAAGAGGAATGGTAAGGGGAATTTCTGAGAGGAAAATGTTGGGATGACGTGGTAGGGCCACCATGTTAACAAATGTCAAAGCTCACTAGAAATCAGGCGACGGAGATTGTTTGCAATACCCCCTTCCCATGGTGTTAATAGTGAGGAAGGATGGGTGGCACAATGAATGTGGGTTGTTAGATGTGGCACAATTGTTGTCAACCATATGATGCGAACATTGTAACCACATGCCAGAACTCTGATTGCAACACCACCTCTGCCAAATTAAAGATCAGGCAAGTTAGCCTGATGCAATCCTTGGATTTGGAAAGCAGAGGATTATGACAATAGATCTTCTTTCTCTCATCATGACTGGTCGATTTGGATGGGAATGGGTCAGATTTGGATCTTAAGTATATATATAAGATATATGCATAATAAAAATAACATTATACATGTATATAGCTATAGTAAATAATAATAATAATAACATATAATCCAATTCTTCTGACAGAGACAAGGGGAGTCATATTAACAATAGCATCCCACCTACCCCCTCCCCCATGGGATAAGTTGGGTGTGGTTTCTACCGGTGGTATCAGAGCATCCAGGTTCAACACTTGGACTAGATGGGCTCTATCATGAGTAAGTGATAATTTTTAAAAATTTACTAAACAAGTTGTTTAGGTGTTAAAATATATTCTAAATAAATTAACTTCAGGCTTAATGGGTATAATCACTCTATGATATATTTAAAACAATAGTTACCTAAGCTATTGACATGTTTGATTAAATTAGCAACTGTAATAATTTATGAATTTTGCAGGTTTGTATGCTATAGTTAGTGACTTTCAGTTTTGATATTAACCCTGTACTAATTTGGACTATTTGCTATAGATAGTCCATCACAGAAGCTCTATATGAGCAAGATCATGGGCATAATTTTGCTATTTCTTTATTTATCATGCACCAACAGTTGAAATTTATTTTTATATGATTGATGCATATGTGATACTAAATATGATTGACATACTAACATGGATGAGTTGTCACAAAAAAGATAGCCATGGCATCTCCATGAGTGAAAATTTCATGATTGTGTTTATTTATGTGTCACATGTAAGATATAATAGTGTGTGTGATTGAAAACATGTCTCAATCAACATTAAACAAATCCAAATTAGTAGAATGAGGATGGGAATGGTGCAATATAGTTCTGATCAATCACAACACTAAAGTGATGAGGTTAGAGCCAATGAAGAAGAAAGATAAGTTGACCAAGGGGGAGGGAATCACTCTCCAAATTATATGGATACTTTGAGGAGCCTAAGGCATGAAGTTAAAATATTGATTGCAGAAAATGAGAGGTTGGTAAGATTTCAAGAAAGACAAGCTGAGATAAAAGCAATCATTCTGCAATGTCTCTCATATTTGTAGAGATAGAGGCAGTCTAAGGTGAAGGATAGTCACAAAGACAAAAGGAGGCCTTGGGAGTCAGGAGAGAATATGAATGGGGAATATGGTGGTATATCCAAAAGAGGCATAGGACTACAAGTGAGGACACAATGAATAGAAATGCATCATTGAGCACCATGAGGAAGAATCAACACTCATGTTCATCATTTTAGCATACCATCTAGTTCTTCTACTAGGAAGCACCACCATCACCATCATCAACATCTAGGAGGGAAGGAAAATAATTACATGTCTAAAGAATTCACGAAGGCCAAGCCACCCATATTTGATGGGGATATGAAGAAATTAGAAGAGGCAGAGACTTGGTTGCTGGGCATGAAGACAATTTTCAGAATTCATGATTATTCTGAAAACATGAAAGCTAGAATTTCCACCTTCAACTTGAAAGGAAAAGAAAATATATGGTGGGAAGGTTTGAAGAATGTTAGTGGAATTATTGAGAAGGAATTGACTTGGATAGAATTTGAAAATCTCTTTAGAGAGAAATATTTGTCTGAAAGTTATTATGATGGCAAGGAAAAAGAGTTCTATGAACTCAAAATGGGGTAGTTAGCATATGACGAATATGTTACCAAGTTCCTAGAACTATTGAGGTATGTTCCATATCTCATGGATGAGAAAACTAAAACTTAGGGGTTTATTAGTGGGCTACCTATGGCGTTCATGGATAAAATTAAGTTACTGGAACCATAAAATTTGAAGGATGCTATTGTTGGACAGTTGGCATTTCCCAGATGGCTAGTGGCAGTGAGTGTGTTGGCATTGATGTCAACAACCATGGGAGAGATGTGCCAGGCAATTGGAATTGTATGATAGTTGGAAAGTGTGTTGGAATTGATGTCAACCAGACTAGCATGGATGCTAGGTGGTAGAAGATGTGCTTGATGTGTCAAGTTTAGGGTGAGTCCCATGGTTTCTACAGTTCTTGTATATAATCATCATAGTAGCAGGCTTATTGGAGAAGCCATAAAATAATGATTATGATGGTTGGGATTACCATGATTTGGAGTAGATTATGCCTCAATAACAATTAATAAGAATGGAGAGCCTCCTTGAGTGTGCATGTTGACTAAAATTTAATTCTTAGTTTGGATAATCACACAGGTGCCCATTCTTCGAATTTATTGCACTATGGCTGCAGTTGTTGAGTAACTAAGTGGAGAAAAATGCTCAGGAGCCCATGCTTGGATTTTGATATGATTGCAGTGGCCATACAATTTGATGTAACAACAACATAGAGAGCCATAATGAGTACACCCTTGGACAAAGTGTGATTGAATGCAGAGACAACATTGATCACTGTGTAACAATGGAACAAAACCAAGGATTGCAATGGAGCAAGTGGAGGACAACAACATCATTGAGAGAGAGATGAGTGGAAATGTGTGAGGATTCTAAGAAGAGGCTAAGTGAGCTTATGCTACAAAAGAAGAGGCCGAGAGTTCCTATGTAGAGGAAAGAGGCTGAAAATGTTGGTGTTGTTGTGTGAGGCTGAGAATGCCTGTGGAATAGAAGAGGGTCGAGAGAAGAAGTATGATGCTGCAATGTGGATAGAGTGTTGCATGGGATGTATATTAGTGGCTGCTGCTAAGCATAACAAAGGGCCAAAGATAGAGGAGAATACAGATGATATCAGGCATAGTAGCCACCATGTACAATGAACACTAGTTCCTTATTTAGTGTGGGTTGGAGCCTACATATAGGGAGTTGGTGCTTCCATATTAGTGGGTGTCTAAAGAAAGCTTGGGGGTTGGTGCTTGCAACAAATCCATGAAGTGGGTGCTTCGCATGGTGCTTTTGGTAAGTTGATCAAGTGTCTAGAAAAGGAGGGAGTTGGTGCTTCCTGCTGGTGGGTGCTAGAAAAAAATCAAAGGGAGTTGGTGCTTCCTATGAGTGGTGTCTCACAAATAGATTGATGTAATAGAGTAGGCGCTCTTATTTTTATATCAACAAAAAAAAGCTTTTGTGGTTTTTCTCTCGGAAGGGTTTCCATGTTAAACTTCTACATCTAATGTGTATGCTTCTCATTTTTCTTGTGTTTATGTGATGATTTATGTTGCTGCACATGATATATTGTTCATTTCTCATATGAATGGATGCCAAGTTTAAATGTTAAAAATAATTTATTTATTTATTTATTTTTTAAGTTAGCCTTCATATTGATTCACCCTCCCCTTACTATTAACATTATTTCCAACAGTTATTAAGAAACTGAAGAACTCCTATGAGCAAGAAAAACGTAGGCCATAAGTTAAAAATAACTATTTGGAAAAGAACAACACATGACAAAAGAATAATTATCCTAAGAAAAGTTTAGAAAAGAGGGAAGCTAAGCATCCAACCCTTGCAAAGCAATCTCAACATAAAGCTATTGTTGTTGTTAAAAAATATGTGCAACAACCAGCAACAAGGCAATTTACGCTTGGATCTCGAGAGCCACTAAAGTGTTGGACATGTGGTGAAAACCATAGGAAAAGAGATTTCCAACATGAGAAAAATGTTGGACCAAAGAATAATGCCCAAGAAGATCGTTCAGTGGGTGATGTAGCACAAAGTTTTCTTAGATTATATGCATCCGTAGATAAATGCTAGATAGACCACTAGGCATCCATCATTGAGACAGAAGGTAAGCCACATAATCAAATTGTTTCTATTCTAATTGATATCGGTTCTAATTACAATGATGTTAGCCCAAAGTTGGTTGAAAAATGCAATTTGGTAAAGGAATTGCATGAAGAACCATGGTTGGTTCAGTTGGAAAGTGGAACCAAAAGAAAGATTAATTAATGGGTAAGATCATGTACATTTGAAATCAGTGGCATGTCCACAAAAGAACACTTGAATGTATTTCCATTGGGAGCATACAATATATTATTGGGCATGGATTGGTTGTCCTTTCATAACACCAAAGTGGAATGTTATGCAAAGGAGATTGAATGCTTAGATGAGAAAGGAGGAAGTATAATCTTGAAGGGCAGAAAAAATCCTACAATTAGTAAGTCTGATAATGACCACGCAGGCCAAGCACAATAGAAAAAAGGGATGCATGTTGTTTGTAGTGAAAATCTCTAATGATGTGAAGGCTGACAGTGATGCTGAGAATAAGGAAAGTGAATTGTTGAAATGGTACCCAATTCTGAATCAATATGCAAATGTGTTTCCAATGGAGGTCCATGAATTACCTCCTCATAGAGAGGTATAATTTTCTATTGAGTTGATACCTAGAACAACACCAACATCTAGGGCACCATACATGATGAGTACCCTTGAGATAGTGGAGCTAAAATTGCAGATAAAAGAGATGTTGGACAAGGGATAAATAAGGCTGAGTGTGTCTCCATGGGGATCACTCACGCTCTTTATAAAGAAGAAGGATGAAACCCTTAGATTATGCATTGAATACAGGGAATTAAACAAGGTGCCATAAATAACAAGTACCCATTCCAAGGATTGATGATCTCTTCAATCAATTGAGGGAAGCAATAGTGTTCTCCAAGATTGGCTTGAAGTTAGGATATCATCAAGTAAGGAAAGAGGAGGAGGATATTCACAAGACTTCTTTCAGGACAAGATATGGGCACTATTCGTTTGTAGTGGTACCATTTGGGCTTACTAATGCCCTTGCCATGTTCATGTGCTTGATGAACAATGTACTGCATCCTTATTTGGAAAAGTTTTTCATAGTGTTTTTTGATGATATATTAGTAAATTTCAACAAATGTGACTTCTTCCAATCACAAATACATTATTTGTGGCATATTATTTCCAAAGAGGGGATATCAGTCAACACTGAGAAGACCAAATCCATAATGGAGTGGCCAACACCAAAGAATGTGAATGATATTAGATCATTCATGGGATTAACAAGTTATTACATGAGATTTATAGAAAATTTCTCCAAGATAGGCCATCCTATCACGTCCTTGCAGAGAAAAGCGAAGAAATTTGAGTGGACAACTCAGTGTGTAGCAAGTTTTGAGAAATTGAAACAATTGCTCATAAATGAACTAGTGTTGAGGATTGTAGATCCTCATAAGGAATTTGTGATGTGTAGAAATGCCTGCAAGGAAGGGCTTGGTGGAGTCTTGATGCGGGAAGGGTGGGTAGTATGTTATGAGTCAAGGAAATTAAACTAGCATGAAATAAATTATGTGACTCATGAACTAGAGCTAGCTTCCATTATTCATGCTTTTAAGATGTGGAGGAATTACCTCCTTGGTAGAAAATTTACCCTTGTGACAGACCATAGTGGGCTCAAGTGTTTGTTTAAGTAACCCAAGTTGAATGAAAGACATGCTAGATGGCTGGCCATACTCAATGAGTTTAACTTTGAAATCAAGTACATCAAAGGTAAGGAAAATAAAGTTGCTGATGCTTTAAGTAGGAGGATTTAAATGAACCATTTCACCACTGTAAGCTCCTACGAATTAGACTTGGTGGAAAGGGTCAAGAATACATGACAACATGATAAAATATACTAGAAAATGAAAGAAAAGCTGCTAGAAGATAGTGGGAATGAGGAATATCACCTCATTGATGACAACCTAATTAGATTTGAAAATAGAAATTGTGTACCAAATAGTGACAATTTAAAGAAGTTCATAAATGAAAGAGTTTCATGTCAAGCCTTATTCATGCCATCCAGGGTACCAAAAGACCCTCATGGCCATTAAAAAGTACTATTATTGGCCAAATTTAAAGAAAGAAGTGGCTGATTTTGTGCTTAAATGCATAGAATGCCAGCAAGTGAGGGATGAATGAAAGCATCTAGTAGGGCTATTGCAGCCCATTCCCATTCAAGAATGGAAGTGGGAAGTAATTTCTATGGATCTCATTACTAGTTTTCCTATAACCTCTAGGCAACATGATACAATCATGGCGGTGAGTGAAAAGTTGAGAAAAGTGACTCATTTTGTAGCAGTCAAATCCTCTAATTATGCTAGTGAGGTGGCATAAATATTCATAAAATAAATTGTGAGATTCCATGGTATCCCCAATAAAACTATTTTATACTAGATTGCTAAGTTCACTCCAAGATTTTGGAAGGAACTCTTTGTAGGTTTGGGAACTGGGTTGGCATTTAGTACAACATATAATCTACAAATGGATGGGAAAGTAGACAAGACAAATAGGATCCTCAAAGACATGTTGAACATATATGTGATGAATCAACCCAAAATGTGGGAGGAGTACTTGCCACTTGTAAAGTTTGCATACAACAACATATAGAAAGAATCCATAAAAATGAGTCCATTTGAGTAATTGTGTGGGAGGAGTTGCAATACTCCTATCAGCTGGAGTGATCCAGTGAATAGGGTCCTTGTTGGGCTTGACATGCTCAAGGAAATGGAGAAAAAAATTCAAGTCATAAAACATAATTTGAAAGTGGCATAGGATAGGAAAAAGATCTATGCAAATCAACATAGGGTGAATAAAGAGTTCCAAGTTGGGGAACATGTTTATCTGAGAATAAAACCCAAGAATATTTCCTTAAAAATTGGTTCATGTGCGAAGTTGGCCCCGCAACATTGTGGGCCTTTTGAGATCATTGAAAGGATTGGACTAGTGGCCTATAGTCTGGCTTTACCTCCATCAATTAAAGGTCATGATGTTTTCCATGTTTCCGTGCTTAAAAGATATGTGTAGGATTCTAATCATGTGATTGATTGGTCTATGCTACAAGCGGAACTAGAGGGAGAGTTCCAACTAGAGCCATTGTGCATTGATCCAAATTGGATCATTATATTTTTTGTCATCCATCTCGATGCATTTGGAGTGGAAAAAGTGGAGAAATCAACTCACGGGACCATTTTTATTAGTGGGACCCAGTTTGGTGAAATGAGGTTTGAAACCTTTCGGGAGAATTTTGAGGCATCAAATAACGTTTTTTGGGGGTAAAACTTTACCACTAAAGCGTGCACCTTTTCATGATATTCTACACACAAAACTTTTTCCATCGGTGTAAGAATCATGTATTTCGGAGTCCATATGAAAAAGTTATGCCACTCAGAAGTTGACCTTTCTGTTTTCACACCTATAGTTCGGGAGGATGTCGCGTCATCCCCCATCATTCATGGAAAAGGGGCTAGCCACATGTTTGTGATGTAAAAGATTCTAGAAGATTCTATTTTTAACTCTAATTAAGAGTTGATGTAGTCAAAATTAACCACCAGTAGACTGTCAAGCTATGTTATAACCAGGCCACTAGGGGGAAGAGGCATTCCATTCTTTCGAGAGAATTTTGTTCCATAGTTGATAAAAGATAGCCAGGAGAGATAGGAGGTAGATCACATAGAGAGGATCTATGCATTGAAGCAACCCATGGGCCACATGTGTTACTTCTTTGTATTTGCAACCATATTTCCAGACAGAGAAAGAGAGTGAAGCGACCTCACCTTCTAGCTAGGTTTTCTCCCGAAAGGGTTTCCCGGAGAGAATATCTTGTGTATTATGTGTGTGTGGGCTCATTTTGTCATTCTCTACTTTTCTGCTTGATTTAATTTTACATGCATGCACTAATTACAATTAATTTTATAGATCTAAAAATTAAATAAAACTGTAATAGTGTAGAATCTTAGATTTTTAATATAATATTATCAGATGTTTTGTGACGAACTGTCCAGTGGAATATCCATGATGATTTACAAATCATTCTAGACTAGAGGAGTCTTATTCTCTGGAATCGAGCCATAGAGCAAGTCAAAGTGTAGTGGAGGCACTTTGGGCCAAAGGAAGCCACTTTGGAAATAGATGACTCCATGAGAGAAACCTATCCATTTTTATTTGATGAATGAGGCAAATGTGTGTATATTTGTAAATTTTATATAAATATGTTCATATAAAGCTCCATAAAGAAGTATGTGTATTTATTTTGTTCCGTATGTTGGATATGGGCAGAAGAACACCGAGGGAGGTGTTCCCTCAAGGGGGAGGGATATGTGACAACCCCAACCTAGGTTTCCTCACAAAAATGCAATGTGAATATTTTACAAACTATATCAAAAAGGGCTAAGTCAAAAGGGACATAGATTCTAGAGTCGAGGAGGCGCTTGCTTGGGATATGTAAGGTCTCCTTATGTAGAAAATATGGATTTTTTTTACAACCATTAAAGATTGGTTGGTGTATGTTTTTAATTGATTGGTTCCTGAATTAAAATGGGTTGCAAGAAAAGTACACAGACGATGCTATATTGGAGGAAATTACAAGGAAACAAGGACAAGAGAGTAAACACCATAGCAGAAAATTAAAAACAATATAAAAAGGGGGGGTTTGACCTCATAGGGGGGCATCAAAATTCCCTCAATCACTCATTCAGGTAGGGAATCCATTTGAGCAAGACTTAGTAGGGAACCATGCAAACGAGAAGAGAAGAGCAAGGATTTCTAAAGAGAAGAGAAGACAATGATAATAGTTAGGTTGGCATGTTTGGCATGAAGATGACCTCTCCTTGGTGAAGAACAATGCCTCTCAAGTCCTTGTAAATCTAGTTGGTGGAGATGGTTTTCTATCGATTCCCTTGATGGTGTTGATGGAGAATTATGTCCTTAGACTCCTGGAGGGAGGACCTCTGAAGCCTTTGATGCTATTATTTTATAGTGGGTTATGGATTCCCCAGAGTGGGTGGAACCACTGTGTTAGGGTGGAGACTTTCTTCTCTATATTCCCTTGACACTCTTGGGGTGGAGGTAGTTGGTCTTTGGATTCCCTATTTGTGGTGGGGTGGAGAAGAAGCCTTTGGATTCCCTGTGTGTTGTGGGTGGAAGCAATAAGCCTTTGGATTCCTTGCCTGTATTGATTTGATGTCACTAGGTACTTTTAGGGTGGAGGAAGTCGTCCTTTTGATTCCCTATATAATATTTGACTACCGAGTGGCTAGTGGGTGGAGGAAGGAGGTCCTATGGATTTTCTATTTTAGCCGGAAGTTGGTGTATCTATCCTTTGAGCAAGCCCATTAGTATTTGGAATCTAGCTCGGGGGTGATAGTTACAAGTGAGATTAGTTGCAACTATATATGGTTGGGTGGAGATTCCTTTTCCTAGATTTAATTTCCCTAAAAATTACAAGATAAGTGCTCTTTCTGTATTTTCCTAACTGATAATGCATGTGTGTGTTTGCATTTCTGGATTGAAATGGCACCTATATCTGTAATAAAAACGTGTTTGCATTCTGGACTAAAATGTTTCTCATGAATGTGGTGAACAATGTATAATAATTCTTTGGTTTGAACTATTATTTCTCATAAAATACATGATTGTGCCATTGACATAACATGAATGATTGATGTGCTAGGAAATGTTAAAAAAATTGAAAAGGTCCCTATGGACCTGAACTCAATTGTGAATTAATGAATAATAAAAAAGTGCATAGGTTAAAGGCATCAGAATGGTTCATAAGAACCAAATTTAACAATTATGGTAATTAACATCTGAACCCTTTTATTACAAAATAAAAGTTACAATGAAGATAGCCCATTTGACAGGGTCCGTGCATTTATCTCTCTCTCTCTCTCTCTATATATATATATATATATATATTAGTTGTTATCCCGTGAATTAGTTTATGAGGCATGCGTTGATGCCAAGGATGTCTTCCTCCTTAAACTATAATAACCTCAAAATTTACATTAGATTCTTCTCACCCTTTCTTTTTCAGCATTGTGTACCCTCGACTTAGGGACACTAATGCTGATAGCTGCACATCACCGATAGTAGCCAAATGCCCTTGAAACCCTAGAGCGGTTCCATAGAGCCATTTGCAGGCTTTCTTAGAAGCATGGAGCTCTTGGAGTGTACAAGGAGAGGTGGAGGCCCTTTGGAAGTTCACTACAAGTCCTCAATAGAGGGCGTCCAACAAATTGTTAGTGCAAGCATGCTTGGAATGCTTTGTCCTAATATAGGGAATGTTTGAAGCCCAAAAATTCATTGGAGTGGCTTTAGCTTAAGATCAGGAGGGGTAGCGCTATTAGGTGCTCTAGTAAACCACCATAAGAATTATTGAACATTGATGTAAATCTTGATGATTGTAGAGCCATCATGGCCTAGCCATGGTAGAAGAGACCATCTGGTCAGGCCATGGAAGAGATCAAATTAAGGCAGTTTCACGACGCAGGAGGGGGGAAACTTGAACTTACACTGTGGTTGAATAACCTTAGCCTTCAACCTGTTAGAACCATAGCCATGGAAGCTTGGGACTTTCGTGCCATGATTTCCCCTTAATATTATTGGGTGAAGGTAGATACATGTGGCCCAGAAGTCCCACCCAAGAGGCACAAAGAAGGACATGAAATGTATGCACCAGGGTGAAACATGCAGGATGACGCATGCCAAGTTGTGTTGGAAGAATGTGAAATGATAATTATTTTATTGGCTGAGAGGAGGTCCCACTTGATGAGTCAACATGATAGAATAACCCCATAAGTATAAAGGAGTGTAGCAAAGGAGTGCATCGGGGTGAGTTGGTAGGAGATGATGAGGCGCTGCAATCCATGGACCAACCAGAAGCCAGAGGATGTGTGGAGGTGAGGCCAATTTGTCCATGTAGAATTGGTGGTCCCATTTCGGCAGTATAAAAAGAATTGGCTAAAAGAGTGTTGCAGTGAAGGGATAGGGATGATGTGTCTTGGTGGTCCCCACCTCAAAGGTTTAAGAGGAGTAGTAAAGGGAAGCGCTGAGAGGAAAACACAAGGATAAAATGGCAGGGACACCGTGTTAACGAATGACAGAGATCACCATAAATTAGACGATGAATATTGTTTGCGACACCCCTTCCCCATGATGTTAGTAGGGAGGAGGGAGGGGTGGCACAATCACTATGGGTTATTAGATGTGGCACGTGTTGTGTACTATCCAATGCAACCCTTATAACCACAAGCTAAAACTATGATTGCGACACCCACTTTTCCAAATTAATGCTCAGGCAAGTTACCCCGACAATATCTGTGGATATGGAGCACAAAGGATGATGACCGTCGATCCTCCTTCTCTCATCGTGGCTAGTGGATTTGGATGGGAGCGGGTCAGATTTAGATCTTAAGTGTATATATATATATATATATATATATATATATATATATATATATATATATATATATATATATATATATATATATATATATATGTATATAATATGCATAATAAAAATAAAATTATACATGTATATATATGTATTAAATAATAATAATAATAATAACATATAATCCCATTCTTATGACAGAGACAAAGGAGTTGGATTAGTAGTAGCAGACCCCCCCATGAGGTGAGTTGGGTGTGTTTTCTACAGCAATGATAAAGTATTATGTGGGTTTTTTTCCCAAATAGAGACCATGGTATCATGACATATGTGTTGTATGTTAGAACATGTTTTAATATTGTCTAGTGGCTTTATGTAATTTTGTACTTAGTCTCATAATGTTGATCATTATAACATCATTTTTAGGGAACTTATACATGTAACATGGCCTCACTATATTTTTGTAATATTGTACATATGCACATGGAGATGTTTTTGTGAGTTATTTTCTAGTGACTTATCCATTAAGTAATGTTGAAATATACTCATTGGTATTTCTTATTCACTACTTCTCATTTATCTATTAATGAGTTATCATTAGAATTTATGGATTGGTTGATCTCCATGTTTATTGTGCATTATAATCAATGGTTGATGTTTCTCTGAGTTAGGAATTGGTCTCAAATCCAAGAAATGAAGGGTGAATTATAGTATTGATTATTAGCCTTGACCCTAGGTAGATCAGCCACATACTTGAAAGTTGTAAAGATCCCACTTGAACTCCACATGAGTGTTCCATAACTATCTTACCAGGAGAGTTATGTGAAGAAAAAGAAAGCCATGCTTTGATATATGTTTCCCCTCCTTCCCCTCCCCCTCCTTATGATCATAATTACATAATAAATGTATTAAATACACATATATTTGGAGGAGTTCAATAATTTTAGGGATAGTATATATATTCAAGGGAATATGTTTGATACTTTCTAGTAATGGAGGATAGGAACCATCTGTTGATGGTGCTAGAAATCCATCAACCAAGGGGGTCTCCTCACTGTGAAGTCCCAATTATACCTCACACTGTTTGGAGTAGGAGCCCCATCTGGAGTGTCGGCCTGGTTTGTATGTATTCTTATAGATTTTACTTGGCTCTAACTGTCAGCATGAGAGGAATGCAAATGTGATTTCGAAAAGAAAGTGAGTGCACCTAGTGAGTGTTCAGTTGTAAGTGTGTCAAGGTTCTTCTACTATGGAGGGAGAAAATAAAGTGAGCCTCTAAGAGAGAGGTAATAGTACCACCCTAGTAGAGACACACACAACCAAGAAGGATCCATCTAAAATCTAGCTGAATAGTCCACAAAGGTGTGATGGTCATTACAACCAATCAATAAGAAATATCTATCGAGTATCCAACGAAATAGTCCACAGGGATGAGACAACAATAACAACCATTACAATACATTCTCATTATGATAAGTACTAAAATAATTGAAATAGTTCAACTGTTTTAGCACAAATGAGAGAAAACATGAATTACAAACATCCATAGAATAGTCTTACAAGTATTCATAATCCATGCATGAAGAACATGCTATACATGAAGCTTCTGATATTAAGTTCCAAGACACATGTATACAATGAACACCACTAGCTCCAATAGTGGAGCATTGGAGCCACTACTTGCTCCCCAAAAGAACTAGCTTGTCTCTCTAATGCCATGTAGGAGGAGCTAAGGTGAAAAGTGATTTTCTCATACAATGAGGGTGTATATATAAGCAATGAGGTGATGCTTCACCTCCCTTGTGACTCTTTGACTACCCTCATGACTATTTGACTTCCTCTGAATTTTCAACTTTACTTGAATCTTCATCTTCTGTACATGTTATTTGGACTTCCACTTTACAATACATTTTCAAATAAGAAATTACATAATCCACAAGAATGATGTGGCATATGATGACTCATGACATGACACTACTGACAAGGACTTCTTGATGACATGGAATTGTAGAGCCACTCTTGCTGCTCCTTTGTCTTCGAAAATAGATGTGAAATGCTTCATATTCATGAGAGATATGCTTTTTTCTTCGTATCCACCCTCCAAAGGGTTGTGAATCAGATGGAGTCTTCATGTAGTTCCAGTCTTTGATCTTTTGTTGTAACCTAATGTTCCTACATCTTCTTACCTGGTGATAATCTTATCTCTTCATCTCCATATGTGTCTTCTAGCATGTACTCCTTCTTCATCATCTTTCCACAACCTGATAGAGTTCCTGCATCTGTAATCCACTCATGACAAGATGACATCAGTTTGATAAATCCCTAGTCTCAAATGCTGCATGATGATCCACTGACTAAGTCAGAACTGGGTGGAAGGCTGAGGGAGAGGCTCCGTGACTACGCAATTGTGTAGCTCAGGCAATCAAGGGTTAGACTTGAGCCTTGAGACTGTGCAATGCTTAGTTTAGGCCTCGACTGATAGAAAATATTGTGCAATTGGGGAGATTAGGGAGTTAGGTTGGGGGTTTGAACACTGATTTTTCCCATTACGTAGTTATGGAAGATCGGGGAGCCCTGGTGATTGCGCAGTTATGAATTTAAAGAGATCAGGGCTGAGGCTTGAGCCTTGATATTGTGAAATGCACATTTCAAGCTAGACTGTGCAAACATATTGCCATATCGCACAATTTTGAGGCTCAGTGAGTCAGGTTGCAGGGTTTTGCACTATTTATGTCAACTATGCAGTTATGGGAGGAATAAAAGACTAGGTGTTTGGCAGTTCAAAAGATTAGGGTTTGGGCTTGAGCTCAGAGATTGCACAATGCATAGTTGGGGCCAGGATGGAGGGCTCAATTTCTCAATTTTGGAGGCCAAGGCTCACGCTTGAGCACTGAAAATGTGTAGGACGTGGTCCTGGAAGGCATGAACTATACATTTTGTAGTTTCAAGAATCAGGGTTGCAACTTGAGCGCTGGAGCTACACAATGCGTAGTTTAGGAAGGATGGATTGTAGAAAATCTTGTATATTCACAAGCTAATGCAATTTTCTAAAGCTAGAGACAAGAATCTACTTCTACTCTTTACAGTGGAATCCCATAAACATCGAGAAAAGAATAATCAATTAAGGAAGAAAATCAAAGGCACATAACACAATAAATATCTGGGGAAATCCACAACTCAAAACCCCACTATCTGTTTTTTATTAATCCAAAAAATCAAGATGAAATTATAATGCTTGTTCTCGCTAGAACAATCCCAACACTCAACAAATTCAATCTCCAACTCATAAGCAAGCTCAAGGCCAAAGCTTAGCCTCTTCACAAGCTTTCCAAGTCTCTATTTCAATGCGTAATTCCTATGAATGATAGCTTGTATTTAAAGGGAAATAAAAACTCTAAAAATAATGCAATCCCTCAAGGATAAGTTCCTGATTGCATGCACTATCAGTGCAACTCATAAAAATCTAAAACAAATAGTACACTGTCCCTACACTCTAGTCTCATCTGGGTCTTTCTTAGAATCGACATGCATGAGTTTTTTATGACTAAATATTCAGTTAACTAGAGTAACACTGGTGGAGTTCATTAGTGTCACCACTGAATATTAAATCACTATTAGTTCTCTCAATCAGTTTGAGAACTAATTTAACTAAACTGACTCATGAAACCGAGTCTTCTATTTTACAACTCACAATTAACTCACATTGGACTCCTACAAAGTAGGGAGAATGTATACATCACTTCCAAAAGACTTCCAAATCAAATTTCCTAGTTCAGTAAGTTTAATAAACTTAATTTAACTATTTCAAGTTGCTATGAGAATATAATTCGAATTTAATTCACAGTTTAATTCAAGGACAAATTAAACTAGAATTTCTTGTTGCCATTTCTCAACATGGATGAGGCTAAGTTGCTGGGAATTTTATGAAATTTGGCTAAGTGTGGGATCAATGAAACTGATGTGAATAGTGATGGGACTTGACTGTAATCACACACTTAGAGTTCTTGACGACACAACAAATATCATTTGGAACAAATTGACAACATACTTCCCTTAGTGCGACAACCTTTATGACAACTTACGACAAGTGTGACACTAAATATACACTTTGTGATGAAACTTGTGCGACAATGCTTAAAACTTTGGAAATGAGTGTGATGAAGGTTTACATGGTAAGATCGACTCATTTACATAAGGAGAACCTCTTGAAATCACCAAAATAAGCTTATGTACATTGTGTGACACTTAGCATGCAAGAAGATGACAAGTGCTAAAGTGCGAATGATAGTGAAAGAAACACATGCTAGAGTGAAGATAGCATGAAAATGACACTAATTAGAGTGAAAACAAGCAAAATCGACAATCGAAAACATGAAAACGACACTTTTGAAAACAAAGGTGCGCAAAAGTGACAATTTTGAAAACTCACATAAATAGAAGTACAAACACAAATATAAGTGATAAATTTTTGATGTTAGTGCACGCTCACTTTTGACATGGATTATACATCACATAGGCACAACCTTGATGGATCGTGTTATGCTTGTTCAAGATTGCATAAAATAATGCACTCATGAAATTGTTGCGCACTGAGTATGTGTGAGAAAGTACCCTCGACACTTCCAATCCAAGAAGGGAGCTCAAAAGCATCAACTAAACAAGAAGTGACTATGAAACAACTGATCGCAAGATCTGCAGTAGGCTCCAAAATTAGAGTATAGGAAAAATTTTGGAGGGTGTTTGTCATAGCGATAACACTTGGCGACACACTGGTAGAACTCCAACTTCTCTGCCTTGGTCAATTATTTCATGTAGGGTCTATTTCTTCAGGAAGTATTGATTCATCATTCAGATTACCATGGCTTCCCCACTTAGCCCATCCATAAACATAGTCCCCTTCATTCATTTACTCGGTTAAACAAGAACATAAAATCAGTGATCACATAATGTTTCGAATCAAGATAGGGTAATGAAGTTCATGAGTTTTATATTTTTAGAGTATATTTTTTCATCTCTGCTGTTGTTCCGTTGCCGACAAGCCTAGATAGTACCCCAATAGAGTCACTTTAGGATCAAAAACATTACTTCACTGCTAATGAGCCTAGATAGTACCTTGACCAAGTTGCTTGCTTCACCTCTCTATGCAGGAAGCCTTTCTCTTCTTTCGCCTTTATTTATTTATTTAAAGAGGACTGTGCATTGACACTTATTTATTTATGGGCGAAAGAGGGATCCTGAATTATTAAGAGAAGGAGAAGTTTTTCCTTCAGAGAAGCATATAGAGGCCTATGATTCAAGTGTGCTCGTTTATATTTTTCCCTTGTCCTTCTCTACTTGATTGGATTAGCCTAAAAACAAAGAAACATAAAAAGTCGACTATAGGGATGAGGTTTCTAGAATAGACATGGAGATCATGGTTTGACACAAGTATTTCCTAACGCAAGGATCATATTTTCCGTCAGGACATAATCGACCAAAACATGTAACCAATACAAGGAAGAAGGAAAATTAGTTAGCCAAATGTTGTAGTGCCACAAAGTCCTTTTCTATTTTTACACATTGTCTTTTGAGCCAATAAAGCATATTCATGCAAGATCTAATGAAATAAAATGAAAGGAAATAAAACGCACAACAGGGAAACAAAACTAGAAGACAAGACAAAAAATGGTTAAACCAAAACGTGATGTGAAACTAGAGTTAGAAAACATAGGACAAACCATAGGAAACGAATGCAGGATGAATGTGCATGTAAACTAAAGTGAAACTAGACCTACTCCTAACCTAATCAGCTAGAAGGTTGGGGTCACGTATAATTTAATTTCCAATGTAGCCACCATAGTTGTTCCAGACCTACAATCACAAAGACATGATTGATTAAAACAAATATAAAACATTGTGCATCAGAAAAGATAAGAACTTGAATAACTTGCACAAAAATTTGAAGGTCTTTCATGTCAGCAAAAATATAGGCCATAGCCACCACTTCTAATCAATTCATATTCTTACCTTTTCGATGAGAACCATCATTCAACAAACCTTAGAAGCTTCCCGCAAATGTGTCTCCATTTACACCGAACTCCTTAGCAAGCGCGAGGAAAGATCAAAACTTGTTATTCACATCAGAGATTTCTAGGTAAGATTGTTCCAACCATTAAACGATTCGATCATTAAATTCATGATAATCCTTTTGAAAACCCCAAAATCTTTGAAAAGATGAATTTTCAATTAAAGGCATGGGATTACGATGAAAATATTGTGAGGAGAAATAAATCTAATCATATTTAGTAGGTGTGTAAACATAGTGAGGACTTAACATAACCATCGCAAGTGCAGAAGTACTTCAACTGCTTGACAAGTACCCAAATAGTGAGATGTTAAACCATAAAAATAAAAGGATGTAAAAATAATGTCATTAGATGCATTGATGGAAGGATAGTAAGTTAAACGATAGTCATCAAAAATAGAATCACGATTGTATGGGCTAATTAAAGCATCAAGTTCCTAGTTTGCAATTAACGAAGATAAATCAATTTGACCAGTTTCACAAATGCTCTGCATAATAGAATCATCTTCCTCATATGATGAATGTAACAAACTATTTCTTTGTAACTAGTAACACACTATACTAGCATCATAATCATCGAAATAAGTGAAAATGAATTCCAGTACAACAAACACATGAAACTAGTCAAGATACAATGAACGAAGAAGAATTTGATTCACACAATAACTCATGCATCCATTTGTACTCAAGAGGATTTTAGGTGCGATGAAGAACAAGATTCATGATATGATATTCACAAGGAAAATCAAGTGCTTCTCATCGTGAAATAAATATGATAGATATGATTCCTTTAGCCAAAGATGATCTTTGAGGTGATCAACTTCATAGTTCCATGAATTTATGAGGGATACAAATTCCAAACCCAAATTTGATGCAAGAGATTTGCATGAAGATGAATGAATTGAAGAATATTCTTGAATCTAATCAAAAGTAAAATATTGAAAGTTTGAAAGATTACATCCGAAATACCAAACGTATTTCAAAAACAAAATTTCATCGAGTGAAACCATGGAAAGAGAAGTATTGTGCGATAGAAACTAGATCTGACTTAGTTTGAGGGACTTACCAGAGTCAAGAGATCCTGACATAACCATCAACAAAAGTTGAAGTACGTAGACTCCCTGGAAAGTCTCAAAACTTTCAAGGAATATAAAATCATATTTTGAAGATTGAAATAGATCATGCATGGTATGAGGATAGCTGTTACCATTGGTTTCAATAAGACCACTGCTCACCGGATGGTAGCCATCTTTATCAGTGATTTGACTAGATTTCTCAACTTCAACAACCAGATTACTCAAGTTGGAATATTCTTTTGATCACAAATCTGAAGATGTATGAATCAAAGAAATTCCTTGAACAAGATATTTTGAAGAGTTTTCTTCATGGAAGAGGAGATGATGAGGGATGGAAAGAGTACTCTATGATTTGATTGTTTTCATTTTCATAATGGATAATCTAACCACCTTGTGTCGATTGAGAAGTTAATTAATCATATGAAGAACTTGAAGAGCATGGAGTATCTCCATCGTAAGTAGGTGCATTGCAAATGGTAGAGCATAAGGGATAGTGAGATGAATATGAAGTTTATATAAAAGCATATTATTTGACTGAGTCAAATTCTAGATCTAAATTAATCTTCAAGAGAAATCGAAAGATCAACTGGTGCACTTGGGCATTCAACATCGCTTACATAAACAAAATTATCACCATTAGAATGATTGTTTCCCAAGGCTATAGATTAATTGGAATAATTGATTACATTTGATTCACTACCAAGATTAGCAGATTGAAGACCACTCAAGAATGGAAGTGCATCATCTTGACATGGGGTACTTTGAAAAAGGGAAGAGAGATCATAAGTCTCTTCAGTTTCCTCCTCCTATACCAGTGTAATGTGACTTCCTTGTATCTTATTGCAATTTGAACCAACTCAAAAATCATAAGAGCGTGATAGGCTAGTTGGTGGAGTTGATTGAACACGCAGATCATGATACGCAGAGTCATGACATGTAGATGATAGAGGATGACAAATTCCCCTTGAATATGTTACACTTTCGATGGAACCAGATTCAAGATTGATGTTAAGAGTGCCAATGTCATCTTGATGAATGAAATGATTAACCTTCACCCTGTTTGGTCAATTTAATGTTCTTAAATTGCAAGCATAAATTATCGAACATAGTTGGTAAACTTATGAAGTTCAGGTGCACTATATATGATAGACTCCTACTCTTTCATTTAGTAATATCATGGCTATGTTTTTTTTGAGATTTTCGTTGTTATCTAGATTTTTAGTAGAGTTAAATTTCTACAAATTAATATATGGAAGTTAAGCTACTGTTAGAACAAATGGGAGTTAAACTACTGTTATCTTACTTTACCAAATCATGTATAATTTAATATCATTCTAAAATGACTTAAGTTATTTATCCTAAAATTATGAATCTATATTGAACAACTTGCTGCTATGAAACAGAGTATTGAAATTCAAAAGCTTGTTTACGAAATATATACAATTCTAATTTTAAAAAGCATGAAAGAAATTTATATTTACAAATTGTAGAGTGACATGAATTCTAATTCTAGAAAGCATGAAAATATTAACTGTGATGAAGCAAAAAAACGTTGAAGGACTAATCTATTAAACGATTGAAAACATAATGAAATGTGAAATGATAAACGAGATAACTAAGTTTATACGAAATAATGGAAATAATGAAGTAATTAAACTAGAATGCAGTGATAGCACAAAGCAATTGAATGAAGGAAATTATAAAGCATGAAATGAAAATAAACTAAAACCTTGACTGTCTGCAGGGGCCCTCCGCATCCAGTAGGTATGATCCACAATCAGATACACATCAAATCAGAAAAGTAACTTCAAATTAATGCAAGAGCGAAGGTTTGGTTCACAATTTCTTTAGAAATTAAATTAATACTTCCTCCCAGTTATTATTTACAGAGGCTACATATTTATATAAAATGCGTGCTCAATCTATTGAGACTTCTATGCCTACAGGTCTGATGTTCAATCCTAATTCAAATATGAAACTTAAATAAGAAAAACGATATTTCGCCGATTTTCTATTTGGAAAGCAAATCGAGAAAACATGTTGTGCCTAGACTCTTGCTATTACGTGTTGACCTGTATCTTTGACCGAGCCACTGTGCGATCCCTTTGGTGAATTGGATTGAGCGAATAGGACATCCACGAGGGGATCAATCCTCAACTACCCATATGCGTAGTTGCTTAATTAGCACACCAGAATCCCATGAACCATGGAGATAGCTGCAAATTTATAAAATGGCTGTAGAATCATGTTAATTTTGTAGCTGATGCACTCTTTAATATAAAAATAAGGAACATTAATGCATATGAAAAATAATACATGTAAGAGTTTTGACCTTATCAAAATCTATGATTTACTGCCTTTATTGAGTTGATAGTGATGATGAAAAAGAGGAAAATGGTGGAAAAAGGGTGTCAAAACAAAAAGTTATCAAACTCTACACACCCTAGGCTCCACGACCCACTCTAGGGTTTCTTTCACTAGATCTGAATCATCAGAAGTAGAAGGAGGATGAAAATATGGATTAGGAATTTTGTTTGCAGATATCCTAACTTTATTATCACTGTAAGGAGGCACCCACATCGGAACTAGAAAAGGAGGAGGACAAGGAACAAAAGGATTATTAGGTTCCTCCTTTAAAATTAGAGGTGCTTCATGATTTACAAAATTTGGGGAAGTAGAAACATCAGGGGGTTCAAATTCACCATGGAAAGAGATGTGAACCAAATTCATAAAATTTCACGTGAAGAAATCCCAATTTGTGTATTCTCTTGGAAATTCATAAAAAGGTGAAGGAATCGATTAGAAAAATCCTAAACTAATTCATTAGGCTTCATTCTTAGTTGATTAATTATTTTAATAACATCTTGGTAATCATACCTGTCAAATGATTTATGAAGCTCCTTCACAAGATGGTCGAATGAATGGACAGAAGCAATAGGTAATGTATGACACCATCGATTAACAAGACCTTCAAATGTGAGGGTGAGTAATCTAGCTAAGACGTACTTACAATGTATTCCATTACAAAGGAAAAAATAAAAAACTTGTGTGTGCTGTCGTCCTCCGTAATGCTAAGCCCCCTCGGAAGAACCTCAGCAATGAGGAATTCTCTGCCCTGAAATCCTTAAATCAGAACGAAGATATTGTCGTTCTGAAGGCTGACAAAGGAGGGGCTACGGTCATCCTTAACAAGGATGATTACCGTAAGAAGATGTTAGATCATCTTCACAATAGTGGCAGTTATAAAAAACTTCCCAAGAACCCTCTGAAGAAGATTTCGAGGACCGTGGCTCTTGCCATCAAGTCTAGTAACTCAGTGAGTTCCCTGGGCCACAAGCTCATTGAGAGCAGTCCCATTACTCCCAGGATCTATGGGTTACCCCTAAGATCCACAAGGAGGGAGCCCCTCTGAGGCCTATCGTCAACACCATTGGTGGTCCAACTTACCTTCTTGCTAAATTCCTTGCCCTTAAACTTAAGCCCCTTGTCGGCCGCACTGAGTCCTTTGTTAAAGACTCTGCTTCCTTCATTAAGGAGCTTAAGGATATTAGGCTGGACCCTGAGGACATTCTCGTCAGCTTTGATGTGGTCTCTCTTTATACTTGCATCCCTATAAAGGAGGCCTTGGAAGTGATCTATCACCTAACAGATCCTGATACCGCGCATCTGGTTGAGATCTGTCTCACTTCCACTTTCTTCTGTTTCGAGGGTGAATTCTTTGAGCAGACTTGTGGTGTTGCCATGGGCTCCCCCCTTTCCCCGATTGTTGTGAATATTTTTATGGAAGATTTCAAAGCCAAAGCTTTAGCCTCGGCTCGTCTCCTTCCCAAGCTTTGGAAAAGGTAAGTAGATGACACTAATGTCATCTGGTCCCATGGCCAAGAGGAGCTTGATCGCTTCTTCAATCACCTCAATGGTCAGTCCTCTGCCATTAAGTTCACCATGGAGAAAGAAGTCGATGGTTGCCTCCCTTTCCTAGATATTCTTATTTCGAGGAATAAGGACGGCTATCTCTCCCACTCTGTGTTCCGGAAGAAAACGCATACTGAGCAGTATATGCATGCCGATTCCCATCATTTCCTTGCTCAAAAGATAGGTGTCCTTAACACCGTCGCTACTCGAGCCCTCAGGATTTCTGATAATGAGAGCTTTGATAAGGAGAGATCCCATCTCCTTGATGTCTTTGTGGAGAATGGATATAGTAGACGCCTAGGTCAGAAGGCTTTCCTTAAAGCATCTAGGAATGCAGCTATTAAAAAAGAACCTAAGGAACGCCGAATAGGGGTCCACCTTCCCTATGTCCAAGGAACCACAGACAAGATTGCTCGAATCCTTAAGAGGTATGATATTCCCTCTTCTTTTAGACCCCTCAACACGATTCGTAATTCCCTCCGATCTGTGAAAGATCCCGTTAACCCCAAGGACATGAAGGGTGTCTACTTGATCCCTTGCTCTTGTGGGACCCCCTACATTGGGGAAACAGGGCGCTCCATCCATCAGAGGATCAGCGAACATGCAGCTGACCTAAGACATGGGAGAACCAAGTCTTCAGCGTTAGCAGAGCATGTGGTGAAGACCAAGCATCATGTTTGTATTGAGGAGGCTAAGGTGGTTGCCAAGGTTGCCCAGTTCCATCATCGTAAACTCAGGGAAACTATTGAGATTGAAAGAAGACCTAACAATCTCAATAGAGATGATGGCTGGAAGATCAGTAGGTGTTGGATCCCTGCCCTTTCATCTTAGTTCCCCCCCCCGCTTTCTTCTTTTTCGCTTTCGTCGTTCCCCTGGAGCCCTCCTGTCTCCTTTGGTTTATCCTTCTTGCTCTGGACTCTTTCCGGTCCTTCTCCTTCTAAGTTGTATCGTTCCTTTCCTGCCTTTGCCGAGTTGATATTGGTTTTCATATTCTTAACAGTTTTTTATTTACTCATTATTATTTTTATTTTTTATCTATTTTATATGATCTTTATGTATATTTTTATGTATTTATCTATTAACGAAAATATATTAATAATATCAGTATTATTTATTCGTCCCCCCCTTTTTTTCTGTTTGATATTGGTACTTATATTATTAACAAATATATATTTACTTAGTTTTATTATTAGTATTTCTATATATATAATTTATTTATTTTATTTATCTATTAACGTATACATATTATTATTATTATTATTTTATTTTATTTATTTATTTATTTTTATTATTTATTATTTTATTTTTATTTTTTATTTTTTATTATTTATTTATTTATTTATTTTATTATTTATTTATTATTTATTATTATTATTATTTTTTTTTTTCGTAACTAGCCTTTATATATTGTTATTATTTTATATAGTTATTAACGAATATATATTTTACTATTTCTTTCATAACTAATTTATATTATTTTATATCTTAATTATATTATTATTGTTATTTCTATCTAATTTTTCGTAACTAACTTTTATATAGTGTTATTTTACAATTTATATTTTAGCGAATATATATTATTTTCATTTTTTATTTATGTTTTTTTTTTATTATTTCTTTAATCTATTTATTTATCTACTAACGAATATTTATTATTATTATTATTTATTTAATTGCTTATTTTTATTTTTATTTATTTAACTATCAACTTACATTTACCTTAGGTATAAAATGTTAGGTCTCCATTATAACTATTTCCCTTTAATAATAATTTTTAATTATTAAATTAATAATGTAACCCCCTCTAAATAATCCATTTGACTTTTTGATTGTCCCTTGGTCAAATCTAGCCTTTGATCTAGATAGCTGTTGGAGGCCCTGCTCAGACTATTTAACTTGCAAAGCTGGATCTGTTTCTTCAACTTGTCCTGACAATGAGCCACACTTGCTGGCTCGAAACGCATCGACAAAGATCTCTTTCTATATGTGATTTACGCCGAAGCTCTTCTTACAACTTGAAACAAATTTTCACAAAAAGTTAATTCACCCTCATCATCAAACTTAAATTGGGACATGTTATGAAGAAATTCTGTAGGGATGGTAAGATTAAGCTCTTTAGAAAAACATCCGAGGCTTATGATTTGGGGAAGATCCTTTTTGAATAAGAGATTCAAAGTAGACTCAATGGGCACAACCTATCGTTTGGACCTCCTTCTAGCACCATTTTGTTAACGGTGCTGGAAATCCATCAACCAAGGGGGTATCCCAATGTGAAGTCCCAATTAGACCTCACACTGTTTGGAGTAGAAGCCCCATCTGGAGTATCAGCCTGGTTGCCATGTATCCTTATAGATTTTCCTTGGCTCTAATTTTCAGCAAGAGAAGAATGCAAATGTGACTTTGAAAAGAAAGTGAGTGTGCCTAGTGAGTGTTTGATTGTAAGTGTTCCAAGGTTCTTCTATTGTGGAGGGAGAAAAGAAAGTGAGCCTCTAAGGGAGAGGTAATAGTACCACTCTAGTAGAGACACACACAACTAAGAAGGATCCATCTAACATCCAATGGAATAGTCCAAAAAGGTGTGATGGTCATTACAACCAATCAATAAGAAAGAAATGAAATAGTCCAAATGGATGTGATAACAATAATAACCATTACAACACATTCTCATTATGATAAGTACTAAAATAACTGAAATAGTTCAACTGCTTTAGCAAAAATGAGAGCAAATCTGAATTACAAACATCCACAGAATAATATTACAAATATTGATAATCCATGCATGAAGAATGTGCTGGACATGAGGCTTCTGATATTAAGTTCCAAGAAACATGTATCAATGAACAACACTAGCTCTAATAGCATTGAAGCCACTAATTTATCCCCAAAAGAACTAGCTTGTCTCTCTAATGCCTTGTAGGAGGAGCCAAGGTGAAAAGTGCTTTTCTCATACAATGAGACTGTATATATAACCAATGGGTTGATGCTTCATCTCCCTTGTGACTCTTTGACTACCCTCATGAATGTTTAAATTCATATGAATTTTTAACTTTACATGACTCTTCATCTTATCTACATGTCCTTTTGACTTCCACTTTACAATACATTTCGAATAAGAAATTACATAATCCACAAGAATAATGTAGCATATGACAACTCATGACATGACATGACATGACACTACTAACATAGACTTCTTGATGACATGGACATGTCGAGCCATTCTTATTGTTCATTTGTCTTCAACAATATATTTGGAATGCTTCATCTCCATGAGAGATATGCTTTGTTCTTCATATCCACCGTCCAAAGGGTTGTGAATTAGATGGAGTCTTCATGCAGTTTTGATCTTTGATATTATGTTGTAATCTAGTGTTTCTTTGTCTTCTTGCATGATGCTCATCTTATCTATTCATATCCATATGTATCTTCTAGCATGTCCTCCTTTTCCATCCCCTTCTTCATCATCTTGCAATAGCTTGATAGAGTTCCTGCATCTACAATTCAATGATGAAAAAATGACATTAGTCCAATAAAACCCTAGTATAAGATGTTGCATGATGATCCATTGACTACGCCGAAACTGGGTGGCAAGTTGAGAGAGAGGCTCAGTGACCACGTAATTACAAAGCTCAGGTAGTCAAGGTTTAGGCTCGAGCCTTGAGATTGCACAATGTGCAATTTAGGCTTGGACTAAGAAAAAATATTGCATAGTTGGGGAGCTTAGGGAGCAAGGCTGGGGTTTAAACATTGATTTTTCTTATTGTGCAGTTTTGGAAGACCAAGGAGCCTAGGTGATTCTACAGTTTCACATTTCAAGAACTTAGGGCCGAGGCTTGATCCTTTACACTATGCAATGCGAAGTTTAGGCTAGACTGTGCAGGAAAATTGTGCATTTTTGAGGCTCAATGCGACAGGTTGTAGGGTTTTGCATTGTTTCTGTCAACTGTGCAATTCTGGGAGGTAGAGCAGATTTGGTGATTATGCATTTGCACAATTCAATAGCTAAGGGTTTGGGCTTGAGCTCAGAGACTTCTCTGTGCACAATTGGGGCCAGGCTGGAGGGATGAATTGCACAATTTTGGAGGCCAAGGATCAGGCTTGAGCATTGAAACTACACAATGCATAGTCTTGGAAGGAAATAACTATGCATTGTGAAATATCAAGAGGCAGGGTTGCGGCTTGAGGGCTGGGACTGCTCAATGCACAATTTGGGAAGGTCGGATGAGGTTAAGTTGTTGGAAATTTTATGAAATTTGTCTAAGTGTGGGATCAATGAAACTAATGTGAATAGTGATAGGGCTTGAATGTGATCACACACTTATAGTGCTTGACGACATAACATAGATAATCTGGAACACAATAAAAAAATACTTCCCTTAGTGCAATAACCTTTACAACAACTTACGACAAGTGTGACAATAAAGATACACTTTGCAATGACCGTGACGACTCTTGTGCGACAGTGCTTAAATTTTTTGAAATGAGTGTGACACAGGTTTACATGGTAATATCGACTCATTTACATAAGGAGAACCTCTTGAAACTACCAAAACAAGATTATGTACATTGTGTAACACTTAACATGGCAGAATACGACAAGTGCTAAACTGGGAATGACACTTGTGATATGCGAATGATAGTGAAGAAACACATACTAGAGAGAAGATAACATGAAAACCACACTAATTAGAGTGAAATAAAGCAAAAGAGACAACCAAAAACATGAAAAAAACGCTCACGAAAAAAAAGGTGCACGAAAGCGACAATTTGCAAAACTCACCGAAATAGAAGTACAAATGCAACTAGAAGTGAGAAAATGTCGATGTCAATGTGCATTGACTGTCGACATGGATTGGAAATCGCACAGACACAACCTTGATGGATCGTGCTATGCTTGTTCAAGCCTACATAAAAGAATGAACTCATGAAATTGTTGCAGACTAAGCATGTGTGAGCAAGTACCCTCGACACTTTGAATCCAAGAAGGGAGATCAAAAGCATCAACTAACCAAGAAGTGACTATAGAACGAATGATCACAAGATCCTTAGTAGACTCCAATAATCAAATGTAGGCAAACTTTTGGAGGGTGTTTGTCACAATGACAACACCATCTTGTAATGGTTCAAAGAATTTCTCATTATTTATATAAATATGATGTGGATTAAATGGTCATGTAAAATTGAAAAATAACTTGTGTAAATATGAAGTATGGTCTGAATCATTTTCATATTAGAGTGAGGAAAAAAGGAAGAGTGAATATGTAATCCATGAGATGGGTTCCATTAAATGTAGAAGTGTAAACACTATGCATATGTACTAAATATTGCTAATCAATGACTTAAAAAAATGTGATTTGAACTAATTATTGCCTGAGACAAATAACAATATGGAAGAAGGGTCACATTACTGTTTCATTAAGAGGGTCTATTGGAAAACTATTGAAAGAGGGTTGCACTATGAGAGGCCACCACAAAGGAGAAAGAATTCGATGTGAAGGACACACTATCTAGGAAAGTTGCATAGACAAAAGTCATTGCTTGTTGATCTGACTATAGCCAAACTTGAGCTCAAGGATTCAAGATTGACAACTAGCACTATTGATTTGTTCATAGTTAAACCTTTGGATGTCAGAGCCATTGGAAAGGAACTACATGGAAGAAACATGTCTCATATAGAGATGGAAATTAAAAAACATCATTAGAGTTACCCATTCCACAAAGGAGTGAGTATATATGACATTAATGGTGACCAAAATGTATATATTGTGCTTATGTTAGCCACCTAAAGGAAAGAAGTGACATTGCTATGTATATGAAATCTTGTGAAAATTGATCAGATTCCATGAAGTGGTTGTTGCAGAAGCTAAGGATCACCACCAAATTTTCAGACCTGGGATACATGAATTGTAGTTAGGTTTTGGGATCAAATAATTTTGAGATAATATCTATTGGTGTATTGGTATAAAATAAGTCCTAAGTAAAGAGAAAGCATTAAAATTAAATTTAACGATTATATGCCAAATATGGAAAGGTAGATCACAACAAGAAGTGGATGAGAATTTAAGTATAGCATAATTTATCCCCACAACGAAAAGGAAGACAACTCTAAAAAGGAAACAACCCATATGAAAAGCAAAGGATGTGATGAATTTACGAATTAAAAGTTCAAGGTTGAGGTATTATTTTTAGTTTTGTTTATTACTACAAACTTAAGAATCATGTTTCAGTCAAGTGTAAAGTTTGAAAAGTTGTAGAATCAAATTTGAATGAAATTGAAGTAAAAGTTCAAAGTCATAAAGAGTAAATTCATAAAATAGAAAATAAATTCATGGAGCATGTTGAAAGCTACATGTTGATATAAAGGTCCAAAGTAAATTGGAAGTCAAGTTCATATATGAGTCAAAAAAATCTTGGCTATGTTACGAAGTTTTCCTTATGTAATGAAGTGAATGTTAAGTGGAGTCAAAGAAGAAGATAATTTTTTCATGTTGATGTAAAGAGTTAAATTCAAGAATGTAAAGAATCTCGTTACACGAAGTTTAAATTTATATTAAATTCAAAGTTAATTTGATCATGTAAATTAATAGGGTTCTTGTTGGACCTTGATCAAATCCAACAAGAAACATATCCATGAAGAATATTGTAGGTGAAAGATATGAATACTCCATGAATGAAGTAGTAGGAGGAAGAAAATAATTGTAATAAGAATACTTTGATGGCAAGAAGAATCTCTTAAGATAGTGAAGCTTGAATAAAGAAGACTAAAGAGAAAGTAAAGCTCAGAGTCACGAAGCTCCAAGGAGAATAAAGACCAATAGAAATGATCAGTAGGCTAGGTTTAGAGGAAAACCTATGTGAGTAATTGTGCTAGCAAGGTGAACTAACTTGGTACGAAGGAGAGGCACATTGTAGCTTACAACGAAGGTGAGAAAAATGAAGCTAAGGAAGTGAAGGAATTGATAGAAGTGACTTTCCATAGAGAAGTGAAAGAAAAGTTGAAGAAAGAGAAGAAAAAGTGTGAAGGAAAATCTTGTAAATATGAGACTTAAGATAAGAGGTATTAGAAGAAGTCAAAGAATGAAACCATCAATATAGGAATTGATGATAGATATGCAGAACATGAAAGAATTTTTGGATACCATAGAGACAACTTAAATAAAATTAATTAGAGTAGGTTAAATACGTGATGAAGAAGGACCACAAGAAGAAATGGTAATAATAAAAGAAGAGTAGGAAAGTGTAGTAGTAAGGATCATAAATGTTATCATAAAGGTAAGCTCTAAACCTAAGTTACAAGTTCATATGTATGATGGAAGTATTAATGTAGGAGAATTGATTGATTGTACTGCAACCATGTATAAATATTTTGAATAGGAAGAGGTAGCAAATAACAATAAGGTTATGTTTGCTCTTAAACCATTGAAATGACGTGTTTCATTAACGTGAGATAACATTAATAATGATAGAAGAAAGAAAGATAAGAAAAATATTACATAATGGGGTAAGATGGTAGCTAAGTTGGAATCTAAATTTATACCAAGGGACTACTACACAAAATTATTCAAACGATTTCAAAATTTGAGAGACAAAGATATGTGTGTGAAAGCGCATGCAAAGGAATTTTACAAGTTGACTACAAGGATAGGTCACATACAAGAATATGCGAATAAGGTAGAAAGATATATAAATGGTTTAACTTTTAGAATTTAGGATGATATTTGTTTATTATCTCTAAGAACAATGTTTTATCACCTAGATTGACCTCAGGCTTAAGGGATGCAATGCCAGGGTAACCACAAACCAAGCTTAGCCAAGTAGCTAGCCCTACTAGGCTGGGAGAGGGCTCTCTCCATAAGGATCTCAGTCAAGATGACTAGATCAGGTAAAGGATTTTAGGCTAGGTATAGTAGCTCGAAATTTTTGATTGGATTTTGTAGAGGTTTTGCCGGATCAGGAGGAGCTGGGCAGTTTAGGTCTGGGAAATTAGGTCAGAAATGCAGGGTGTTCTATGGGGCAAGGTAGGCATAGGCTTTAGCACTCTAGGGCTTGATGAGATGAGATGTTTAAGACTGGTGAGAAGCTAAGAAGGGCATGTGAAAATCATGGATCCTTCCTAGACTACAGAAAACATGAAATGGTGAATGGTTTCCTAAGGCAGAGCATTGATACAATGGATTCTACCTATCAAACTTGAAAACATTCAACTAGAAGCAATGAAATGATTGATGGCATACATAAAACATATAAACATATAATCACAGAAGAAGAAACTATACTAGAACTCCATACCA
Source organism: Pinus tabuliformis (assembly GCA_031772625.1). Classification (NCBI taxonomy): domain Eukaryota; kingdom Viridiplantae; phylum Streptophyta; class Pinopsida; order Pinales; family Pinaceae; genus Pinus; species Pinus tabuliformis. The sequence goes on along the minus strand of CM062820.1, from coordinate 563,699,950 downwards.
TAGGGATCCCATAAAAATAGCTGCAATTCTTATTAATTTCCTGCCAAACTGCTTACAAAGATGTACAATCAAGCTCTGAGCATCCACACTGAGTCCAACCAAAAAAATGACTAAGAAAATACATGATATAGGCCTCAAAACAACTAATCCTAGCCTCAGGGGTTGAATCCATGAGAGGAGGAGCAGTTGCACAAAAGACTGAACTGAAAGCTAAAGACTAGGGTGGTCAAACTGACTCATCCCTAATATGAAGCAAACTGATTCATTACATGCCACTTAGGCCATTCATCTGATGTATCTACCCTAGGTAACAAAAACACACTTTAATGAAATCATAATTATGAATTACATCAGTGAAAACATTAAAATCCCACAACTAAAAAGTATTTTTTGAGAGAAACAGTGAAAAATTTGGCTGCCTGTCAAGTGTGCAACACCATTGTCAAAAGCGCAACACCTGAAGGAAGTGCATAGTGCCATGTTCAAACCCACTTTTGACTACCTTCCCGATGTCCAAATTGAGTCCAGGATAGCTCGTTGGAAATCTTATCCTGTTTAGTTTCTGGATCTATCTTCAGTTTTCAAAATGAACTTTATTTGACCCTCCAAATATGGATTCTCCCAAGACCGGTCAAACGCGCAGCGCTTGGTCCAAAAATGAGGCAGAAATGTGATTTTTTGCTAGTTTTTTGCCTTTTCCACCAACTAGTTTTGCCTTCCAAGGCTAGAAACATGGTTTTCATGACTTTCTTGGGCCTTCTAAATCCAATGGTGGTGGCCATTCTGTTGGGTTGTGTTATATTCTTTCCATGACTAGCCCACATAGTTAATTGGGGGGTTAGAGGGGGGGCGGAGCCCCCCCTTTGTTGCATCGATTGTGTAGCGGGGGGGGGGGTCACAAGGGGTTTGTGGTGTACTCGTAACCCCACTTTATGGGGTCCAGGGCAGCGCCTAGGAAAATTTTGGTTTTGGACCCTATGTTAGTTTGGGTGGACCCACCTATGGGTTTGTGGATGATTTTCACACATGTTTTTTTTAGACGCGATGGTTTTCGGTCCATGGTATTGGATGTGATGTTTTTCAGTCCATAGTATTGGATGCTTTAGCATGTATAAATATGTATTATAACATTGAAAGGAACATAATGAAAAATCAAGCTAGTAGTCCTGGTTTTGGGATCCAGGGGAAATCTCTGTGTATATGTGTTATGCTCTCACACTGTTTATTTTATGTGTTTTAGAATTCGTATGCAGGTAATTTTTGTACGAGGTTAAAACCTACATTTAGTATCAGAGCATTTTTGGCTTCAAGGGGACACCTTTGTTGCTGAGGGGTTTCACTCGAGCCTGTGGTAGACCGTGTTCGGTGGGAGATCTGCGAGATCGATTCTAGTGGTGAAAGAAGATGGAAAGCAGTGGAAATATAGAGATCAAGAAATTTAATGGTCAGAGTTTTGAGTTGTGGAAACTCAAGATGGAGGATCTGTTGGTGGATAAAGATCAGTGGATTGTAGTAGATCTGGGTACTAAACCATCGGGAGTGTCTGATGAGGAATGGAAGAAGTTGGATCAAAAGGCAAAGAGCACAATACGATTATGTGTCTTAGATTCAATATTGCTGAATGTATCACGGGAAGCTACAACGAAGGCTTTGTGGGACAAGTTAGGGACTTTGTACCAATCTAAGTCTCTGGTGAATAAACTGTTCCTGTGGAAAAAGTTGTATAACTTGAGGATGAAAGATGGAGACTCGGTGACAGAGCATCTGAATGCATTTAATACTGTGGTAAGTCAGTTAGCATCTGTTGATATTAAAATTTTAGATGAAGATAAGTGCATTAGTTTGTTGTGTTCTCTACCAGATTTGTGGGATAGTCTGGTTATTCCAATAGGTAGCAATGAAACTGCCTTACAGTTTGATGAAATAGTCTCAACCTTGCTAACGGAGGAGATGAGAGAGAAAAATATGGAGAGCCAGAATGGTGATGCCTTGTCTATACGAGGACAATCCCAGAATATAAACAAAAATAAGTCATTGAGTGGGAGATCTAAATCTAAAGGGAGATCTAAATCTCCAGGAAAACCTGCAAAGGTGGTGTGCTGGAAATGTGGAAAGGAAGGGCACTACAAAAGGGACTGTAAATCTAAAGCTCTTGATAAAGGAAAGGGATCTGATGATGCTCCTTCTGTAGAGGTGAAAACCACCTCAGATGAAGGTGGGGATGTGTACTTGGCTTCTTCAAGTACACATGTAGATCATGAGGCATGGTTAATTAACTCAGGTGCATCCTTTCACTTCACTCCCCATAGAGAGTGGTTCTGCGAGTATGAGAAATACGATGGTGGTGATGTCTTCTTAGGGGATGATAGGAAGGCTAGAATCATTGGTCGTGGAAAAGTAAAGTTGAAGTTGAAAGGTGGAAGGGTTAGAACACTTATGTGTGTTCTGCATATTCCTGCATTGGCCGGAAATCTGATTTCTGTAAGCAAGTCAGATGATGTAGGTGTAAAAATAGTGTTCGAGAAGGATACCTGCAAGATGGTGTTGGCATTATGATGCATGTGTTGTACTTGATGGCAACCCTCTCATAGAAGAATATCTCACTTATGTATAACTGGATGAATCTTCAGAAGAGATGTCAGATGTGACTGATGGAGGACAGCTCAAAGGAATCAGATGATAGTTCTAAGTGTAACAAGTCAGCTTTGCCATCAAGTCCAAAGGGGGAGATTGTTGGCATTATGAGACAAGTGTTGTCCTTGATGGCAAATCACACTGATAACAAATCATAGTGCAGAAGGATAGCAACAAGGAATTGATGATCAGTCTACAAGTATGAAGAAAAATATATACACGCTAGTTCACTATATACCAAGTCGCGTATACAAGCAGGTTCACTATATACCAAGTCGCGTATACGCAGGTTCGCTATATACCAAGTCGCGTGTACACGCAGGTTGGCTTCAGTAAAAGCGCGTGTATGTGGAAAACTTATCTTTGGTCCACGGCGGTTATTCCTTGGAAGTTGTGCCTATGGTTTTGGACCTTGGTGTCTCGACGGACGTGTTGATCCCTAGTTTTGAAGATGATGGTATTGGATTTCTATGGTTTTGGCTCTTGGTATTGAACAAGGCCTAAGGCTATATAAGGAGAAGGAAATCATTAGGCAAGTGTATCTGAAATGTCTTGAATATCTGAAGAAGCATGAGATCCAGTATGCAGGTTATGGGTTGATGATGCATTGCTTGATTTGAGCTAAGGAGGGATCTCACCGGCTGATTGAGAACAAGATCTAAGGAGAGATTGGGATCAAATGGTTTGAAATGAACTATCTTTATGATGCTTATTCTAGATCTACATACTGACGCATGTATTGTTCTATAAGTGTTATGAGTATGACTGATGTCTGGTACAGCTGCAAGTTATGAGAAATTATTTTTAGATCTGTACGCGGGTTGTCTTTGGCAAAAGCGCGTATACACGCGGGTTTGATTCATCGAAGTAGCGTATACATTGTAAATCTTGATATTTGAAGTTGAAGATGGGTCTGATGGTTATTACAGAGTTCTGTGTCTGCTCTGTGTTCTGGTGACGGTGTTAACAGGGTTTCAGTGATTCAGAGTTTGATGATTGTTTTGAGCTTCAATGATAGTTATGGGTCTAGTATGAAAATTGGATGAAAAGTGGCCTTTCAGATTATGTGTTGTGCTTCAGTGTATCCAGTCTGAAAATTGATGAAATGTGGTACCTGGAGGAGAGAAGATTGTAGGCAAGCACCTACGTACTAGTATCTAAGCTAGTACAAAAGCTAAGGAAGATCTTTGGAGCATTGTAGCAGGTAGCAGCCTGTGTACTAGTAAATGGATCAGCTAGTACAAGAGCAAAGGGGGTTGTAGCTCCCGTACTGGTATAAGACTGCACCAGTACAAATATTGTAAAAGGATTTTCTTATTAAGAAGAAGATTGAGATGACTTGCAGCAGGTGGTTTTCACCCACATTGGGTTTCCACCTTATATCTTTGTGTTCATGTGTGTGGCTTTTGTGTGATGATCTGTTCTGTTATACTGCACCTGTTTACTGTTAATATGGTTAATAATGTTCTGATGCATTTACTGAAGATAAGCTAACTGAATCATAAGATTTCTGGATATACGCAAGTTGCTTTAGACACAGCAGCGTGTACACGCGGGTTCACTTAACTGAAGTAGCGTATATGTTTTTGAGCATTGAAAAAGTTTTAATGATCTGATAATACTGATTCACCCCCCCCTCTCAGTATTATTTCCAACAATTGGTATCAGAGCAGGTCCTTTGATAGAAGCTTGATCGCTTGAAGGAGATCCGTGGAACAATGGGAAAGAAGCTTAAGAAGAAAGCTCATAAGAAGAAGAAGACATCTCAGAAGGACTATGACAATGGGAGAATTGATTGGGGATTAGGTATAAGAAGCTCTTCAGATTCAGAATCAGATTCAGAATCATTATCAGGTATGAATATGTTATCCTCTGATGTTCCTGCTATATTTCCTTGTGAAAGTGATGGAAGTGATAGTGAAACTACTGAACATGCTTTTATGGGTGAGCAAGAAAAGTATCAAATAGAGGCAGTATTTAGAAGGCTTGCAGACAAAGTTAAAGATCAACAAGATCTATTGAACAAAAGGGAATGTGCTTTCAAAGAAGAAGTTACCAAACTAAAGGCCCAACTAGAAGAAGGGAACAAGGTAAGAAAGCTTCTCAAGGACAAGGAAGACCAATGTCAAAAATTGCAGCATGAAGTGACATCATTAAGAAAAGAAGTCAACGAAAGAAGCACAACCATCAAGAAACTCAAAGATAGATCCAGCTACTATGAAAAATCTTGAAGCTACAATCCTCGCACTAAAAGGAGATCTTGAAGAATCAAAGAAGCAGAATACAGATCTACTCCAAGCTATTGCAATACAAGAAAACGAAGCCACCAGCTTAAAATCTCAACTAGAATGTGCCTTCCGAGTTCGTCAAATGCAGCAGGATCTGAATGAAGAACAAGAAAAGGAGATTCTCAAACTAAGGGAACAAATGGAAGAAGGAAGGAAAGATGAAGAAGATTTGAAAAAGCAATCTCTTGAAAAGGAAGAACAGCTTCAGGTTGAGGTAAATATCTTGAAAGGTAAACTAGAAGAAAAGGATAAGCTTTTACGATTTCAAGATAGTTCTAAAGTCTTGGATGATATTCTTAGTAGTCAAAGGTCTCCTGCTATCAAGACTGGTCTTGGTTTTTATGAATCTGTTGAAGGTGAATCTAGTTCACAAGGTGAAGCAAGGAACTCTAAAGAGAAATCTAAAATGATCAACAAGGAGATGAAAGGTCAACCCCATCAACAATCAAGGAAAGAGACTCCTCAAAGAAAATCTTTTACTCCTCCTATGAATAATGTTGAATGTTATGTATGTCATAATCTTGGACATGTTGCAGCTAGATGTAGAAGAAGAAGGGTTCAAGACCATCATGCAGAAAGATCATCATACTCAAGGTACTTTAATGGATATTGCTTTGCTTGCAATATGTTTGGTCACAAAGCTGCTGATTGCTACAGGAGGAATATGAAACATGTAAGATGTTATGCATGCAACAAGCTTGGACATATAGCAAAGGAATGCAGGAACAAAGGATGGACATCACACCAAAAGGAGAAAACCTCATCACACTTGAAGATATGGAGGAAGAAGGAAGTACAGTCAACACAATGTACTGAGACAGAGCACAACACAGACATATCAGACTCAGGGGGAGCTGAAAGTGTAAAACTTCAGTGTTCTGAATCTCATACGCAAGTTCCTTAAAGGGAAGTCACGTACATATGCGAGTTAGACACTGCAAAGTCGTGTATATGTCAGTCTGAGGAAAAGCAGTGGGGACAGGATCAGAAAAAGGATCTGATATGATTCAGTCTATTATTTTCTCTATTGGTTACAGTCTGCTGAGGATGTGTGGAAATGTTTTGTTACTTGTATGATGTCTAGAAGTGTTTTGATCCTAACTTGAGGATGATGATGTTTTGATGCTTATTGCTAATATATGCATGATCAGATCTAACAGATGGCACTGGTTGAGGGGGAGCATATGCCTTTAGTAATTCATTGTTGGCATTATGGTTAATAATCCTTGGTGATGATTCTTATATGGCTAAATGATATATCTTGCTATGATGTGGTTGTGAGTTGTCTATGATAAACTCTCATATGATTCTTGAAGTTACATAGAAGATGTTCAGATCAGATTTATGGTTGATTCTTTGATGATGCTTACATGGTGATCTTCATAAGGATAAGGAGAAGTACAAAGCTTGAATACACATCTTCCTCACTTGATGATGAGTCACTCATATACTGCTGTTGTCATATGCATAAAGATCATACAGTTATGATGTAGGCACTCTTGTGGATAAGGATTGTTGATGATATCAAGAAGTTTTGTCAAATGAGCTTGAGCTCAAGATACATAGTGCTGATACATGGATGACTACTCAAAGTTGCTTTGTTGGAGACATGGTGATGAGTTCTTATCTATATGATGATAGGTTGATACTTACATATGTTGATTGATGCAGATGTTCCCAAGTAATGATACGTGGATCATGTAGATCTTGACGTTGATGTAATGGCTATGGTGGTTTCACACGTAATGTGAATGATTTCATGATGATGTTTAAAAGGAGGAGTTCACATCTATGTTCAGACATACCTTGTTGCAGGACATTTACAGGTTGCTGATATGAAAATGGTTGTACGCGAGTTTCATAAGGCCTATCCGCGTATATACGCTTGTTTATGTGGATGCAGATGCGTATATGGAGTTTTTGAAGGAAATCAACAGAGACAGATGTTGGTTGCAGAAACTCTGATATGGGTCTGACAGAGATCATCTGGCACAGGTTCAGGGGGAGCAGATAATCTTCCAATGATGCATTGTTGGCATTATCTTAAAGATTTTGGTTCTAGTTCACATTTGTTGTTGATTTCAGGAGGAACAAAGGCGAAAGGAGAACAGAAGGATCTCTTGGTTGCTGATCTGAATGGTGATTATCAGATGCTGCTGGTGACTTTCATAAGTCTTGGTCTAGTTCTTTCGTCTCTATGTCATATATCTCTTTTATCTCTTTCATGGTTTCAAGGTCATGTAACGGCCTATTTTGGTTTCCCCACTATGCCTGGGATGATTGATGCAATGTGATTGGTTGTCATATGTAAACTTTTGATGTATCCCCACTTGGTTGGGTGGATGAGTCAATTTTTGCATATCCTCACTTAGTTGAGAGATGGATGAATGTATGAGTCTTTGGTGATAGGAAGGTCTTTTATGATGTATAGAGTCATGTTCTTCTTGAAGAACATCTTTTGCAGATCTTGCCTACAGTCAGGAAGAGCATGAACAGTACACTTCAGCAGTACAGAGACTCGGCATGTAATCAGATTGGTACACTTTGGCATAAACAAAGGGGGAGATCATTCAGAGATTTTAACAGATTCTTAGAGGGAGTATGGACAGCGAAATGTTCAGCAAAGGAAGAGAACATCTTGGTCCACCCTTTTCCCTTGATGTCAAAGGGGGAGAGTGATTTGGTGTTGTTGCCATCAAGTCCAAAGGGGGAGATTGTTGGCATTATGATGCATGTGTTGTACTTGATGGCAACCCTCTCATAGAAGAATATCTCACTTATGTATAACTGGATGAATCTTCAGAAGAGATGTCAGATGTGACTGATGGAGGACAGCTCAAAGGAATCAGATGATAGTTCTAAGTGTAACAAGTCAGCTTTGCCATCAAGTCCAAAGGGGGAGATTGTTGGCATTATGAGACAAGTGTTGTCCTTGATGGAAAATCACACTGATAACAAATCATAGTGCAGAAGGATAACAGCAAGGAATTGATGATCAGTCTACAAGTATGAAGAAAAATATATACACGCTAGTTCACTATATACCAAGTCGCGTATACAAGCAGGTTCACTATATACCAAGTCGCGTATACGCAGGTTCGCTATATACCAAGTCGCGTGTACACGCAGGTTGGCTTCAGTAAAAGCGCGTGTATGTGGAAAACTTATCTTTGGTCCACGGCGGTTATTCCTTGGAAGTTGTGCCTATGGTTTTGGACCTTGGTGTCTCGACGGACGTGTTGATCCCTAGTTTTGAAGATGATGGTATTGGATTTCTATGGTTTTGGCTCTTGGTATTGAACAAGGCCTAAGGCTATATAAGGAGAAGGAAATCATTAGGCAAGTGTATCTGAAATGTCTTGAATATCTGAAGAAGCATGAGATCCAGTATGCAGGTTATGGGTTGATGATGCATTGCTTGATTTGAGCTAAGGAGGGATCTCACCGGCTGATTGAGAACAAGATCTAAGGAGAGATTGGGATCAAATGGTTTGAAATGAACTATCTTTATGATGCTTATTCTAGATCTACATACTGACGCATGTATTGTTCTATAAGTGTTATGAGTATGACTGATGTCTGGTACAGCTGCAAGTTATGAGAAATTATTTTTAGATTTGTACGCGGGTTGTCTTTGGAAAAAGCGTGTATACACGCGGGTTTGATTCATCGAAGTAGCGTATACATTGTAAAGCTTGATATTTGAAGTTGAAGATGGGTCTGATGGTTATTACAGAGTTCTGTGTCTGCTCTGTGTTCTGGTGACGGTGTTAACAGGGTTTCAGTGATTCAGAGTTTGATGATTGTTTTGAGCTTCAATGATAGTTATGGGTCCAGTATGAAAATTGGATGAAAAGTGGCCTTTCAGATTATGTGTTGTGCTTCAGTGTATCCAGTCTGAAAATTGATGAAACGTGGTACCTGGAGGAGAGAAGATTGTAGGCAAGCACCTACGTACTAGTATCTAAGCTAGTACAAAAGCTAAGGAAGATCTTTGGAGCATTGTAGCAGGTAGCAGCCTGTGTACTAGTAAATGGATCAGCTAGTACAAGAGCAAAGGGGGTTGTAGCTCTCGTACTGGTATAAGACTGCACCAGTAAAAATATTGTAAAAGGATTTTCTTATTAAGAAGAAGATTGAGATGACTTGCAGCAGGTGCTTTTCACCCACATTGGGTTTCCACCTTATATCTTTGTGTTCATGTGTGTGGCTTTTGTGTGATGATCTGTTCTGTTATACTGCACCTGTTTACTGTTAATATGGTTAATAATGTTCTGATGCATTTACTGAAGATAAGCTAACTGAATCATAAGATTTCTGGATATACGCAAGTTGTTTTAGACACAGCAACGTGTACACGCGGGTTCACTTAACTGAAGTAGCGTATATGTTTTTGAGCATTGAAAAAGTTTTAATGATCTGATAATACTGATTCACCCCCCCCTCTCAGTATTATTTCCAACAGATGGTTTGAGGAGCACTAGTATTGATGCGGGGAGTTTGGATTGGAACTCTATACAAGCTGCAAGGTAGCACTATTATTGATGGGTGCAACAGTTCTGTGGTTCCTGAAAGTGGAGCAGAAAATCTAATGGTCTTTGGAGAGAAGACCATGTTGTAGCATCAAAGGCTTGGACATATTGGAGAGGAGGGCCTTTGAATACTTCATGGTAAAGGTATGGTAGAAGGTATGAGTAATAGCTCTTTGGATTTTGATTTCTGTGAAAATTGTGTATATGGGAAGTAGAATCGAGTGATTTTCCCCTCTGGTAGTAAGAGGGAGAAACAAATATTAGAACTTGTGCATAGTGATGTGTTTGTACCTGTGAAGGTTCCATCACAAGGTCAGTGTGTGTACTATGTATCATTTATATATGACTTCTCAAGGAACACATGGATATATTTCCTTAAGAAGAAATCTGAAGCCTTTGATAGGTTTAAAAAATTTAAGGCTCTCGTGGAAAATCAGACAGAGAAGAAGATAAAGGTGTTGAGGACAGATAATGGTGGAGAGTTTTGCAACAAGGAATTTGAAGAATTCTGTGAGAAGTGTCGTATAGCATGATAGAAGACTACTCCATATACACCTCAGCAAAATGGAGTTGTAGAAAGAATGAATAAGACATTGATGAAAAGGGCAAGAAGCATGCTCAGTGGTGTCGGGTTAGGACATGAATTCTGGGCAGAGGTGGTGGATACTGCATGTTACCTAGTCAGCAGGTCACCTTCATCAGCATTGGAGGATAAGACTCCACAAGAGGTATGGACTAGTAAGAAACCCTCTCTTTCACATCTTAGGGTATTTGGACATGATGCATATGTACATATTCCAAGGAGAAACGAACAAAGTTGGATAGTAAATCTGAAAAGTGCATCTTTATTGGGTATAAGGATGGTTTAAAGGGTTATAAGGTTTGGAACCCAGTAACAAGGAAGGTTGTGTACAACCGAGATGTGGTGTTCAGAGAGGTGAAAGATGTTATTAAACATGAAGTCCAACCAAAGGAACCTGAGAAGATGGAGTTTGAGCTAAAGGAGGAAGAATAAGACTCTACAGTAGAGTATGAATCAGAAGATGAAGAGTCACAAACTCCGGGTGTGAGAAGATCAGTTCGAGAAAGAAGGCAGCCAGAAAGGTATAGTCCGTTTGCATTCTGTTCAAATTTTGCTTTGTCTGTTACTAATGATGATCCCAGAACTGTGAAGGAGGTAGTAGATTCAGAGGATGGAAAACTCTGGAAAGAGGCCATGGTTGATGAAATGGCATCTTTGCACAAAAATTAGGCTTGGGATCTGGTGGAGTTACCAGTTGGAAGGAAACTCATTGGCAGCAAATGGGTGTTCAAGAAGAAGATAAATGCAGAAGGAAAGGTGGAGAAATACAAAGCTCGGTTGGTAGCAAAAGGTTATTCCCAGGTGCTGGGATTTATTTTGGTGATATTTTTTCTCCTGTTGCCAAGGTAACTTCTATTAAATTACTTTTATCTGTTGCTGCTACTTTTGATTTTGAGGTAGAACAAATGGATGTGAAGGCAACATTTCTTCACTGGGATCTGGAAGAGGAAATATACGTGAAGCAACCCGAAGGCTTTGCGGTGAAGGGTAAGAAAGAACTGGTATGCAAGTTAAAGAAGTCTCTATATGGGTTAAAACAGTCACCAAGGATGTGGTATTAGAAATTTGATACATTTATACGGGGACTTGGCTTCACTAGAAGCAAAGCAGATCACTGTGTGTATTTTAGATTAATTGATGACCGTATTATTTATCTGGTCTTGTATGTGGATGATATGTTGCTGGTTGGAAATGACAAAGAAATTATCCAGGATTTGAAGACCCAATTGTCCTCCAAATTCGACATGAAATATCTTGGTGCTGCAAACTATATTTTCGGCATGGAAATTAAAAGAGACCGGGCAAAGAGGAAGCTTTGGTTAAACCAGAGAAAGTATGTCGAGACAATACTGCAGAGGTTTAATATGCAGGATAGTAAACTAGTGAAGGTTCCTATTCCTGTAGGTGTAAAATTATCTTCTGAACAGTGTCCTAAGACACAAGAAGGGGAAGAGGATATGTCCTGTGTTCCATATGCAAGTGCAGTTGGTAGCCTGATGTATGCAATGGTCTGTACTAGACCAGACATTGCACATGCAGTGGGAGTATTTAGCAGGTATATGTCAAAACCAGGGAAGGAGCATTGGACAACAGTGAAGCGGGTTTTTAGGTATTTGCATGGCACTAGTGATTATGGTTTGTGCTACCAAGGAAGACCAAGATTGGACAGAGTGTTGGATATCCGTGGCTTTGTTGATGCAGACTGGGCTGGAGATTTGGAACAGAGAATATCTACAAGTGCGTATGTGTTTAACCTATTTGGAGGTGCAGTCAGTTGGATGAGTAAGAAACAATTTGTAGTGGCACTATCAAATACAGAGGAAGAATACATGGCAGCTACTCATGCAAGCAAGGAAGTAGTTTGGTTGCAGAGATTGTGTTCAAGTATGGGGTTAGTATAGGGAGCTATAAGGATAGACTGTGACAACCAAAGTGAAATTTTCTTAGCAAAGAACCTTGCTTATCATTCAAAGACAAAACACATTGATGTTCAGTATCACTTTGTGAGGGATATGATAGAAGACAAAAAGGTGTTGCTAGTAAAGGTGGACACTTTGAAGAATACTACAGATGCATTGAAAAAATCTGTGAGCTTTGAGAAGTTCTCTTGGTGTAGAGAAACAATGGGCATTACAGGGTTGGATAAATGACTAAGCTCTCTTGTGGCTCCTTGTGGAAAGAAAACAACAAGTGGGAGAATGTTGGGTTGTGTTATATTCTTTCCATGACTAGCCCACGTAGTTAACTAGGGGGTTAGAGGGGGGGCACAGCCCCCCCTTTGTTGCGCCAATTGTGTAGCAGGGGTCGGGGTTCACAGGGGGCTTGAGGTGTACTTGTAACCCCACTTTATGGGGTCCGGGGCAGCGCCCTAGAAAATTTTGGTTTTGGACCCTATGTTAGGTTGGGTGGACCCACCTATGGTTTTGTGCATGATTTTCACACATGTTTTTTTTGGACGCTATGGTTTTCAGTCCATGGTATTGGATGCGATGGTTTTCGGTGCATGGTATTGGATGCTTCAACATGTATAAATATGTATTATAACATTGAAAGGAACATAATGAAAAGTCAAGCTGGTAGTCCCGGTTTTGGGATCCAGGGGAAATCTCTATGTATATGTGTTTTATGTGTTATGCTCTCGCATTGTTTATTTTATGTGTTTTAGAATTCATATGTAGGTAATTTCTTTACGAGGTTAAAATCTACACATTCCTCCAACAAGTGCCTGCAAAAAGTGCGCAACACCTAGGGCCCTGTGCGTTTAACCAAGCTGCTGATATAAAATTGCCTCAAAAACACAGAAAAAGACAATATTTGCTAAAATGTGTCAAGAGTCTTCAAAATTGGTCAAGGAGCTGATGTTTGGTGTATCTATGCATGGAGTGAGGCCTCTGCAAGTGTGCCAAGTTTTTCCTTTTTACATTTCTTCAATAACTTCTACAAGTGATCATTGATGGCTTGAAGCCAACCTTCCTTGTCTTCTTTGATCATATGATCATCGAGCATAGCTTCATCAACTATCTCTCTTTGCCTTTGCCCTTTAAGTTCTAAGGCTTTTTTCAAACCTCTGGTTCTAGGTCTGCTTCACTGTATGGTCCGTTTTCTTCTTCTGCCATGGTGTTTTAATGTCAAACCTTAGGGAGGTATTAGGTTGTTGGAATTTATGTAACGAAGGAGGGGATAGGGAGTATTAGTATGATGGATATGAGGGTTGGGGTTTGGGAGCCTAGGTAATTGTAGCAATAAGCTAGGGTTTGTGGGAAAATGATGAATTTGAGGGATATTAGTGATGGGAAGTGTTTAAGAAGGTATACTAAGGATAGGGGAAGGTGTATGAGCATCTGGATACAAGTTTTGTTGATGATTTGACCATCCAAGGAAAATTACCTTCAAAACCCTAGGAGAGGGAAATGAGCCTTACTTAAGCACAACTGATGCACAAACAAGGTGTAAAACGACCCATTGGAACTTGAAATAATGATGAAAACTCTTTGAATGATGGTACACTCAATCGAATGGTGACATGGACCAATATTTGGAAAACTTTGGAAGGAGTGAAAACAATCCTGGACATAAAACAATCCTAGACCTAATACCTAGTGACCAAATTTTACTTGAAGACTGACTGAAATGACAAAATTTGACTTTGACACCCTAAGACCACTTTGTAAGAGCATGTTTGATTGCTGGTGGAAGGCTGCAAAGATTGACTCTAACATTGGCACCATTGGGGATGGTAGATCCTTAGAGGTGCCAGGAACACTGTAGACCAAGTAGCCTTATCCATTGGGCATGGAGTAAAAAAAACTCAATCTGAAATACATGACTGAATATTGATGAGTCAAAGACACAAACTGACTTTTACTCAACTAAAAACTAACTCGATACTAAAACACAACTGACAAACTAGAAAAGATGCTCAAAATGGAGCTTATTCAATAAAACCTACTCTAACTGTTCCATTCATCACCTGATCAACTAAAATGAAACAACCAATGCAACCAAGTAAGCATTCTGGCTGCTATTTGAATTCTCCGCAAGTGCTTGTTTATGAGAAAGAAGAGAGAACTACTGAAATGCAACTCCCATGAAAACTTGTAAACATATCTAAATTGGATGTTTTATCTGACTCCAAAAGGACTACATGAGGATCTTGAAATTCATGTGCACTGGGACTTAGCTCATCCAATGGATTACTTTGCTTCTCCTCATACCATGAATTCAAACTTTCATCTAAGCTTTGTGACGAGATTCCTATTGAAAATGACAAAGAAACCGGCTGCCAGATCAAGTTTGTATCAATACTTTTTTCAAGCTCATAGTTAGCTAATGGAGAAGGACTTTGACTGTAGACATCATCCAACACATTAGCTATTCGATCGTGAAAAACTTGCAAAGACTGTTGTAACCCATTTTCTATTGGTTCTAATGAGATTGCATGATTTTCTACAGGCTTCTCATTTGAAGATATACTATGCAAAATTCCCTTCAAAAAATGAAATGATTCAAAACATAATGGTACGGAGCCATCTTGCATCATTTGATCATATGTTCCAGCTTCCAAGTCTTCATCTACAACCTAAAATTCAATGGCATTCGGGGGCTACAAATCTAGATATGAGAAGTCTTTATCAAGGATTTCATTGCCCTCTAGATGGTCAAGATCAAAACTTATCGATGGTTGACTTCTGATTGCACGAAACTTGTCTCTAATGAACTGAAACGAAGTAAAACAAAGAGGCAAAGATCCTTCACTTACTTCAAAATTTTCTGCACTTTCCTCCTCACTTCCATAGCTGATATGCATTGGCTGATCACTGTATTCAAGTTGCTGAAAGTGAACTTCCTCCTTCCACAAACCAGCTGCTGATTTGTCTGCAAGATTAGCTTTTGTTTGGAGAACATAATCATCATCATACTGATCAAACTTAGGAAAATCATCAGTATAAAACACATCATCAAGCATACATGTCAGATCAATAGATCTCTCTTCTCCAAGATGATCTATAAAACAATCATTATTAGATCTATGACAACTGGGATAAGAAAGGAAATGTTTTGGATTAGCCACTTGTCTTTCCTCAATCAGCGAGCCATGGTCTTGACCATCATACTCATTCCTTGCAGTGATATTTTGCATCATCTCTTCCACTGCACTTACCAAAATGTCGAGCTTTACCTCTAAAGATGTCGATTCCTTTGGATCTATGTTCTTCCTCTCTTCTTCCTTCAACTTTGCCCTTCTGATCAACAAATTAGCCTCTACATCTATTGCACTGTTTTGCATCTCTTCAAGTGTTGCAAGGTTCCTTTCTCTTAGATGAAACTCCATTTCTGGATCAAAGGCTTCTGAATAATGCAAGAGAGCTGAATCAGGAGGAGGTCTTATATTAGCAGGCATCGAAAAATAGACTTGGTTAAACCTGGCAGAAAATTGTTGTACTGTCTCCCCTGGTTGTCTTTTCAGCTGGTTATACTCTTTTAAAATCAAGAAAGGGTTCTGTTTGATCACCCACTTGTCGAGGAAAACTTTGACGAACTGCTGGAAATCTGAGACGCTCGCATCAAGTAGGGTTTTGAACCAAATCTTAACTTTGGCTTGCAAAGAAAGAGCAAAAAGCCTAATACTGAAATCCTCTTCATCAACTTCATAATGGTCAAGAAAAGACTCAAAATTCAGTACATGTCTCTCAGTAATGATGCTGTCACATTCACCATCAAATCTTGGTAGATATAGGTAATGATTTTTAGGGAAAGCATGGGATATAGGAGGTCAAATCAGAGGCTTGTATCTATATGGAATTCTACAAGGTATAGGAGTATATACAAAGGATGTAGAATTATTCTTGATCTCTTGAGGCTCATAAGTTTGAAGACGGTCATCATAAGATTCAGAAGAAGGGTCTTGATCAAGATCAAAGGCATGCAAATATTTTGTATTCACAATCTCAAAGGGAAAGAATCAAATGCAGGTCTAGGATCTTTTCTCGAATACAATATACTTTGTAAAGCCTTCTTGACATTCTCGGGAAAAGAGAAGAAATAATTTATAACAAAGAACATAATGTCTTGGATGAAATTCCAACTTGAATACCTGATCTTTCCATGTTGTCCTTTCATGTTTCTGCTGGTCAGGTTCATCCTACAGTGGAGTCCTTGGATCTGATCTCGAAACTAATTTAGAGTTTCCAGGTGAATGATTTCAGCCTTCTGGTGTCTGATCGTTGTCCACCATCAACAATCATATCTAAACTTGATACATTTTACTAAGGAACATAAAACTACGTTCCCCAGTATGGTCACCACTATGTTATCACCTCGATTGACCTCGGGCTGAAGGGATGCAATGTTAGGGAAACCACAAACCAAGCTTAGCTAAGTAGCTAGCCGTACTAGGCCGGGAGAGGGCTCTCTCCGTAAGGATCTAAGTCAAGATGACTGGATCAGGTAAAGGATTTTAGGCTAGGTATAGTAGTTTGAAGGTTTTGATTGAATTTTGTAGAAGTTTTTCCAGATCAGGAGGAGCTGGGCAGTTTAGGTCTGGGAAATTAGGTCAGAAATGCAAGGTGTTCTATGGGGCAAGGTAGGCATAGTATTTAGCATTCTAGGGCTTGATGAGATGAGATTTTTAAGACTGGTGAGAAGCTAAGAAGGGCATGTGACAATGATGGATCCATCCTAGACTGCAGAAAACATGAAACGATGAATGGTTTCCTAAGGCAGAGCACTGATACAATGTATTCTACCTATCAAACTTGAAAACATTCAACTAGAAGCAATAAAATGATTGATGGCATACATAAAACATATAAACATATAATCACAGAAGAAGAAACTATACTAAAACTCCATACCTCAGGGATCCCATAAAAATAGCTGCAATTCTTATTAATTTCCTGCCAAACTGCTTACAAAGGTGTACAATAAAGCTCTGAACATCCACACTGAGTCCAACCAACAAAATGACTAAGAAAATACATGATATAGCCCTCAAAACAACTAATCCTAGCCTTAAGGGTCGAATTGATGAGAGGAGGAGTAGTTGCACAAAAGACTGAACTGAAAGCTAAAGACTAGGGTGGTCAAACTGACTCATCCCTAATATGAAGCAAACTAGTTCATTACGTGCCACTTAGGCCATTCATCTGATGTATCTACCCTAGGTAACAAAAACACACTTTAATTACATCATCATTATGAATTACATCAGTGAAAACATCAAAATCCCACAGCTGAAAAGTATTTTTTGAGAGAAACAGTGAAAAATTTGGCTGCCTGTCAAGTGTGCAGCGCCAATGTCAAACGCACAATGTCTGAAGGAAGTGCGCAACACCATGTGCAAACCCAATTTTGACTGCCTTCCCGATGTCCAAATTGAGCCCATGATAGCTCGTTGGAAAGATTATCCTGTCTAGTTTCTAGTTCTATCTTCAGTTTTCAAAATGAACTTGATTTGACCCTCTAAAAATTGATTCTCCCAAGACTGGTCAAACGTGCAGCGCCTAGTCCAAAAATGAGGTAGAAATGTGATTTTTTGCTAGTTTTTTTCCTTTTCTAACAACCTGTTTTTCCTTCCAAGGCTGGAAACATGGTTTTAATGTCTGTCTTGGGCCTTCTAAATCCAATGGTGGTGGCCATTCCTGCAACAAGTGCCTCCAAAAAGTACGTAGTGCCTAGGGTGCTGCACGTTTGACCAAGCTACTGATATAAAATTGCCTCAAAAATACAGAAAAGGAAAATATTTGCTAAAATGTGTCAAGAGTCTTCAAAATTGGTCAAGGAGCTAATGTTTGATCTAGGCATGGAGTGAAGCCTCTGCAAGTGTGTCAAGTTTTTCCTTTTTACATCTCTTCAATAACTTCTCCAAGTGATCATTGATGGCCTAAAGCCAACCTTCCTTGTCTTCTTTAATCATATGATCATCAAGCATAGCTTCATCAATTATCTCTCTTTTCCTTTGCCCTTTAAGTTCCAAGAATTTTTTCAAACCTCTGGTTCTAGGTCTACCTCATTGTATGGTATGTTTTCTTCTTCTGCGATGGTGTTTTAATGTCAAACCCTATGGAGGTATTAGGTTGTTGGAATTTATGTAAGGAGGAGGGGATAGGGAGTATTAGTGTGATGGATATGAGGGTTGGGGTTTGGGAGCCTAGGTAATTGTAGCAATAGGCTAGGGTTTGTGGGAAAATGATGAATTTCAGGGATATTAGTGATGGGAAGTGTTTAAGAAGGTATATTAAGGATAGGGGAAGGTGTATGAGCATCAGGATACAAGTTTTGTTGATGATTTGACCATCTAAGGAAAATTGCCTTCAAAACCTTAGGAGAGGGAAATGAGCCTTACCTAAGCACAACTGAAGCATAAACAAGGTGTAAAATCACCCATTAGAACTTGAAATAATGATGAAAACTCTTTGAATGATGGTACACTTAGCCGAATGGTGACATGGAACAATATTTGGAAAACTTTGGAAGGAGTGAAAACAATCCTAGACCTATTACCTAGTGACCAAATTTTACTTGAAGACTCACTGAAATGACAAAATTTGACTTTGACACCCTAATACCACTTTGTAAGAGCATGTTTGATTGCTGGTGGAAGGCTACAAAGACTGAATCTAACACAATGGAGGAATCTTACCAACTTGCACTTAAAGTACCTAAAAATTTGTCTAGGAAACAAACGCAACATATTGGGGACAAAAGCAACTATTTCAGATTTAAGAGGTATAATGATGATGATTATTCAATTCAACTTTGTGAAGGAAGAGAGAGAAGTTCTCCAAGTCAAATTCAAAGTGCAATGGAAGGACATTCATACAAAAGAATAACATCATATTAAGAAGGTGAATATTTTTGGGGTAAGTGGTTTAGATGCAATGAATATGGTCATAGATATTATGATTAACCAAATTTTCTATATGAACATCATACTAATCAAACTATCCAAGCTAAATACAAGGAAAGTGTAGGATAGTCAATGTTGATGAAAAAGACACTTCTCAAGACAAGCAAGGAGATGAAAGAGCAAATACATAGAAACTATTGATTTAGAACCACTTGCAAGTCAAAATGTAAGGGTTGTAAAATGATTATTGCAGATGGTGTTAGTACATATAATTTAGTATCTCTTGAAATGGTGAAAAAATTATTTTGAAAAAGTTTATTCATCCTACACCTTATAAAGTGTTATGGTTACATAAAAGCATCAAATTTTGGTGAATCGATAATGCATAATAGAGTTTAAGACAGGTAACTATCAAGATGAAGTAATTTATGATGTAATATCTACGAATGTTTGTCATGTTTTATTGGGTAGACCATGGTAATTTGAAAATAAAGCAATTCATGATGGGAGGAAAAATACATATACCTTTGAAAAAGATGATGAGAAACAAATATTGCTATCATTGAAGGATGAAGGTGCAAGAATAGAGATCAATAATCAAGTATTGATGTTGAGAATGAAGGGATTTTTGAAGCAGGGACAAGAAAATGAGACATGCTATACATTACTTGGCAAGCTAATTCCAATTGTTGCACACATTGAGGTAATTGTTTTTCCTTTAGAAAATCAGAATTTCTTGAATAAGCATGAGAATAAAATGAATAATGAATTGTCTAGTGAAGTGTTGACAATAATAGGTATAGATCATCGAGTGATATCTACTATAGAAGAGAATTTTCAGAAATAGATTGTGATGGAAGGAAATAATGAAGCAATTTTAATAGGTGAAAAAAAAAGGATGAAAAGAAAGAAGTTATCTCGAGAGACAAAAAGGGTTTTTATTCGAGAAACCTCAAATTGATGATGGAAACACTATGAGTAAATATTGTCCTGAGTAGGTCACCGAAGAGAAACTATTTGCGAATATAGGAAAGGAGAAGTGGAAACAAGTAAAATAGGTACAATTTAATGCATATTAGGCAAAAATGAGATAAAGGATAGTACATGTGCGGAAAAAAGGAAAGAAATGCAAAAGTATAAGCAGACAACTTTCTTTCAAGTTTTCATAGCATTTATCTACATGGAAAACAATTTTATTGTTGAGAATGGGCTTCAAAAGCCTAATGAACAATTTGTTTTCTTTAACATGTTTTCTTCATGTGCATATGTAATCAAATAAGACAAGAATAGATTCAAGGTGAAAACTGAACAGATGAGTTCTGAAAATACTTCAGTTATGTAGAGAATCTTTTTATGTATTTATGAAAATCAAGTTCAAGAAGAATTTGAGTTTCAAGGTGACAGAGCTAAATTAAAATTAAGAAGCAAATAAGGTCAACATTTGACAAAGAGACCTTGAGATATAAGTGAAAAATATTTAGAATTGCAGATGCACCTAAATTTATTTCATACTTTTGAGTGAAGGATACAACAATTAAGAATTTATGTATAATATTCCATGAAGAATTTTGTTCCATGGGCGTCTAATGAAAGAACATCATTTAAATTTTTATTTACTTAAGTGTAATAGGATATACAGGTCTCCAGAATAAGCTATGTAGAGATGATATGGTTTCTTTCATATATCATGTAACATAACAAATATATTAAATGATCATATCGTTAGAGGAGTTGAGTACTTTCAAGGACAACAGATATATTCAAGGGATTAGGTTTGATATTTTCTAGAAATGGAAAATATGAACCATTATCTCATGGTTCAATCAATTCTTCATTATTTATGATAAACATGGTAAATTTTAGGGACGAATTTTAGCCCAAGGGCATAATTTAAGGGTTTTTCATTTTAGAAGGGCGAAATTTTTATAAAACACCCATTTCATATATTTAGCCCAACTTTTATTTAAAAAATAATTAATTTTTTCATTTTAGCCCCAAAAAAAGGTTCGGATAAACTATGAAAAGACTCATTTGACCCAATTCACCTAGTTTGGGAGGTTATATTCCATTACAATCACCCAATTTTCTGCTTTGCAATTTTAAATTCATTTGCAATCGCCCATTTTTTTGGTTTGGGAGGTTGTGTTTGGTCCCGATAAATAAAAATATAAATAAAGTGGAGGTATGGTAAATAAATAAAACCTCTTTTTATATTTAGTCCATAACCCTCTTTCTATTTAATAAGGCTCAAAAAAGAGTTTTTATTTGAGTGAATCCTATGGGCCAAATACCATATTTATAAAAGAGGTATAGTAAATTAATAAAAATATAAATAAACGAGGGGTATTGTAAATAAACAAAACATTTTTTTTATATATTTACTCCATAAGTCACCTTATATTTACGAACACGCAAGGGTGTAAATAAATAAAAATATAAATAAAGTGGAGGTCTGATAAATAAATAAAACCTCTTTTTATACTTACTTCAAAGGTATGGTAAATAAATAAAAATATAAATAAACTAGAGGTATGATAAATAATAAACCTCTTTTTATATTTAGTCCATAACCCTCTTTCTATTTAAGAAATCTCAAAAAAGAGGTTTTATTTAAGTGAATCCTATGGGCCAAATACCATATTTATAAAAGAGGTATGGTAAACTAATAAAAATATAAATAAACGAGAGGTATGGTAAATAAATAAAACATTTTTTTATATTTACTCCATAAGTCACCTTATATTTACGAACACTAAAAAAATGTGTTATATTTAGGTGAAGCCTATGGGCCAAATTATTATTAATACCTGCAAAAAAACATTATTAACCCTAATATTAGTATTAATAAAAATAAAGATGGCACATGGTATTGACCTATGGTATTCATGTGGAATGTAGCCTATTTAAAGGGGGGGATTAAACCAGCATAGATCCATCTTTACTTTGGATCTACTAAGCAGCAAGAGGGATCAAATATCGTGATATGCAAACTAGGATAGAGTGAAAAAATATTTGATCCCTCTCAGGGCTTGGTAGATCAAGAGTAAAATGGATCTTGTAAATTAATGTCACTTAAACATTCTTTTTATTTTTAACTGAAATGGTTATTGTATTTATAGATCAACGGTTGGGCCGTAGCATAAACAACCAACATTACATGGAGACTTGAGCTCACAAGTCCTTATTACACTTAACAAGCTTCTCCTTCAGAGTTTTGAGACTGTTTAGCTATGGTATGGCCATCAACATGGGCTCTTCTGAGTTTTTTTTTGAGAAATCCTTGTGTCAGACAACATTCCTCATTGGCTTTGACATCTGCCTCCTTTTTTGAGCTGCGGAGGATGTGAAAAAAGGAGTAGGAGGTAAAAAAAACCAGCAAGCCCTGCAACCTCTGGAGAGTATTGTTGAGAGCTGGATTGCTAAAGTGATCCTTGGAGTTTAATGTCTTTATCAAGAGCTCTAAGTCCTCGAAGACTTGAAGAGCTTTGTGTCCATGCTCTTGTGCAATTTGGCAGCCTTTAAGAAGCCCAAGAATTTCAACCTGGTTGTTTTTGCTCTATCCTAGTCCCCAGCTGTAGCTATCTATTCAGGAGCCATCCTGAGAGTAGACTACTCCACTTGCACCAGAGATCCCTGGATTGCCTTTAGAGATGCCACCAAAGAAAATGGTTACCTTTCCCTGATTCCTCCAGCAGGATTGAAACTCTGCATCCAGTGTTCTAATGCGCCAAGCAGGATTGAAACTCTGCATCCAGTGTTCTAATGCACCAAGTAGGATTGAATATGGGGCGAGCAGGTACCTTCTTGCTGTCCTGAATGAGAAGCATTCCTAGCCAAATTCATTCTTTAGTTATGAGGGTGTCGTCTAATTTGCTGGACTAATTTCCTAGAGCTTCCATCAAGGATGCCTTAGCTTTGGCGACCACTGTCAAGGGAGAGGATGTTACATTGTTGAATATCCAATTATTTCAGGTGAGCCAGAGCTTCCAACAAATGAACTTGGGAATGGAGTGCCAGATACGATTCCACAGTGATTGTGCACTGAGAGTCCTAGGATACATTGCAGTCCAGGTGGAGAAGAGATCCACGATTGTGCACTAGAGAGGAGCGGGTGCGTTGAGACCATGAAGGACAAGAGCCCATACCGATTGGGCAAAGGTGCAACTTACAAAGAGGTGGTCCACATTTTCAGAGGCTGATCTACACAAAATGCACCAATGCAGCCCTATAATGCCTCTGTGGATAAGATTTTCACCTGTCAACACTTTCCTGTGAATAAGCAGCCAAGTGAAGAAATTCACCTTGGGGATTCCGGATGCATCCCACGTGTGCTGCCAAATGGAAGGGTTGAGAACTTGATTTTGTGTAGATTGCAAGGCTGCAAAACCAAGCGTAGAGGTATAGACACCTGTCTTCCCCCATCTCCAAAGATCCGATGCATGTAAGTTAACAGGTGCCGAGCCCTTCAACTTATCCAAGAGAAGGTGCTTTTGGTGAAGTAAATGTGCTGGCAAGTTGGGGAAGACCCAGTGGTTGGGTGCTAAAAGGTGTCTTTTAAAACTCCTAGTTGCCTCACATTAATTATCAACCTGGGTAAGTCTTTTTATTCCAAGAGTGTACACAATATGTGCAAGCTATAAATCCAGAGAGTAATGTTTTAAACTAAGCTATGAAATTCAATACAAGAGTAAACGGATGCAATCATAAATCTCAAGCTTGTAACTCTAAAGAAAATAACTCATCATGACAATACCGCAATTCAATCTTAATCAACCAAATTCAAATGACAATCAACCGAGAGCACCGTAGTATTAACTGAGCTCTTTCAGTTGTACTTAAACTATTGGGTAAAAGGAAAGCATTTAATCAATCATGCTCTATTCTACAATTAACCGGAAATGATTCTTTAACTGATAACTAATTCAATCCATGACATGAATTAAATAAAACCAACTATGACTGCACATTAATGAAATGAATACCAGAAATTCGATTCAATGAAAATACATCAACTGAAAAGCTATAAAGCAGAATAACTTGTAGGAAATGGAAAATGCATAAAACAGGGAACAATAGTAAGTTCCACCAGAGACCGAGCCCTAGCCACCAGCAAACACTGCTTAACAATTTCAAAAGATATGAACGAACAACAATGCAAGTTGTATATTAATCATCAAAGTCACTTATCATTACAACATGATCTTGTTTCTTAGAATCACCCTTTTGTAAATTAAAATTACAATCCAAGTAAAAAGACGAGAGATCGCTACATGTTATCTTCAAACAATTCTTCTATCTCGCACTGATCTCCTTGACTTGTTCCTTGGTTCAACCACACCTGACACGTCTCATTTTCCTTGATTAGCTTTTGCTGTTCTGACTTGGGAACAACAGCTGTTCCTTCTGCTATTTTTCTACATAAAAAGTAACGAGAGTTAGTTTGGTCAGTCAAATCATATCAAGAGTTGTTTTATTCATTCCTTATCAAAATCTTATCAATTTGTTATTATATTATGGCATAAGATGGATAAGAAAGGAAGAAAAGGATAATAATCAAGAGTAAATACATACCTATTGCACGGCTCAACATACTCCCCTGCTTACCTTTTTTCATGTCCTCATGACAAATAAATAGTTCCTATGTAATGTAGTTAAGGAGTAGGTTGGAAAAAAGGTTTCTTTATCAGGCCTGAAACCGTGATTTTGTGCCAAATTTGCAAAGGCTGTCTGTTCGTGTCCTTTAGGTAACTCATAGTCAAACCAATACCCTTCAGGAGGATACCAAATAATGGGACATCTAAATTGACATCCCAACCAATAAGGCCCTTCCCTCAAAATAAGATTGTTGTATGCGATTAACCGGCTTGCAACAACTTTGAAGTTCCCATAATTAAATGGTTCTCTTTCCTTAACACTGTTAGTTGAGACTGTCCATCTCATTTTGGATGCAGTCAGGGACATTTCTTGGATAGAGAGGAAATATGTTATTCATTTCTGTACAATTTCCTTATGTATGGGCCCTAAATTTGAAACACGCCTTCTTATGTCATCAACCTTTTATGTCTAGAAAATAGTTGCAAAGGGTGAGTAGGCTCACTTCTTACCCAGAGATCCAACCCATGTTCCTGCCTTTGGAATGAATTATATGCCTTAAACCACTTAAGTTGATTAACTGCAAAAGAGATAAAAGCCTGGAATTGAATATCTCCAACAAAAGGGCTAGGGTTCTTATCAACTTCTCCTTCTAATATGAAATTATGTAGATAAAATTTGCAAAGAAGCCTTTGGAATTTTTCCCCATGTTCCTTGTGGCAACTTATAAAATCTTTAGTTGTCTTTAACTCGATTGGCTTGCCAGCTTTTATGGCTTTAACCTCTAACAATAAGTATCGTTTTAATAAGAACAGGGCATAGTTTGTGGTCAGAGACCTACATGTTAAGACAATTAAATATAGCGAGAAAATGGTGTCTATCTGATTCCTGGCTTTGTCCAACTTGGTATTTACCTTCTTCACCTTTTCTTCTTCCTGTCTAAATTTGTCAAAGGTCCCATTTTCAGCTATCGTTAATTCCCTAAACTGTTTCTGCAATTCTTGATATTTTTGCAGAGGGACTGTCTCTTGTTCACATCATTCTAGAGCAAGCTAGGCTTGCATCAGTTCTTCCTATAGCTTTAGGAGAATAGGGTCTTTTCTTGACAGGATATCCTTGGCTTGTTCTTTTGTCTGAGTGCTTGTGCTACGAGAGGATATTTCCTCGGTCTGTACTTCCTTGTTGTGGGAGGACCAATCCTCCATCTGAATGGCTGCATCTACTAAGTCTGCATGCAAACTTTCCTACGTGGTCATTGTTCGAGTAGGAATGAGTTCGGTTTGGGTATCTGTTGACCTACCCTTACATATTTCTGTTTGTGTAGCCACAAAGACTACCTCAGGAGTAGTGTTCTAGGCTTTGTTGTTTGAAATTATTTTAAGCTTCCTGCGTAGCCTTTTAACAGTCTTTTGAAGATTTTGATATTTGTGTCTCAGCTTCTTTAGTTTTTCTCTGGCTACTCGCCTCTTCCGAGGAGCATATTTTACACTAGAAGGCTTGGTAATAGCTTCTGTATCTAAAGATTCATGTTGTTTATCATGGCTGTGTTCCAATAGAACTGTGTCACCAGACTGGTTGTCTGATTCATGAATAACTTCTGTGTCTGCTTCCTTTTCTTGGTCAGAGGGTAGAATTTCTGTATGCCTAGAATCTTCTAGGGATTGAGCTTCCATTAAGTTAGGATCAAGTGATCCTCCAGGCTACATGTATGCATTTAGATTTTCCAGGACCTGAGCCATCCCTGTCTCAAAATCCTGCAGAATATCATTTTGGGGACTCATGGTTGATGCTTGAGGCAGTTCTTCTTCATTTTCCAGTTCATCATCAAGGTGTTGTGCCCTTTCTTGTTCTGAGTCTGGTCTATCCTCTTCCTCGGGTTCTTGTCCTGAATTGGCCTCTTCCCCGGGTTTTGATTCTGAATGACATCCTTCCCCTTGTTCAAGTTCTTCCTCTGGTTTTGACTTAGAGTCCTGTATACTAATTGGTCTAGATGGTTCTACAAGTTGTTCGGCGCTATCTATAGACATTCTCTGGGCCAGATATAACCTTGCAGACTGCCTGCACTTGTGGGGTTCAATGTTTGAGAGGGTAGACCTTTTCCTTTTCGGAACAGGGCCTTGCTGGCTTATTGCCAAAATTTCAGGACTTTGAATTATAGGGTTTTGGCTAATCTCTAGGGGCGCTATGAGACCATCCCAAGTTAAGTTTTGTTGAATGAGGTTGTGGGTAACAATTAGTCTTATCAATCCATGGTGGCTAACTACGGTTTTTAGGTGCCTAGCCCATCTTATTCTATCGGCAGTATCATGCAACAATAAATTCAAGAAAGATGGCAGATTAACAGTGATCTTTTGTTTCAAAACAGCTAAAAGTTTGAGTTGTCGTGGTCTTACCACGTCTCGTCATCCATCACAGGTAATGTACCTCTGGACAACATTTTCCAACTCACGCCATGGTTCTGCCAGAGAAGATGGTTGTATGCCCTTGCCTTTCTTGATTAATTCCTCACCTGCATCTCTGAAAATGTCCACTGCATCTTGTAACATTATGTGTTTCTTTGGCCATGTAGTTCCTTCCGTCAGTAGCCCAGATACTTCAACTATTACAACATCTGATACTGTAATTCTTCTACCTCTCACCAGGGATTGCCCATTCTGCAGATGCTGTAGAAATTCAATAGCGATTTCCTCACTAGTGGGCTGAAATCTTGTGAAGTATGCTATCCACCCTACACAGACCATAATTTCTCTGGCTCTATCGGAGATTTCCAGCACTAGAGGTTCTCAGTGCACTGACTTACCACCCATAATGCTTGAGTTCTTCCTACCATTTCAAATGATTAGTGCAGTGGAGAAAGCACAACAACAAACATCAATAAAGAGATAGAACAACAAGTAAGTTGTAATAGCTAAGTTTTCCAATTTTAAACGAAAATTCATAAATTTGAGGACTATTAGTTTGCCACATGCCGCGTGATCATATAGTACCATATCAACATATGAAATCCAATAAAATAGTTATACCGCATGCATGAGTGTGATGAAGGTCCCCTCCCTCCTTCAAGATGAGAGGTCGCCTACGACTGAATGGACGAGTGAATGCTGTTCTAATGACAAAATACAAGGGTGAAAGATACAACATTAATATGGGACAAAGTACATATATTAATGAGAGGACTGTAAAAGGTATGGACAATATGAAAGCGAGGTGTGTAATGATGGTTATTGATAAGAGACAAGATGCTTTGGTTGATGATAGGTTATGTGGTAAGGAAAGAGTACGACAATATTAAAAAAAGATGCTTTGCTGATGATATTCGGGTTGCAAATGATATGATTGATTAGAAACACTAACTCATGCATAAAGGTTCAAGGTAGGGAGAAATTAAGGAAATAATTCTTCTGATAAAAAGTAAAGTAAGAAGAGGGTATTATAATAATTATTGATGTTGAAAATGGAACTTCAATACCATAAGCAGAGCTTCTGTTGCCAGCAGGCATCCATAGCCTCAACAGAGTTTCTTTTTAACCCATATGATCCAGTATCCTCAATTTATAGTTAGAGAATTCCATTGTTGTTTCTACAGAAGAGATCAGTGTGCTGACATGGTAACCAGATGACCACTTTGCCATTCACTGGGAAGTAGCAAAAAGTGATAAGGTCGGCTCGTGATGAGACCTCCTATTCCAAGTATATTTTAGCCATCCTTTGGATCATAACCTTGGTGTGGTGGCCATAGTGGGAGTGTCACATTGCTACATTCTTATAAACATGGTATGCTGGATCTTAATGAGACCCCCTATCCTTTATTTGTAGGCAAAATTTTTTGTTTTTACACATTTTTATAATAAATAGAAGGAGGCTCAATACTCCTTAAGAGCATGGATGGTGGAAGAAGTTGAACATATCAATAGAAAAAATATACCCATAATCTCACTTATAATAGACAGAGAGGATTATAACCAAGAGGGGTGGAACCAACATGGTAAAGATGATTAATCGATATTGTTAGCACCTAAATCTGCCTCAGGCTGAAGGAAGGCAAAAATTAGGGTAACCACAAACCACGCTCAGTTTGGTAGCTAGCCCTACCAAAGCAAGAAAGGGCTCTCTCCGAGTCACGCTCAGTGAATAGATAATCGAAAACAGTCTGAGATGACTTACAATGCAATATTTACCTTAGGCTAGTAAGTGAATAGGGATTCTGGAAACAATTTTATGAATGACCGAGCTTCTGGGATGTTATGGGACCGACGCTCAGCAAAGAACAGAGAATTTAATACAAAGGCACAGATTATTCCGTGAGGCAAGGTAGGTGGAAAATGTAACAAGCTAGTTTGAGGTACCGCAGCATGAATAGATTGCTGAAGAAAGTGAAAAGGGCATAGTGACATGAACCCTTTTCAACAGAAGAATAACACTGAACATGAAATTTTCCCACAGGCAGAGCAATAAAATTAAATTCTACCTAATCTCACTCAAAAAATTTCACTGGAAATGAACATGAATTGAATTATGAAACATAATGAAATACATATGAAAACATAAGATACACATTTGCTACACTCACAACCACAAGAATCTCATGAAACAGAGCCGCTGCCTTTCATTAATTCTCTGTAAAAAATACACAGTGAAGAAACAAAGTTTCTTTCCCACAGTCTCCTAGAAGTTACAAGCCAACCAACCCTTTGCAAATAACTTGCATACAATATATAGAATGTGTGAGGAAAAGATAGAACGCCCAGGGGTTGGGAAGTTATTCGAATCATTACAAAATGGAGATGGAGAGCCAACCATCAGCTACAGGTGCAGCGCTGCAAACATGACATTTGGCATTGGGGTGACCGTTTGCCTTACTTCGCCACTTGGATAGAAGCCAATATGGAGAAAAAACTCTTCAAATTCCACCTTTGGTGCCAAAAAACCAAAGTGTAGATGACCGAGCCCACTTGGAGAAGTCATGAACCGAAATTTCGCGAAACGGAAGCAAATTGGTAATTTTTTCCTCTGTGCGCCACCCCATTTTTTCTGTGCATTGTGCTACTTTGGGACTCGGTTTGGGGTACTTTCAAGTGTCCAAAATGTGACCAAGTGGGCTTGATGGAAATCTTGTCCTGTCTACTTTCTAACCCAAATATAATTTCTGAATTTGGTACTCATTTTCCCCTCCAAATCTCCATTCTCCCAACACTGCTTTCTGTGTGTCAAAAAAGTGGCAGAGAGGCCATTTTTGGGTGTTTTTTGACCTTTAGGAGACCCAAATCTTGCCCAAATCTCTTGCCCGGACACCAAGAGTCATAATTTTCGATGCTGAATCCAAATCTGCAAGCCATTTCTCAATTGGAGCCCTAGAATTTTAGCGTCGCGCCAGTGGTGTAGCGCAAAGGGAGAAAATCCCTGTTTTTTGCCCAAAAAATTTCCCTGTGACCAAAAATTGCCAATTTTTTTGAAATTTTGGCTGGAAGTTCTCTATGGGGTGTGAAGCTGAGCCAAGGAAGCATCAGCCAAGATTCTAAGCCTATCTTGCGCTTTCGACCGTTTTGCCCTTCTTGTTGCTTTCCTCAATTTTGCTTTCAAGTTCCTTATCCAGGCCTGTGCACTCATGTTTCGCACCCTGTAACGGAAAGCCATGTGTCTCAATAGAGCAAGGTCCCAGTCAGCTTTGTCCAGTAGCCTCTCCAAATGCATGTTGACCCTCTCAAGGTTAACCTCCCGGTCCTCATTGATTGCTTGCTCCAAAGATGTGAGTGCAACCATTCTTCTCTGAGCAGCTTGGCGATGCTCACGGATGTTCTGCAGCTCCATGATCGTCTGTTGGTCCTAAAGCTATTTGTTTCTCCGCTCTAGGTAGTTCATGTTCCACTTGGCCCTTTCTAAATCAATGGAAAAGTCTTCAATCTCTGTTTGCTGCTCCCGGATGGTCTCTATAAGCTCTGCATTTGTTGGTTCTGCATCTATCTCATCATCCTGGAGGAGAACAAACTCGGTCTCTCGCTCACTTGATGGACCTTCTCCTGCACTGGCTCCTTACCCTTACCCTGCTCCTGTGATGCTGATGTCGGAAGCGAGGCCCCTTCCACCCCGGGTGGAGATAACACTCGCTTTACTGCTGCAAATAAGGGTCTACTGCCTTTCTGATAGGTGATGTATACTGGCATAGTGGCAGTCTCATGTCGCTAACACTGATGAGATGGGCCCCCTACCTCATGCTTTGCCTTTGAAACCACCTGTGGAGCGCCGAAGAAGTCACGGGAGATGAAGTCCTCCCAAGAAATACCCTGCAATCCCAACTGATGGTCTACCAAAATCCGGATAAGGGCAAAGTGATACACACTGTTAAGCTGCTGTCGAGGGGTCTTGTGCTACATGAAATTTCTCATCCTCTCTATGTTCCCGTAGATGAAAAATGGGAGGTTCATCATCCACACCCTGGTAAAGTGCATGGGCAACCTGATGTGATAGGCATTAAGGCGAGAAAACCTCCCCTCGCAACAGAAGTACTTCATGATCAATTTCATGAGCGGGGCATACTCATCTTTCAGAAATCTGAACGGAAAAACTCTCGTGAGGTGGCTCAAATAGTTGTATTTGATGTAAGGCTCATAATGATGCCTCTCTACCTTCTTTTTCTTATGCCACTGCTCTCCAATGTTTGGTATGCTTGTTGCCACTGATATGGTCTCGGGTGTCAATGTGAAAGTGACCCCAACCAAGATAGACTGTCCTCCATGTAGGTGAAGTGCAAAAAGTCGAGCCAACTCATGATGAACTCTGACATTTGCCACCCTCTGACAAAATTTGAAACATGCTAAGTGCTGGAAGCAAGACATAGCAAGAGGGCATGCTTGCAACTCGGTGAGGGTGTTTGGCTCGTCTCTAAGATGTCTGCCACTCTGGTGATGTCTCCTTTGGGCCCTTTCTCCCAAAGCTGTGTCACTGTGGGTCTCCTCCTCATACTTTGATGAAACTTCTGATGCCATTATTGTTGTTTGTACCCTGAATTTTATGTTGCCTTTGAATTCCAATGAAGTTGGTAGTTTCTCTGAAAATCTGCCACCAAGGGGACAATAAAACAGGGAGTATTAGGAGGGGAATGATGAAATAGGGATGGGGTTTAAAGGTAGAGATTTATCATGGATTTGGGAGTAGCTTGGGTATAGGGTTGATGGGGTAGATTTTGAACATATTGGCAGCACTGTCACTGTAGCATAAACCCTAGGATCAATGATTTCTTTGTTTCCCCTTTGTTTGCTTTACAATTTTTTTTTTGCATTTGATTTCTACCCCTACAACCATGCTATCCCTTTCAGTTTTGGTGCAAGAACTAAGGTAGGTGGCCTACCTTTCAAAATTGGTGAGCCTCCAACAAATTTTAGGGAGATTGAATAATTTTTGGGCTTTATATTTCTGTGCGCCGCGCGTTGGGTATGTGCCGCACCAGTGTTGTAGTTACACAGTGGGCATGCCCTGTGTGCGCCGCGCACAATGAGTGCACCGCACTCCTTGCTGTGTGCATTGTGTGCTATGAAAACACTCTAAGCCACTCCTAATGGTTTGACTCTCTGACTCTTCGGCCACACACCCCTCTCCCATGACTTTGCTTGCCCAATAAGCTGGTCCTATGGTGATTTTGCATTAACCAAATAGTGTAGGAATATGGGGAGGGTATGGTAGTGACTTAGGGCAAGGGTTTAGGAAGAATGACAAGGGAGGATGGGGAGAAAAAATGATAGGTGAGGGGAATAAGTGAATGGAGTGAAACCTTGGCAATATCAACACAAATTTACTAACCCAGCCTTCATTTTCTTGTTGATTTTCTCATGGGTAACATTATGCATTTTGGGTGACATTAAACCTCTTCACGAACACCATATCCTTGACAAAACTTGATGAGCAGGTGATGGCATAAGGCTTACCTCTCAATTTGATAGCCTTCCCCGAAGTTTGAAGTGGTTTGGCACTGTTTCTTGGCCGCTGGACTGTGTGAGCCGCGCGCAATTCTCACTGCGCTGCGCGCCTTGTATGTGCTGCGC
The DNA here is from genome assembly GCA_031772625.1 of Pinus tabuliformis. Lineage (NCBI taxonomy): Eukaryota > Viridiplantae > Streptophyta > Pinopsida > Pinales > Pinaceae > Pinus > Pinus tabuliformis. The sequence goes on along the minus strand of CM062820.1, from coordinate 563,667,437 downwards.
CTGTGCAATATTTCAATGGCGGGCTGGCTACGTGTGCGCTGTGCCCGATGAGTGCGGCGCGCCCATGGTTATATGCGCCGCACGCTCCCAAAACCTGCTTCCGCTCACTCAAACTTCTACAATCTCACCCTCACACCTTTGAAATGCTTTCTCCAATCTTGCAAGAGCACAATTCCTTGGATTTGGGTCAAAACATGTATTTATAGCCTTGGAGGAGATGGGTTTGATTTTTGCCTCTTTGAAAACCCCTTTTCTAACGTTTAGTTTTGCACTTTTTCATTGACCTTTAAACACACTGATTTTCACTTTCCCTTTGACATTTTGGCTCAAACGATGAAATTTTCGGCAGCTCTTTGCAGGGACTGTATGACAGAGCATTTGGCCATGTAAATCATCACTGCATCTGAAAAGTCAACTGGTGATTTTTTGGAAAATTTCGTCATAAATGACCTTGTTTGACTTTTCTTCAAAATAGAGTTTTGAAGAAGAGTCGATGTCTATCCAAGTGACGATGAAGCTCTCTGAACCTTAGTTGTATAAGGGCCTCCCTTTGGCCTGCATGGCTTGTTCTGGACATGTTTTCAAAGACCAAATTGATGAATTCCTAGACCCAGACATAAAAATGACTTTGTCCTGTAGAGGATCAGACCTTGACTGTCATGAAATTTCGGTGATTATGGACAAAGACCTGAGCCAACAGGGGCCAGACATGAGGGAAAATGATTAGCATAACTTTCTCCGTTAGATCATGGCATGTCCCTAGCGGAATGCAGCTGAGTGAATGGAGTGGGACACCTAAAATTGAAATGCACAAAGAGTTTTGATCTCTAACGGAGGGCTGGCCAGACCGACTCTAACATTGGCTCCAATGGGGGATGGTAGCTCCTTGGAGGTGCCAAGAACAGTAGATCTCTGGAGGAGCTAGAGAGTGCCTTTTGTCCATTGGGCTATGGAGTCATCATTTCGATAAACAACACAGGACTATGACTTATTTATGAAACTGAAATGACCAAGAAATTGGCTCTACTTGACATTGAAATAACTCAAAAACTAACTTTACAGACTGAAACCAAACTGAAATAAAAATGGTATTTACAATTATAGTGGAAGCAGCGTTAATAGATCAGCAGTGATACCGCTTGAGTAGCCGACCATTGATCGGCCCTCCAGGACAATCTTCCCCGTTCATTTCCTTCAAAAGAAAGGCATTCTAACCCCTATATGCTGCAATCTTGAAAGGACCTTTCCACAGATTTTTGAACTTTCCGTGCTTGCCTTTCTCTTCATTCCTTGCATCCCACTTCAGCACCACATCCTCTAACTAAAATTTATCTGCTTTTGCTTTTCTGTCATAGATTTTATTTATCTTCTCCTGTAACTTGGATGTGTTCTTGAAAACTTGTTCTCTTGTTTGCTGTAAGTGGATCATTTGATTCAGCCTTCTCTGCATGGGATCTTCTTCACTGCCGGCCTCCTGAAGAAGTCTGACCACCAGGGCAGCAAGAGAGGCGGGGAATACTGTGTCAACTCCATAAACAAGCTCAAACGGTGACATACCAATAGACTTTTTCTGACTGATCCGATCTGCCCAAAGCGCATGGACCAACCTCTTGTTCCAACTCTTCTTATTTATTTCCAGCAGCTTCTTGATGATGTTGACCAAAGATTTATTCAAAGATTCCGCCAATCCATTGCCTTGCGGATGATAGGCAGTTGAATGACCCAAAATTATGTGATATTTATGACAAAATTCTACCATCCTTTTCGATTTGAAAGCTGCTGCATTATCAGTGATTAATTTGTTTGGACAACCAAAGCGAGACAAGATGTTATTTTCGAGAAATGAAATGATTACCGTGTCCGTGGCTTGTCTGGTAGGGGCTGCCTCAATCCATTTTGTGAAATAGTCCGTCGCTGTAAGGATCCATCTATGCTGTCCGGAAGAGGCGGGATGAATTTCCCCAATGAAATCCAACCCCCACTGCTGGAAGGGAGTGCTCACTTCAATAGGCTTAAGTGGAAAAGGTTGTAATTTCTATTTTCCTTCGAAAATATGATACTTATGACAGTGCTTGACCATCTTATGCACATCAGCAAACAAAGTAGGCCAGTAGTATCCTGCTCTCAAAATTTTGTTCGTTGTTGATTTCCAAAAAATATGACCACCACACTCTCCTCCGTGGAAATCCTCCATGGCTTTCTTTGCCTCCTCTTCCACCAAATAATTTAACAAAATGCCACCGGGATCTTTCCAATACAATGCATAATTCAAAATACAAAACTTGGCAGCCTTCAATTTGAGTGTTCTCGCTTTGTTTCTAGTCATGCCGGGTGGTGGTGATAGATTTTTCAGCACATATATTATATCTGAATACCATGGGGACAAAGCAAACATTTCGGATACCTGAATTGACGTTCCTTCCTCATTCTCATCGGACATGGCAACGATCAGATTTATGTCCAAGGCATGCAAGTTTGATTCAGCCATTAGCTTCGCCAACCCCTGTCTTTGACCAGCTTTGTAGGTTTTATCTTCACATCATATTCTAGCAAGGCTGCGATCCATTTTGCTCTTCTCCCTTTCGGATCGGTCTGCACTAAAACATCTTTTACACCAGTATTAGGAACATAGGCTAGAATGTGAGAATGTAGGATATATACCCAGAAATCCTTCAATGCCTTCACCAATGCCAGGGCTTGCTTCTCAATGATGTTGTACTTTAAAGCTACATCCCTTATAGCCCTGCTGAAGAATGCAATTGGTCTTTCATGATCATCTCTCTTCTGCAATAATACCACTGCCATAGTGTGCTCAGAAGCAAATGAAAACAATATGAAATCCTGAGTGTAGTCCGGGCTGACTAGAACTGGAGCTGAAGAAAGGGCCAATTTGACCAAGTTGAAAGATTTTACAGCCTCCTCTGTCCATTTCACCTGGCTGTCCTTCTTGAGCATGTTGGTCATTTCTCTTAAGTGTTTTGCAAGATTAGGCACAAAGCGACGCAGAAAATTCATCTTACCATTGAATGATTGTATCTCCTTTTTGTTCCTAGCCAGATCGATTTGCTGAATTTCTTGCACACGTGCTGGGTCTATACAAATGCCATCCTTTGAAATTATGTGCCCAAGTAATTTACCTTCCTCCATGGCGAACAAGCTCTTTTTAGGATTCAGTGATAGACCATATTTCCTGCATTTTTGAAAGACAATTTTTAGGTGATGCATGTGCTCTTCATCAGATTTGGAAAATATCATCAAATCATCCAAGTATGCCACCAAAAACACATCCTTCTCATTTGCAAAAGGCAAGTCCATTACCAGCTGAAATGTGGCACCTGCATTCTTTAAACCGAAGGGCATTTTGGCATAGTGAAAGGTTCCCCATGGAGTGGTGAATGCTGTCATGTCTCTATCATCTTCATGGATGGAAATTTGGTTATATCTGGAATAACCATCAAGCAGTGACATACGAGATGCCCCCACTACTCGCTGAAGTATATGGTCCATCTTGGGCAGTGGATAGTTGTCCTTCAATGAGACCTTATTTAGATTTCTGAAATCAATGCATAGGTGGATCTCACCGGTCTTCTTGCGTACATGCACTAAGTTAGATATCCAATCTGAAAATATGATGGGCACAATGATACCTGACTTGTACAACCTATTTACCTCCTTTTCGATAGATGGCAACAACTTTGGATTTATCCTTCTCAGCTTTTGTCTAAATGGTTTTTGATTGGGCTTGATGGGTATTGTGTGCTGAATAATATTTGTATCATAGGTCTTTAAATCAGAATAATCCCAAGAAAACACATCTGCAAATGAAGCCATCAAACTGATGTATTTGTCCTTGATCTTTGGCGGTAATGCTTTGGACAATTTTACCAACTTTGGATTGGCAGCTGTACCGATGTTGACTTCTTCTACACCCTTCTCCGTTGGCTGCAATGTTGGCTTGCGGGCTACATCATCCTGATCAAAAAGTTCCTCTAGAGGTATCAAGCCTTTAGGAATGATGTTATTCTTCAGCTGCAATACGTCCATTTGATTGATCTGCACTTCATCTGTACCATTCCCTTTGCCCTCATCATTTTCCACATCAATTGAGGTTTCTTTGAACTTGCCTTTGTTTAGCAGAAAATCCTTAATCTCCTCATCATCTTGAAACACTTGCCAATATCACTGATTGTCTGGAGTGGTTGGATGATGGTTGACATGGATTTCAAATTTATTTTTGGAGTTCATGGGAATCTTCAAGCTGCTCGCTGCCTTAGCAAGAGCATCAACAATACTATTTTGTATACGTGGCACACATGTCAAGGTGTATTTTGAAAATAACTTGAAGATATGTAAAACTGCATTACGATAGGCCCGCATCCTAGGATGTTTTGCTTGATACTCACCTCTGACCTGTTTTATTACCAACTCGGAGTCGCTGTATACCGAAATCCTCTTTTCATTCAGCTTTTTAAGAATCTTCAAGCCAACAATCAGAGCTTCATACTCAGCTTCATTGTTTGAACATTCAAAGGCCAGCTTGTAAGAGCAAACCCTCACGCTGCTAGGCACTTTGTTTGGGGCGGAGAAAGGACTGCGTACCCAAATTCCAATTCCAGCTCCATCAATCCCCACTGCTCCATCAAAATCCATGGTCCACAAGCCTTCTTCCTCCTCTTGTAAGTGCTGGAAATCTATTTTCCGTGCCTTGTTTGCTTGTTGTCCATTATTTTCAGCTGATTGCCTAACATTTTCCTGCTTTTCTTGACTTTCTTTCTTCAAAATTTCTCTGAAATTTTCTGTTATTTCCGGTATGTCATCTGCTTCTACTATCTGACTATCTATCTCATTTAAACTATCTGAAAACAAAACAAAAGACTCTAAATCTGTATGTACATAATTAATAGGATTATTTATAGGTTTCTCCTTTCTTGTGATCATATATTTCATTTTTTGTTCCCGATATAACTTCCTCATTTGTCCAAACACTAGGATTGTTGCATAGGAGAAATCCAGCTGTAGTGTCCCTTTCAATTTCGTTACTCAAGACTTGGAAAGAAGCATGCCAAACCTTGGAGGAATATCTGCTAACAACACATCCATCAATACATTTTTCATAGGAAGCTGATCTAAACTCACAACTAAGTCTTTGATGAGTCCTATACACCTTACTCTGCTGGAATCGAATGAGTAGAGATCATGATATTGCTGGGTGATGTCCAGACCAGGCTTATCCATGACAGCCTTGGGCATGAGATTGTGAGAAGCTCCGGAATCGAACATGGCATTGTGTAACACAAAATCATGCAATCGTAAACTGCTATAGAAGGGGGCATATTGCTATCGGGAGACTCACCATTCGTTGCTGGTCCAAAAATCATTTCAGGCTGATCATCTTCTACGTTTACCATGTCGGACATTGGGTCCAAATTTAACAATTTAGAAATCTGTCCTCTATAACTGCTGTTCTTCATTATTTCAGTCAAGGGAATGGATACCTTTAACTTAGAAATCTCATTCTCTAGGCTAAAAGCGGGAGTTTTTTCTACCTCTTTGACTGGGATCTCTTTCCTTTCCTTTTCTTTTGATGTGGCTGGTTGCTGTGATTGTTCTACTGATTTTGATTTGCTGCTCTCCGGACCAACCGTCTCCTTTCCTTTTCTTTTTGTAGCTGATGAATCATTTTTTGTTGTTTCAATCTCCTTCCTTTTCTGAATTGGTTTGGCCGGCACATCTCTGTTTCTAAGTGAATATCACTTCTGTTGTGTAGACAGAGCATTCATATACCCCCTTTGATATTCTTCTGATTCTTCTTCCAACACAGTGTCGCTAGCTAGAATAAAATCCGTGTCTTGGTGTGTAGCTGAATTCACTGCACATTCTTCCTCTTCAGTGATGTAAGTAGGCAGTGCATCTGGAGTAAAGAGATGGTTTTCTTCACCTATTACATTCCTGTCCTCATCTGACTCCGGTCCATGCACAAAATTCTGTTGCAAAGGTGTTTGTACTGGCTGTTGTGCTGTCTGCTCTTGAGTTCGCTGATCTCTCTGTCTTATCCTATATTGTGGCTGCTGCTGACCACGAAAGTTAGGATTCCTAACTTATGGCCCTGGCTTGTCAAGTTTTACCCTGTCAAGCATCTGCTTTACCTTTTTGAGAAACTGATCCATTGAAGAAGAATCTTCTTTCACTGTGGTTTTCTTCTCTGCTTTCGCTGTAGCTCTTTTGGACAGCAGATTTGCCTCAACGCTGACCACAATTTTCTGCATGTCTTCCATTGTGGCCGGCTCTTTTTCTCTTAATTGGTACGCCATGTCAGCATCAAAACCATCTGGAAGCTTCATCATTGCTAGTCCCACAGGTGGCTTTAGATGATCTGGAATTTCGTTATAGACTGCATTAAATCTAACACAATAATCTTGGACCAACTCACCGGCATTCCGTTTGATTTGTTCATACTCGGCCAGAATTTGAAGGGGATCCTTTTTCACTTCCCATCGGTTCAAAAATTGTCTTTTTATTTCAGCCAAGGTAGTGATACTTGCAGCTGTCAAACCTCTGAACCATTTCCTCACATCACCTGCAAATGTCTGTACAAAAAGCCTCATTACCACATTCTCTGCATCAATCTCATGAAGTTCATAAAAGTTTGCCATTTTGTCTACATGTTGTTGAGTAGTAATGCTGTTAGGAGTGCCATCAAAAAATGGGATTTTACTTTGATAATCCGTTGGCATGTCATCTAGGATTTTGGGCAGAACAAGGGGTGCGAAACGGGCAACCATCATTCTCGGTGGATTTGGTTTTGGAGGTGTTGGAGGAGTGTGCACAGTTTGAAAGGGGCTTGCAATTGGAGTTTGGGGCTGTGTTGCAATGTAATTATCAATTAATCTATTAGCTCTTTCCGTTTCGAGGTCTACAAGAAATTGCGGATTGGGGACAGTATAATCAACAACCCTTTTGGATTTAGGCTCAAACAGTGATATCTCAAATCGTTCGTCAAACTCAAGCTCTTCAAGATACTCAAAAATGTCGGGACATGAATGGGATTTGAACACGAGAGTTATGGTGCTTTCTTGACGAAGGAGTCTTGGGATCAAATTGGGGTTTTCGTAAATATGAGGAGGATCCGGGTCTGGATTGGCTCTGGTATATCGCCTCAAAACCAGCGTGCTATTGAGAAAAATCACAGGACACGACCAACTTACTCAGCCTTTCCAATCCTAAGCTCATCATTCGGAAGCCTAGAATTATTATGAAACAAGGGGATTTTATTATCAACTTGTCCCCAGCGGAGTCGGCACTATTTTAGCACCTAAATCTGTCGTAGGCTGAAGGAAGGCAAAAATTAGGGTAACCACAAACCACACTCAGTCTGATAGCTAGCCCTACCAGAGCAGGAGAGGGCTCTCTCCGAGTCACGCTCAGTGAATAGATAATCGAAAACGGTCTGAGATGACTTACAATGCAATATTTACCTTAGGATAGTAAGTGAATAGGGATTCTAGAAACAATTTTATGAATGACCGAGCTTCTGGGATGTTATGGGACTGGCGCTCAGCAAAGAACAGAGAATTTAATAAAAAGGCACAGATTATTCCGTGAGGCAAGGTAGGCGGAAAATGTAACAAGCTAGTTTGAGGTGCCGCGGCATGAATAGATTGTTGAAGAAAGTGAAAAGGGCATAGTGACATGAATCCTTTTCAACAGAAGAATAACACTGAACATGAAATTTTCCCACAGGTAGAGCAATAAAATTGAATTCTACCTAATCTCACTTAGAAAATTTCACTGGAAATGAACATGAATTGAATTATGAAACATAACGAAATACATATGAAAACATAAGAGACACATTTTCTACACTCACAACCACAAGAATCTCATGAAACAGAGTTGCTTCCTTTCATTAATTCTCTGTCAAAAATACACAGTGAAGAAACAAAGTTTCTTTCCCACAGTCTCCCAGAAGTTACAAGCCAACCAACCCTTTGCAAATAACTTGCATACAATATATAGAATGTGTGAGGAAAAAATAGAATGCCTAGGGGTTGGGAAGTTACTCGAATCATTACAAAATGGAGATGGAGAGCCAACCATCAGCTACAGGTGCAGCGCTGCAAACATGACATTTGGCATTGGGGTGACCGTTTGCCTTCCTTCGCCACTTGGATAGAAGCCAATATGGAGAAAAAACTCTTTAAATTCCGCCTTTTGTGCCAAAAAACTGAAGTGTAGATGACCGGTCCCACTTGGAGAAGTCGCGAAACGAAATTTCGCGAAACGGAAGAAAATTGGCAATTTTTTCCTCTGTGCGCCGGCCCATTTTTTTTGTGCATCGCGCTACTTTGGGACCTGTTTTGGGGCACTTGTAGGTGTCCACAATGTGCCCAAGTGGGCTTGCTGGAAAGCCTGTCCTGTCTACTTTCTAACCCAACTAGAATCTTTGAATTTGGTGCTCATTTGCCTCTCCAAATCTCCATTCTCCCAAGACTGCTTTTTGTGTGTCAAAAAAGTGGCAGAGAGGCCATTTTTGGGTGTTTTTTGACCTTTAGGAGACCCAGATCTTGCCCAAATCTCTTGCCCAGACACCAGTAGTCATAATTTTCGATGCTGAATCCAAATCTGCAATCCATTTCTCAATTGGAGCCCTAGAATTTTAGCGTCGCGCCAGCGGCGTGTCGCACAGGGAGAAAATCCCTGTTTTTTGCCCAAAAAATTTCTCTGTGACCAAAAATTGCTCAAATTTTTTGAAATTTGGGTTGGAAGTTTTCTATGGGGTGCCATGTTGAGCCAAGGAATCCTTAGCCAAGATTCTAAGCCTATCTTTCTCTTTCACCCGTTTTTCCCTTCTTGTTGCTTTCCTTAATTTTGCTTTCAAGTTCCTTATCCGAGCCTGTGCACTCATGTTTCGCACCCTGTAATGGAAAGCCATGTGTCTCAATAGAGAAAGTTCCCAGTCGGCTTTGTCTAGCAGCCTCTCCAAATTCACGTTGACCCTCTCAGGGTTGGCCTCTCAGTCCTCATTGATTGCTTGCTCCAAAGATGTGAGCGCAACCCTTCTTCTCTGAGCAGCTTGGCGATGCTCACGAATGTTCTGCAGCTCCATGATCATCTGTTGGTCCTCAAGCTATTTGTTTCTCCGCTCCAGGTAGTTCATGTTCCACTTGGCCCTTTCTAAATCAATGGACAAGTCTTCAATCTCTGATTGCTGCTCCCGGATGATCTCTATAAGCTCTGCATTTGTTGGTTCTGCATCTGTCTCATCATCCTGGAGGAGAACAAACTCGGTCTCTCGCTCACCTGATGGACCTTCCTCCTACACTCGCTCCTTACCCTTACCCTGCTCCTGTGATGCTGATGTCAGAAGCGAAGCCCCTTCCACCCCGGGTGGAGATAACACTCGCTTTGCTGTTGCAAATAAGGGTCTACTGCCTTTCTGATAGGTGATGTATACTGGCATAGTGGCAGTCTCATGTCGCTCATACTGATGAGATGGGCCCCCTACCTCATGCTTTGCCTCTGAAACCACCTGTGGAGTGCTGAAGAAGTCACGGGAGATGAAGTCCTCCCAAGCAATAACCTGCAATCCCAACTGATGGTCTACAAAAGTCTGGATAAGGGCAAAGTGATACACACTGTTGAGCTGCTGTCGAGGGGTCTTGTGCTGCATGAAATTTCTCATCCTCTCTATGTTCCTGTAGATGAAAAATGGGAGGTTCATCATCCGCACCCTGGTAAAGTGCATGAGCAACCTGATGTGATAGGCATAAAGGCAAGAAAACCTCCCCTCACAACTGAAGTACTTCATGATCAATTTCATGAGCGGGGCATACTCATCTTTCAGAAATCTGAACGGAAAAACTCTCGTGAGGTGGCTCAAACAACTGCCTTTGATGTAAGGCTCATAATGATGCCTCTCTACCTTCTTTTTCTTATGCCACTTCTCTCCAATGTTTGGTATGCCTGTTTCCACTGATATGGTCTCGGGTGTCAATGTGAAAGTGACCCCAGCTAAGATAGACTGTCCTCCATGTAGGTGAAATGAAAAAAGTCGGGCCAACTCATGATGAACTCTGACATTTTCCACCCTCTGACAAAATTCGAAACATGCTAAGTGTTGGAAGAAAGACATAGCAAGAGGGCATGCCTGCAACTCGGTGAAGGTGTTTGGCTCGTGTTGAAGATGTCTACCACTCCGGTGATGTCTCCTTTGGGCCCTTTCTCCCGAAGCTGTGTCACTGTGGGTCTCCTCTTCATACTCCGATGAAACTTCTGATGCCATTACTGCTGTTTGTACCCTGAATTTTATGTTGCCCTTGAATTCTAATGAAGCTGGTAGTTTCTCTGAAAATCTGCCACCAAGGGGACAATAAAATAGGGAGTATTAAGAGGGAAATGATGAAATAGGGATGGGGTTTAAAGGGAGATATTTATCATGGATTTGGGAGTAGTTTGGGTATAGGGTTGATGGGGTAGATTTTGAACATATTGGCAGCACTGTCACTGTAGCATAAACCCTAGGATCAATGATTTCTTTGTTTCCCCTTTGTTTTCTTTACAATTTTTTTTTTGCATTTGATTTCTACCCCTACAACCATGCTATCCCTTTTAATTTTGGTGCAAGAACTAAGGTAGGTGGCCTACCTTTCAAAATTGGTGAGCCTCCAACAAATTTTAGGGAGATTGAATAATTTTTGGGCTTTATATTTCTATGCGCCGCATGCTATGCCCAGTGCGCCGCGCTCCTTGCTGTGTGCGCCACACGCTATGAAAACACTCTAAGCCACTCCTAATAGTTTGACTCTCTGACTCTTCGGCCACACACCCCTCTCCCACGGCTTTGCTTGCCCAATAAGCTGGTCCTATGGTGATTTTGCATTAACCAAATAGTGGAGGAATAGGGGGAGGGTATGGTAGTGACTTAGGGCAGGGGTTTAGGAATAATGAAAAGGGAGGATGGGGAGAAAAAATGATAGGTGAGGGGAATAAGTGAATGGAGAGAAACCTTGGCAATATCAACACAAATTTACAAACCCAGCCTTCGTTTTCTTGTTGATTTTCTCATGGGTGACATTATGCATTTTGTGTGACATTCAACCTCTTCACGAACACCATATCCTTGACAAAACTTGATGAGCAGGCGATGGCATAAGGCTTACCTCTCAATTTGATAGCCTTCCCCGAAGTTTGAAGTGGTTTGGCACCGCTTCTTGGTCGCTGGATTGTGTGCGTCGTGCGCAATTCCCAGTGCGCTACGCACCTTGTATGCGCCGCGCCTGTGCAATATTTCAACGGTGGGCTGGCTGCATGTGCGTTGCGCCCGGTGAGTGCGCCACGCCCCTGGTTATATGCGCCGCGCACTCCCAAAACCTGCTTCCGCTCACTCAAACTTCTCCAATCTCACCCTCACACCTTTTGAAATTTTTTCTCCAATCTTGCAAGAGCACAATGCCTTGGATTTGGGTCAAAACATGTATTTATAGCCTTGGAGGAGATGGGTTTGATTTTTGCCTCTTTGAAAACCCCTTTCTAATGTTGAGTTTTGCACTTTTTCATTGACCTTTAAACACACTGATTTTCACTTTCCCTTTGACATTTTGGCTCAAATGATGAAATTTTCGGCACCTCTTTGCATGGACTGTATGACAGAGCATTTGGCCATGTAAATCATCACTGCATCTGAAAAGTCAACTGGTGATTTTTTGGAAAATTTCGTCATAAATGACCTTGTTTGACTTTTCTTCAAAATAGAGTTTTGAAGAAGAGTCGATGTCTATCCAAGTGACGATGAAGCTCTCTGAACCATAGTTGTATAAGGGCCTCCCTCTGGCCTGCATGGCTTGTTCTGGACATGTTTTCAAAGACCAAATTGATGAATTCCTAGACCCAGACATAAAAATGAATTTGTCCTGTAGAGGATCAGACCTTGACTGTCATGAAATTTCGGTGATTATGGACAAAGACCTGAGCCAGCAGGGGCCAGACATGAGGGAAAATGATTAACATAACTTTCTCCGTCAGATCATGGCATGTCCCTAGTGGAATGCAGCTGAGTGAATGGAGCGGAACACCTAAAATTGAAATGCACAAAGAGTTTTGATCTCTAATGGAGGGCTGGCCAAACCGACTCTAACAGATATTATATACAGTAGAAATCAATATAGTAAAGTAATATATAAATAATTGTGTCCTACCCCATTCTTTTTAAGAAATCTATCATCAATAAGCTTTCTTGTTAAAGATCATACCGTTAAGGATATTCACCTCCTTTAATAGAATCCATAATTCTCGTCCTTATAAAAGTATTGTACTTCACGCCATTAAAGGGAATCAGAAAAATTGGGTTGAGATTAGCTAGTAATAGTCCTGGAGTGCTGTTGAACATTAGAAGGAAAAAAACATGACTTTAAGAGGCAAAAATGCTGGTCCATAGAAGGAACAACAACAAATTCTAAGAAAAAGGTAGTATTTGAACAATAAACAACGAAAAGTGTTTTTCCAAAGTGGAAACAACAAAAACAAAAGTGTTGTTCTGAAGTGGGAACAACAAAAACAAAAGTGTTGTTTTGAAGTGGGAACAACAAAAACAAAAGTGCTATTCCAAAGTGGGAACAACAAAAAAAAAGTGTTGTTCTGAAGTGGGAACAACAAAAAAAAAGTGTTGTTCCAAAGTGGGAACAACAAAAACAAAAGTGTTGTTCCGAAGTGGGAACAACAAAAACAAAAGTGTTGTTTCGAAGTGGGAACAAAAAAAACAAAAGTGATGTTCTGAAGTGGGAACAACAAAAACAAACATGCTGTTCCGAAGTGGGAACAACAAAAACAAATGTGTTGTTCTGAAGTGGGAACAACAAAAATCAAAAGTGTTGTTCCAAAGTGGGAACAACAAAAATAAAACGTGCTGTTCTGAAATGGGAACAACAAAAATAAAAAATGATGTTCCGAAGATGGAACAACAAAAATCAAATGTGTTGTTCCAAAGTGGAAACAACAAAAATCAAACATGCTGTTCCGAAGTGGGAACAACAAAAATAAAAAAAATGCTGTTCCGAAGTGGGAACATAAAAAATCAAACGTGCTATTCCGAAGATGGAACAACAAAAATCAAATGTGTTGTTCCGAAGTGGGAACAACAAAAATCAAACGTGTGGTTCCAAAATGGGAACAACAGAAATAAAAAATGTTGTTCCGAAGATGGAATAGAAAAAATCAAATGTGCTATTCTGAAGTGGGAACGACAAACATAAAAAAATGCAGAAAATCAGATCAACAATCATATTTACAGTTTTTACAAAAAGGAATAACTTTTTACAATAATGAAACTACTGAAGGATTTCCTTCTGCAGCTAAGATTTGCATGGTGGAGTCTTCGCGTATCTGTTGGTAAAAGGATTCTCTTGTGAGTGGTTTTTGGTAGAGGCGTACCCGATGCCCATTTGCTTTGAAGGAAAAACTAGACCCATCAATGGTGGCCAATGTAAGAGTGCCATTGTCATGTACTTCCTTTATTTCATAGGGGCCTAACCATCTAGTCTGTAGTTTACCAGGGAAGTCTTGAAACTTGGAATCGTAAAGAAGAGCCTAGTCGCCCTCATGAAATGTCTTCTTCTTAATCAGGGAATCGTGCCACTTGGCTCTTTGTTGTTGAATGAGTGCAGTATGCTGTAGAGCCAATAGCCGAATTTCATCTAATTCATTTATTTTTTGTAGTCTGTTAATCTAGGCTTCAGTTAAATCTAGTCCCACTTCCTGGGCTATCCTTAGTGTCTGTATCTCAAATTCTATGGGGAAAATGGGTTCCTTACCAAATACCAGCTGATATAAAGAGTATCCAGTTGTGTTCCTCCAAGTCGTGCGATATGCCCACAAGGCCTCTGGCAGTCGAGTCAACCTGTTTCGTCTGTGCGATGAGATTGTCTTCGTTAGAATAGATTCAATTACTTTGTTGGTACTCTCCACTTGCCCGTTCGCGTGCGGGTGATACGGAGAGGTAATTATGTGAATAATATGATGATTCTTCAGTGTAGTAGCAATCTTGTGGCCTACAAATTGTGGCCCCCCATTAGTAATTACTTCTCTGGGTAAGCCATATCACACAAAAATTTTGAAAAGAAAATTAATCATTGTTTCCTCTGTCACTCTTGGTAATGCTACTGCCTCCACCCATTTAGTCACATATTCTATTGCAACTAGTATGTATGATTTCTGATTAGACGGTGGGTTGATCGGCCCAACGAAATCTAATGCCCATCACTCAAAGGGTTTTATCACCAGTTGTGGATGTAGGGGCATCTCATCAGATTGGCCAGGGCGGCCCCTCCTTTGGAAACTATCGCATGCCTGGACAAATTTCTTAGCATCCTTAAAAATCGTGGGCCAGTAGTAGCCCATTTGCAAAATTTTATGTCCAGTTCTGTGGTCTGCAAAATGTCCACTGCAAGGTCCATCGTGGTAGGCTTTTAAGATATCATAAATTTCATCTTCCCTGATACACCTACAAATGTGCATATCGGGCCCTGTGTGAAAAAGGTATCCTCTGATCTAGGAGAACCGAGTGCTGCGCTGCACTATTAATTTCCTTTCTCTAGGTGTTAGATGTTTGGGCAGTTTTCCTACTGCTAAATAATTTACCACATCTGCGTACCATGGTGTTTTTATGGCCACAACAAATAGGTGTTCATTTGGGAACTAGTCTTCTACCTCTATTGCATCATCTATTCTTGGTACTCGAGAGAGGAAATCTGCCACAAGGTTTTCCCTCCCCAGTCGATCCTTTATAGTTATGTCAAATTCCTGCAAAAGTAGTAACCAATGTGTCACTCTTCCATTCATGATGGGTTTATTAGCTAAATATTTGATAGCAGAGTGATCAATATATAGAACTACAAGGTATCCAGTTATATAGTGTCTGAATTTGTTAATAGCATAAATAACAACTAAAAACTCTTTCTCTATTACTGTATAGTTCAACTCAGCAGGAGTTAAATTTTTGCTAATGTAGTATATAGCGTAGGGTTTCTTGTCATCTTCTTGGCCAAGAACTGCTCCAATAGCTGAATCTGATGCGTCTGATGAAATCTGGAATGGTATATCCCAATTCGGCCCTCGTAATACTGGTGTTGTTGACAGTAGCCATTTCAACTCTGTAAAAGCAATGTCACATTTGTCAGTCCATATAAAATCAACATTTCCTGTTAAGGCATATAATGGTGTAGCAATCTGTGAGAAGTTCTTTATAAATCTACGATAATATCCTGCAAATCCCAGAAAACTACGTACCTCTGTTTGAGTGCAGGGAGTAGCTAATAAGAGGATTACCTGTATTTTTGCTGGATCTACCTGAATTCCAGTTGCTGAAATGAAATGACCCAGGATCAGGCCCTCTGTCATCATCATATGGCACTTCTCATGGCTTAAGCATAGCCTAGTTGCAATACATCATTCCAGGACTTTCTCCAATGTCTGTAATGCCTGTTCAAAGTCATCTCCATAGGGTGTGAAATCGTCCATGTATACCTCCAATCCTTCATTTATCAAGTCTGCAAAAATATTGAGTATGGCTCTTTGGAATGTGGCAGGTGCGTTGCACAATCCAAAAGGTAATACCTTGTAAGAAAATGTTCCCCATGGGCAGGTAAAAGTGGTTTTATCCTGGTCTTCAGGGGCAATCTGAATTTGGTTGTAGCCACTGAAGCCATCCAGGAAAGAGAAGAATTTATTCCCTGCTAGCGTGTCTAGGACCTGGTCAATGAATGGAAGGGGAAAATGGTCTTTTTGCGTTGCTTTGTTGAGTTCTCTATAGTCAATGCATATCCGCCACTTCCCATTCTTTTTAGGGACCACTACTAATGGAGAAACCCATTTACTGTCAGATATAGGATAGATAAAATTCACATCTAATAGTTTTTGAAGTTCTTCTTTAACAATATCCTTTAGGTGAGGATTTAATCTACGTTAAGGTTGTCGAATGGGTCTTGCATCTTTTTCAGTGTAAATGTGGTGCATACATAGTTGAGGGTCAATCCCTTTCATGTCTGGGTAATCCCAAGCAAAAGATCCTTTATATTTCCTAAGGACTTGAATAAGTTTCTGTTGCTGGTCATCATTCAGATTACTATTAATATTCAGGATCTTCCCTGGCTTGATTTCAATAGGTTTGCTATTATAGATAGTGGTTGTTGGCATTGGTTGGTCATTGATATCTCTTAGGGAATCTTCTTCAGTTTCATTGTCAAGGACTGCTTTGATCATGTGACATTTCAAACTAGATACTGTAGCAGGGTGATTGATAAAGGTACTAATGAAATCATCTTCTGTTTGGTTTTTAAATTCAAGGGCATCTATCACAGTCAATGGTGACCAAATATTTTCTGTTAAATATGTTACAGGTTGCTTCCTAGTTTTTACAATGGTTAGGCTTGGTTGAGCAGGAGGGTATAAGGCTAGATTCTTCACATCATTCCCTCTGGTTATGGTCATACTGCTTGTCTGACAGCTGATATAAGCATCAACAGTTGCTAACCAAGGCCTTCCTAAAATTAAAGGATGTCCATCTAGCCGGTTCCTAGGGTTAATAATAAAAAAATCTGTTGGATATTCCAAAGTGTCTACAGAAACCATCACATCCGGTAATGTTCCTTCTGGCCTAATGACTGAGTGGTCAGCAAGTTCTAGCAAGGTAGTTGTTGGTTCCAAGGCTGTGATGCCAAGTATTTCACAAGTTGTTGTTATGAGAATGTTAATGGTTGCCCCTAAATCAACTAAAGCATTGGGAAAAGAGTGGCCTTTTATTTGTACTGTGATAATGGGGTTTCCCGGGTCTTCATATTTTACAGGTGTCTCTTTGCCTATTAATAAATCAGACAAAGTTCTGACAACATGGAGAGTTGGGATTATTTTTGTTTACCTCACAGACTTCTTTATACACAATTCTTTAATAGTTTTGGCATATATTGGAATGTCTTGAATAGACTGGAGGAGGGGTATTTTTATATAGATATTCTTGAGTTCACCCAGAAGATCAAAATCGGGATGTTCAATTGGGCGTGGTATCATTAATCTTTCTGGGAATGATAGGGAAGTAGTTATGATCTGTTCGGGAGTTTTCTGCCTAATTGTATCTTCCCCTTGTCGATTGTTTACAATCAAAGGCTTATTTGGGCGAGGTTCTTTATATTGCAGGTTTTTATCCTTCTCTAGAGCAATTATGCGTCTAGATCTTAACTTAAGTTCATTACACTCTCTCAACTCTGCTTTAGGGTCCAGACCTTCAATGATTTACACTGAGTGGATCAGTCTGTTGTTGGGATTTGGGTTGGGTTGGGCTGGGAGTTGTGGTCGTATATTAGATTGAGGATTTTTCTACAACGTATAAGGTGCTGGTAAAGTAGGTTGAGATAGAGGAATTGTCCCCATAGGCTGGTTCATGGATCTTTGCTAGTTTGATTGCCAGTTCTGATTTTGTGAGGTGGAAGGGGACCATTGGGATGGATAGGGATTGTTCTACCAGAATGGTGGAGGGTAAGATGGATTTGACCAATTATTGTTTGGATTTGACTGGTTGGGCCATGGTGGCATAGAAAATGTTTGAGGTGGCCAAGTAGAAAAAGGTGGCTGGTTCTGCCATGCTGCCCCTGAATATTGCTGAGAATTATATTGCGAGGGAGGAAAGAATGAAGATGGATCAGTAGGCATACCTGTCTAACGTGCTTGCCATTGACGATGCTGGTTCAACAAATATACTGGTTCTACTTCTTCTTCCACTTCCTTGAAGACTTCTTTTAATCCTGGGAGCGATGGGTAACTTTCCGTGGCATGCTTCTTGGTACATATGGCACACACCTGTATCATATCTAGTAGGAATTATTTATGACTGTGTTTTCTTTGCAACGGGCATAGAAAATAGCCAAGTTCTGTTTTGCTTCAGCCTGCTTTTGTTTAGCTTGCATGATATCCAATTATGTCGTCAGGGTTCCCAGGATATCAGTCTTGAAATCCTCCAATATGTTTCTGATTTTGACTCTTGTAATGCTTCCTCCTGAGGTTTTGTTGTCTCTGGTGATTGCATCATGTCCAGCTGGTTTCAACCTTGTACTGCCCCTAGAGCACCTGATGCACAAGTCTATAATATTGTCATAATATTCTTGATAAATATCACCCTTACCCATTATATTCAGTGTTTCTACCCATTGGTCTTTCATACCTTTAATCATTGTGGTTTTTAGAACATTATCAGGTAGATTTTCATAAGGAGATCTTTGCAGATTATATTGGAAATGCTCCACATATTCTTCTAGAGTCTCATTAGGCTTAGCTACCATTTGAAAGATTTCATCTTTTAGTTCTCTAGTTCGGCAATAATCTTGGTATTTTTTAAGGAAGGATGTTTTCATCTGTTCCTAATCATTCATGGTACCTCCACCAAATCCCATAAACCAACACAGGGCTACTCCCTTAAGAGTAGAGGGGAACAATTTCAGCTTCTAGGGGTCAGTGGTGTAATCATAACCCCTACTTAGGACATCAAATTCGAAAAGGAATGCATCAGGGTCTTTTGAAGTTAGCCCATGAAAAGTAGGAATATTCTGTAATGGAATAGATTTCATGGGGACATTGACAGCTATGTATACAATAGGGTATTGTAACGTAGATGTCTGGGGGTGTCGCTGATTATTGGCCATTTGGTAAAAAATATGCCAATATTATTCAGGGATCTCTAGACCTGGAGAGTTGTTCCTAGGATGTCCAAAAGAGGTTGGAATGATTTTAACAACGCTACCTTGATCCAGAACACTGGGTGTCCTCTGTTCAATCACTACTTCAGGAGATCTAGGTTCTGATGATTTAATTTCAGGATTACCTGTTTCTCCTTCTCCTTCACGGAGATTGCAAGAATTCCCTTCTTGTGAAGGGCGTGGTTGTGAATTTTCAATATCTTGAAAACTCTGTTTAGACCCTTCAGTCTTACTGTGAATCTCAGCGTTAGCTACAGATGGTGATCTTGTGGCCTGAAGGGAAACAGTAGGGTGTCTAGTAGCAATAGTTCGGGGTCCTACTGATGACTGAGACTCAACTTTTCTTATGATTTCGTTAATGAAGGTTAATCGTCCAAGGGTCATCGGTCCCTTGGATTTTTAGGTTTGGGGGCAGGAATTATATCTTTTTCTGGTCTTTTATTCTTAGTTATTCATACAAAAATACAAACATTCATTTTATCTTAAATTCCTACTCAATTATGCTGGAAAACGGGTGGAGGAGTGAGCATTTTAATCGCTCGGTATGCAGGTTCTTGCCTCCCATTTTTAATACCCAATTCTCTCTCAGCAGATAGACATCACTCTTTGTAAAATGGCAACACTCTCCCCAGCAACGGTGCCAAAATGTTGGGTGCTAAAAGGTGTCTTTTAAAACTCCTAATTGCCTCACATTAATTATCAACCTGGGTAAGTCTTTTTATTCCAAGAGTGTACACAATATGTGCAAGCTATAAATCTAGAGAGTAATGCTTTAAACTAAGCTATGAAATTCAATACAAGAGTAAACAGATGCAATCATAAATCTCAAGCATGTAACTCTAAAGGAAATAACTCATCATAACAGTACCGTAATTCAATCTTAATCAACCAAATTCTAATGACAATCAATTGACAACACGATGTATTAATTGAGCTCTTTCCGCTGTACTTAAACTATTGGGTGAAAGGAAAGCATTTAATCAATCACGCTCTATTCTACAATTAATCGGAAATGATTCTTTAACCGATAACTAATTCAATCCATGACATGAATTAAATAAAACCAACTATGACTGTGCATTAATGAAATGAATACTGTAAATTTGATTCAATGAAAATACATCAAATGAAAAGCTGTAAAGTAGAATAACTTGTCGGAAACAAAAAATGCATAAAATAGGGAACAGTAAGTTCCACCAGAGACCGAGCCCTAGCCACTAGCGAACACTGCTTAACGATTTTAGAAGATACGAATGAACAATAGCAAAAGTTGTATATTAATAATTAAAGTCACTTATCAATACAACATGATCTTGTTTCTCAGAATCACCCTTCTGTAAATTAAAATTACAATCCAAGTAAAAATATGAGAGATCCCTATTCGGTCTTCTATTTTATGGTCAAAAGGAAAAGATAAATGTGATCCCTTAGGATTAGGAGATCCTGAGGAATTCACAACTACATGTTATCTTCAGACAATTCTTCTATCTCGCGCTGATCTCCTTGACTTGTTCCTTGGTTCAACCGCACCCAATGCGTCTCATTTTCCTCGATTATCTTTTGTTGTTTCGACTTGGGAACATCAACTGTTCCTTCTACTGTTTTTCTACATAAAAGCTATTTTATTCATTCCTTATCAAAATCCTATCAATTTGTTATTATATTATGGCATAAGATGGATAAGAAAGGAGGAAAAGGATAATAATCAAGAGTAAATACATACCTATTGCATGGATCATCACCAATCCTTCCAATTCCCTTATCTATCCCAAGCAAAAATGTCAGCAAGACTGTGCAAGGTGAGTTGGGAGAGCCAATCACGAAGATCAGCTAATTCCACTGTATTTTCGAGGGGGGAATTGCCCATGATTTTATCTTGCCATATTGAAATATTTGCTCCATTTCCAGGCACCCTGTAAAGCTGGTTTTGGAAGGTGACAAGCCCTTTTCTACATAGGTTCCAAAGCGGCGCACCTTTGGGAACACTGTCCACTTGAAGGTTTCTCAATGAGACACCTTTGAAGTATTTATCCTGGAGTAATTGGATGACTGGATAGTGTTTGCTAGAGTAGAGCTGCCAAAGAATTTTGCCACCTAAGGCAATGTTGGCCAGGCTAGGGTCTCTAATCTGGAGACCTCCTTCCAACTTTGACCTTTTCACTGTGTCCCAAATAACTAAGTGAAATTTCATTTGGTTCCCTTTGCCTCCCTGCCAAAGGAAGTTTATGAGCAGCTGTGAAATCTGATCCGTGATTTTCTTTGGAGCCAGGAGGAAGGAGGCATGATAGATAGGGAGAGAGGAAAGGACAAACTTTATGAGGATTAGCATGCCAGCGTAGTTGAGCCACTGCCCACCCCATGCAACTATCTTGATTTTGATCTTGCTGATGGCTTCAGTCCAGAGTGAGGCTCGGTTAACCCCCAGGGTTAAACTTAGTCCAAGGCATTATATTTTGTCCCAGGAGGCATAGCTCGGAAAGTCAAGGATTCTAGCAATTCGAAGGGCGGTTTTCTCCTCTGTATTCCAACTGTACACTACACTTTTTCTTTTATTAATAAGCGCTCCTGAAATGATACAAAATCTTTGCAGGATCCCATTGAATTCCTTTGCTATTCGTGTGGAAGCTCCTCCCAACAATAGAGAATCATCTATGAACAAGGCATGATTGATTGGCTCTATTCCATTCGTCGGTCAGATGCTCGGGAGAGTTCCTTTGTTTCTTTCCACTATTAGTTTCTTGCTCAAGGTGTTTGCCATTATTATGTACATAAAGGGAGATAGCGGGCATCCTTACCTTATCCTCCTTGAAGCTTGGAAATAAGTGGCAGGTCAACCATTTACCAGTGGGACAATCCAAGGTTTATCATTGCAGGCCTTGATCACGTTCACAAAAGCTGGGCTGAATCCAAAGGAGAGAAGAACTTTGTAAAGAAATGACAGTTTAACCCGATCAAAGGCGTTGGTCATATCCAACTTGATCAAAATCCCTTGCTCCTTCCTCTGGTTACTGGAATGCATGGATTCCTATACAAGTATCACATTATCCAAAATATGTCTTCCTACTACGAACCCTCCTTGTTTGGGAGAAATAAGCTTACTTAGTAGGGGTTTAATTCTGTTTGCGAGAAATTTAGCAAGAATTTTGTAGGAGGTGTTACATAATGAAATGGGTCTAAATTTGTTAAAGGTAGCCAGATTCACTTCTTTGGGTATTAAGGAAAGAAAGGTGGATTTGGTGCTACCTCCATTATTAGAAGGTTAGATTTGATGATTGTCCAACATGCTCTGTAGAAATGTGTTGAGAAAACATCGGGGCTTGGGGCTTTGTCAGGCTCCATGTCCCAAATTATATTACTTATCTCATCCTCAGTGAAGGGCTTCATAAGATTTGAGTTATTCTCCTCATTAACCAAGGAAGGGATCTAGGAGAGGAAGTCATTGGAGATCGCCTCATCTCCTGTTTCATCCTTTGCATATAACCGCTGAAAGTGAGTTTCAACAACTTCTTTAACTTGGGCAAAACCTTTGGCGACTTGTCCCATCTGCTGAGGTGATTTCTGAAATGTGATTCCGGGAGAGGGGGGCTCTGAACTGTTGGTGGAAGAAGGTTGTGTTTCAGTCACTAGATTTCAACCATAGGCTTCGGGACTTAAGCCGCCAAAATTCTTCTTCTTTTCTGAAGGAGCTGAAAGAAGCAAGTTGGGCAACTTGTTCTTTCTCCAATTCTTGCGTGGTTATGTCTTTGCCCTCCATCTCTAATTATAATTCTACTAACTGTTTGACAACTTCTTTTCTATATGTGGTGAAGGTGTTGGGAGGCGTTTTGATCCAATCTTTCAGAGTTGCTTTGGTTGCTTTCAATTTTTGCTTCCAAGGATAACTGGGTGACCCGGTGACTGTGGTGAACCAAGCCTTGGCAACAACTTCCATAAACCCATCCCGCTCAATCCACAAAGGGTTGAAGCAAAACGGTATAGGCCCCAGGTTTTCTTCCTCATCCAGTTGTAAGAGGATGGGTTTATGGTTTGAGATGAGCTTTGGAAGGATTGTCGATGACACTATTCTCTTATCCATCAAAAGAGTGCTCTGCACTAGGAATCTATCGAGCCGGGCTGAGATATGGGTTGCCCCTATTCTGTTGTTGGTTCAGGTGTATAATGCCCTATTGGGTTTAAGATCAAGAAGATCCCACTGTTGAATTATGTCCTCCACAAGGGGAAGCATTGGATCTCTGCTATTGTTGCCCCCTCTTTTTTATTTTGGGTCAAGAATGATGTTTAGATATCCTATGATTACAATGTTCACAGGAGAATTACAAAATCAAGAATTGTTTGCCAACACTCTTTCTTCTCGAGGTAAGGAACAAGAACATAAAGATTAAATAGGGTGAAAGTGAGTTAAATTTCTTTATGTTGAAGCT
This sequence comes from Pinus tabuliformis, assembly GCA_031772625.1. Classification (NCBI taxonomy): domain Eukaryota; kingdom Viridiplantae; phylum Streptophyta; class Pinopsida; order Pinales; family Pinaceae; genus Pinus; species Pinus tabuliformis. The sequence continues at coordinate 563,644,282 of CM062820.1, read as the reverse complement.
CGGTGTAAATCCAATGTTGAGTCTCAAAGGAGCTTTCCATCTGGAACAATTCCTCCATCCAGACCATGGCGAGTCCTCCTGAGGTGCCCCTTGCACTTATGGCCATCCCCGCTTTGAACTTCCAATTCATTCTGCTTAAATCTAGAAGGGCTTCCCCTTCAATTTTTTTCTCTTGGAGCATGAGGATCTTTGGGGATTCTATTTTTAATAGTTGCAGCCTTCGTGGGATTCCCCAAGCCACTACAGTTCCAAGAGACTATTTGCATTATTTATTTGGGGTAGTGGAGGAGAAGCCTCCCTTTGGTGGCCGTGCTCTGGTATTTCGACCAATGATTTCTAGAGTGGACTGACTTCCTTGCATTTTTTGCCTCTCTGCTTCTTCCTCTCTTGCTTCCTTGAGGGATTTCCTCCCTGCCCGCTTTGAGGGCCTTTCAAATGTCTCATCTTCCGATGAGCCTCATAATTCTGGAGGCTTCTTTCTTGTCATGTTTGCATAAGAGGGTGGCGAAGAGCCTCTTGTTGGGGGGTCGGTTTGAGTAGGGGGAGCCCCTGCATTTCCTTCCTCATTTAATGAGGGAATAACCTATTGTTTTGCGTCACTTGTTATAATAGGGGATTCTTCCTGTGTGCTGAGAGCTATGAAGGAATTTGAGGGAAGATCTATTCTAGGAGGTGATGCCCCTTCCATCTGTAGCTCTGTGGATGACACAATGGGTCCCGCTTGAGCCCCTTTCCCTCTCAGCTTGCTGGGCTTCTTTGATGAGGCCGTCTTCTGCATTGTTGTCCATTGATCTCCTTTCATCTGCTCTGCTTCTTCCTCAATTTTCTTTTTACAGTTTCTTGCAAAGTGCCCATATCCATGGAAATGCATGCACTTGAAAGGCAATTGCTCATAATCTAGTTCTTACATGTGAGACCATTCTGCCACTATTAGTTTTATGGCTTCTAGAAGCCCAACTTCCAGATCAACCTTGACACATACTATGGCACAGGAGTATTGTCCCTTCCTGTCTGCTCTGTCAATGTATTTTGGAAGGGTGTTTCAGATGGATTCTAAAGAATTCGAACTCCAATAGTGCAAGGGTAAATGAGGGAGGCGCACCCAGGCAGGGATAGCCTAGGGCACATCTTGGGCTGGGTCAAAGTCCAGTGTTCATTTGTTCAGGTATAGACCCTGGGGACCCATAAAGTATGGCCCGTTTCTAAATATGAGGTTCCTATCTTCAATGCAGTAAAAAATGAAAACAAAATAACCCTTACCGACGAAGTGGCATTTTATTCCTTCTGAAACCAGCAGCCTCCAGTTGCGTTGCACCCACGATTCAATGTCTCTTGGTGATGGCAATAACCTAGTGAATTGGCCAATGAGTCCTCTTTCTGTGATATTTATGGCAACACGACAGGGTTCTTCAGCTGGAAGAGCAACGGTCGGGATTGCTTCCATATTCTTGACGAACTTCTGCTGGGAGGCTAAAATTGGACGCTTGCTGCAGTCGCCAACTAGCTACTTGAAGGCAAAAAGCTCAGGAGGGAGGGAGGGAGGAGGCTCAAAGCCTCCCCCTAAAGCCATCGTTGTGACGAAAGGTCGCAGAGGGGTGCATGCAGAGGCAGTAGCGGCGCATGGGCTCTCAGGTAACACTGTCACTTAAACATTTTAACTTGATTAAAATAAAAAAAATAAAATAATCAATTATTAATTTTTATAAATTACTAATAATAGTTTTTAAACTCCAGGTTTATGATAACCCATGGTATTCATGTGAGCATAAACTATTTAAAGGGGAAATTCTATCAGCTTAGATCCATCTTAATTCCGGGTCTACTAAGTGCTAAGAGGGATAAATAGATTTCATCCCTCTAAGAGTGGTAGATGTGGAGTTAAGATGGAAATAGGTTGGTTTTTATGGTAATGAAGATATTAAATAGACATATTATAAAAAAATATCTGAAGGTGAATGGTTAAAGCTACATGTAGTAACTTCACAAAATTTAGTAAAAAATACCAATATATCATTTTTCTGATTTAACAAAAAAAATTCAAAACAATGAAATCTTATCACTCTTTTCGCATCGCCCTTGCAGAAGAGAAATAGTCGTTGCCCAGATTTCCCACCATTTTTCAAAGGTTCTCAATATGATATCTTCATGAAAATGTTTAGGTACTGATGTTGGATTAGTTATTTGAAAAATATGTTGGTTTGTACAACCTTTCATCTTCTCTATTATTCTTAGTTTGTCGTAATGATCTATAGGGGTTGGGCCACTGCACCATATTTTCCTAAAAGGCATAGATTGTGCACCAAAAATGAAATTAATCCACATGTTACAACACTGTTAAAAAATGCAAGACATATGAAGGTAGTGAATTAGGCCAATAGGAAATTTAGATTGGGAGAGACGTAATTAAATTTTATTATTTAATTGAAGATTTCCAATTAAAATAATAATAAATCTACATTTATATATTTATATATTGATTGGAAGGCTTCTGACAATGGTCACTTCGTTCCATTAGATCCCCTTTAGGACTTTGGGATACCTACTACTTTCTTATATTATATAGTTGGGGCTTGCTACTTGTTGGCGTGTTGGGGTAAAAAAAGTTGATGTTTTTTTTTTGATCTCGCAGTTGGAGTCTATGGAATAAGAAAGGAATTTGATAGCTTGAAAAAAGTGGTAGCTTGAAAAAAGTGGTAGAGAAAAGATTAATCTCTCCTACCTTAACAGAATTGGTGGTCAAGATCAACACCTACAATAACTTTGTTGTGGAATATTCTCAAAACTAATAGAAGGATATGAAAGAGTGTATAGTAAGAACCTTGACAAACACAACCATTGAAACTTGCAACATTGTTTGTAGGAAGAGAAATTATGTTTCTTTTTTCCAAACATGTATGTTAGTATATTACAGTTTAATGAATATTTTTTCCTATTATCATGTATGGTTTCACACTTTAACAAACATTCGCCAAGAATTCATAATGTTTTATTATTCAGTGAAAGATTTGCCAAGATCTTACAAGATTTTATAATTCATTGAAAGATTCGCCACGACTTTACAAGATAATATAATCTGGTGAGAGATTTTCCAAAAAAATTATATATACATACATATATATATATATATATATATATATATATATATATATATATATATATATATATGATAAAATTGCCTCCCATTTTTCCTATGTATCATGGGGATTCGCCCATTTATTATACATATAAATTTAGGGTGGTTCTTAAAATTTTCCCTAGTGGATTACCTATAACAACTCTATGGTCTGATTCAGAGAGCTCGCATCATAGTCTGACTGCTCCTCGTATAGTCTCACACCATGCAACTTGATTCACAGTACCTTTTGCCCTCACTCTAAATCTCCTGTTCACTAGGGTGTCAAAGCCTGATTCCTTTGAGAATTTCCCCTACTATCACAGGAATGGGACAAAGAACATTCCTCTTGAATTTGTCTGCAATTCTCGACACCCAAGTATACAACCTACATTTCACCTTTTCTCCCATTTTACATTGATAGATCTTCCATCATCAGACATACCACCGGTTGCACCTCTAGTTCAAATCACCAAGGTTCTAAACATTAGAGTAAATTTCAGCGTAAAAGTGGCCTCCTAAGAAAAAATAATAAAATAATAGTTAAAATAATAAAATAAGAGTTATGAATTTTGAAGGGAAAATAGGAAAGCTACTTTTTTTAATTGTATTTTTGGCTTATCTTCTTATAGGTTTACTCAAATTTCAAGTGTAGATACTCATTGGATGTAGAATTAAATTTTGCATTTAACGAGTACCTATTATACATACTTTTGAGAAGACCCACGTTGATAAAAATTGAAGATACATTAAAAAAACGTGTTCAACATGTTTTTTTAATGTATCTTCAATTTTTATTGATGTGGATCTTCTCAAAAGTATGTAATGGGTACTCGTTAAATGAAGAATTTAATTCCACATCCAATGAGTGTCTACACTTGAAATTTTAGTAAACCTATAAGGAGATAAGCCAAAAATACAATTAAAAAAAATAATTTTTATTATTTTCCCTTCAAAATATTTACATGTAAATTTTTTTAAATTTAAAGGATTTTGATTGGTTTATAGATTGTGACATGGAAATTACATGAAATTTTCATGGGCACCTTTAGACTAAAATTTCCTCTAATATGACAAGCATTAACACACTTAATTAGCACCCTACAATAGCTTGTGGCTTCACACGAGAGTGGCTTCACACGAGAGTGCATGCAACCCATTTGTCATGATATAAATTAAGTGATATCGAGAGGATTCGTGAGGTGGTGAACCCCAACCTCGATCCCCATATTCTAATGTTCTAACACCCCATTTGGGAATAAATTCATGCATTTTAATTGTGAGATTTATGCGATTTACACAATGATATCGAAATATCATTGATTGAATATGAAGTGTTATTAAAAATTTATAATTTAATAGATTAATTTAATTAGTTTATTTTAAAATAAAGTTCATTGTGACATTTTTTTATTCTAACCTGACTAAAATTTGATTTAGTTGAGTTTTATTTGTTGAATAATTGTTATTGTGGTTTGTTCCGCCGTTCAACTAACTATTTTAAATTGATCAAAAATTTCAGAAGAATTTATTTCAAATATGTAATATATAATATATAATTTTAAGAACTAATTTAATTAGTTAAATTTTTTAGGTGTATATGTATGTGTTGTGTGTATATGGGTTTTTAGTATGCCCTAAAACTGTTTCTGCTTGGCTGAGAGCTTGTTTTTTTGGAATGTAAGGAAACAAGTTAACGACCCAAGATCTAGACGCATATTTTAGGTGTGAAAAGCCACCCCTTTACTTATCACCAACAAGTAATTACAGGCAGCATGGTTTTCCTTAAAAAACAATGATGAGTCAAACTACATTAGCGAATAGTAGCAGTAATGACTATCCGCATTATTGGTTTGACAACTAAATTATGATAAATTTTCACTCTCTCTCTCTCTCTATATATATATATATATAATTAATTTAACCATATATATGTGTAAGAATAATTAATTTAATCATTATTTAAAATAAGTTGTTGATAGATAAACAATAACTTTAAATCTAATTAAATTTTGTATAGAATTACTAACCATTATTATAATTAGAGGTTATATATATATACATATAAGAAAAGCAAAATGATATGTATTAATATATTTTTCAATACAATGTATTTTAATTATTTATGATAAGAAGAGTGATTGTATATTATATAATAATAATAATTATTCTATTTTAAGGTCATCTTTAAATTAGATGCCAAATTGGTGTATGATATATTTTTGTTTATAGGTTGTTTGTGAGATAAGGGACTTGCATCATGTAATGATTTAAATGGTTTGGGAATCTTAAATGATTATTAATGGGAGCTCTTCAACCTTATTAATTACAAGTTTTTGCTAGTATTAATTTGTAGGTTGTCGATACTAGTTTTAAAGAATTTTTTTGTCAAAAGAAAGTTTAGAAGATGTACATGTACTCTACCTCTTTTTGGATTTGAACTTCAAAGACCTCTTAAGAGGAAACACATGTTTTTGACCATTAAACTTATATATTCTTAATTAATTTACATATGACTTAATTAACCAGTATATATCCATTTTAACCACATAAACTCCCAAAGGGATCAAATATCTTGAGATGTAAACCTCTTTTAGAGTGCAAAATTTGAAGAAAAAGAATTGCACCTAAAAATATTTGATTCCATTTAATGTTCGATATTTTTTTTGGTTAAAATGGATCTACACACTATATATTGGTTTTATAATATTATTTAAATTACATTTTTGAATAAAAAATGAAAATTCAACACCTTGAAAATTTTCTTGAACCCTTTGAGTACAATACACATTTTAAACTTGCAATTCCAAAATATATTCATTGCATTTCAAATAAAATTAACCTAAATACATACGCCTAAAAAATAGTAAAAATATATAATAGTAAAACTACTTAAAGTGTTATATCTATATCTATATATATATATATATATATATATATATAACATGAATATATTCAAATATTTTATAGTTTATTTAACTTTAGTATTCAATTATTTTTTAATATATAAAAATTCTACATTTTATACATTTAATGAAAATATAAGTTGTTTTTGTTGTGTTATTGGTTTTTTTTTTAAGTTGATATAAGTTTATGTAGTCTCACAAGGACATCAAAATATTTTATTTACTATTAAGAGTGAGAGTGAAATATTTTTACTACATCTTTTCATAGTGTGTTGTAATATCAACAATGGATCAAGTGAGCACAATAAGAGAGTTTATTATTGTTTTATATTTTTCTTTTCATTATAGATAACAAAACATTTCTGTTTTATTTTTTTTCTTTTTTATTATAGTTGACATTGTTTTTTATTTAGAAAGTATTTTATTTTAATTTTAAAAAAGACATGTCAATTCTAAATTGCCCAGGAAATAAACTATACATTTCTTTCATATTAGATTGTAAAATGCATGTATATGGATGCAATCATTATATTATTTGGAAAACAATTATTAAAATTTATATATTTCTTTAAAATTAAATTTCAATAATATAATGAGAAATAATCTATCAAAAAATTTAAAATTTAAAAAATATTTCAAAATTATTAAATCATTTTATTTATATATTAATATATGTTAATTTAAACACAAGTCAAAATATTTATTATTAATAGCAAATTAACCATTAATTTTTCAATTTTTCTAGGTAATTCACTAATTGATAATGATCCAAAGCTAATCTTAATTAAAGAGGATGATTTATAAAAAATAAAGTTTTTTTTAATTGTAAATAAGTATGGTGATCCATAAATTAATTACATTATTATGTAAATAATTATTTTTATATTGGAATTTTTAATTGTAAATAACTATTGTAATTCATAAACTAATTATAAATTATTGGATTTCTGATACTCATATTCTCAACCGTATTACAAATTTTGAACGTCTTAATGGGTACGAGCGACTCTGACCACAAACCTTTGTCTTTATCCCTCAATCTTGTTATGCATACCACCCACATGCAGGAGACCAATGAAAGCAAAAGACACATTTGCTTCAATAGAAGTAATGTCGACTTTTTCTTAGGAGATTTAGAAAGGGAGTTAGGCTCCTTGACTTATAATTACAACATTGATCAAATTTATTACCACTTTACTACTACCCTTTCCACTACCATTAGCAAGTTCTCTAATGAGACGTTGTATAGGAAGAATAATAGAACTTCCAATCCTTGGTATGCCAAGGACTATAAAATTGCCAAGAAAGTGATCAAAGACGCTCCTAATGAAATCATTAAGCTCCAGAATATAAATATATACAAAGCTCTCATCAAAAGGAAGAAGAGGTCATATATTAATAAGAGACAAGAGCATCTTCTCCACCTTTCTAAAGTTGCGCCCATAAAATTTTGGCAGAATGTGCTTGTTCGTAAAAATAAAGATAGTCATTTTATCCCATTAGAAAATTAGGACAAATATCTTAAGAAGTTGTATGAATCTCCAGACACCATGGGCACTATCTTAAACACTTCTATTAAGGAAGATATATTTTCTCTAGAAGATGTTGAGTTTGGGATTAATAAGCTTGTTAATGGGAAAGCTAAAGGTATTGAAGGATACCAAACTGATATCTTTAAAATGGGAAGATGTATCTTCATTCATCATCTCCACAAGCTTCTCAATTTGGCTATAAATCATGGCTTTCCTAAGCTTTGGGCGCAAAGCCTTATTGTACCTATCTTTAAAAATGGGGATAAAAGCATTCCCGCTAACTACAGGACCTTTATGATTAGCCACATCCTAGCCAAGATTTATGGGCTCATTTTGGAAAAGAAGCTTAGCCTTTGGTTCGAAAACCATGGTAAAAGAGCTAAAGATAAAACTGGTTTTAAGAGACATCACATGACTATCGACCATCTTGTCACTCTCAAGATCATTACAGAGGAATGTCGCAATAGTAAAGCTAATCTCTTCTATTGTTTTGTAGTATTTAGAAAATATTTTGAGACTATTCCTCGAGATAAGCTCTGGGAGAGACTTGAAGAGATCATGGTTCCACCTGAACTAAGGATTGTTGTGATTTGCCTCTACAAGATTGTCATTGCCAAGCTTAAGACCAATGAAGGGTGGTCTAAAGATATTAAATCCAATATCAGGGTTAAGCAAGGATGTCCCTATCCCCTACCCTTTCCAGCATTTACATCTATAAGCTAGAGGAATGTTTGGAAACTGCAGGTTGCAAGGGCACCGTGTTGAAATTATGGCTGTAGATTAACCTGATAATGAAATATAACTAAAGAAAAATACTTTAATCTACTTCTACAATCAATTTTGCAGAAGCTTAAAAGATTTGAGCAAGATCAATCTGAACACATATAACCAGAAGAAGAATCAATGCACATGAAACACAGAAGAATACTATGGGGAAAGCCTCAGCTAAAAACCACACTATCTATATTATCATACAAGTGGAAATATATCAGGATTACACAAAGCCTTAGCTCTCATAGCTAGCCAGCCCTCAGTACAATCCCTCATAGATGCTCATAGACAAAATAGTATTCTCATAAGCCTTCTCCTGTGCCCTCCAAGCTCCTATTTCCTTGTTGTTTCTCTTGGGTGATCCTACTGTTACCAAGTGTAACACTGATCTCACACCCTGTAAAACTGTGCAATACTCAAGGAATGAATTCCTTCTGCATTCATGAGTTTTGTTTATAGGAAAACTCATGCAACTGATAGTACACTGTCCCTGTCTTTAATCTCAACTGGGTCTTTCTTAGAATAGACATGCATGAGTTACTAATGAGAGAATCTTTAGTTATCTGGAGTACACTAGTTGGATGCATGCATGCATTAAATGACTGAAATCATAATTAGTTCCTCAAATAGTTTGGAACTAATTTAACTAGACTTAACTCAGTAAACTGAGCTAACTAATTACAACTCAATATTATCTCCTTAATTAAGGGATAATCTTCTTAATTTAAGGGATAAATGTTGCATGACTTCACAAATACTTCTAGCTTGAATTTCTCCAACTAATTAACTCAAGATGAATTAATTAGTTATTTTTCAAGTAGCTGATGAGACTAAATTCAAATTTTAATTCTCAATTTAATTCAAGGACAAATTAAAATTGGAATATTCTTGTTGCCACATTTCAACACTCCCTCTCAACAAGAAATGGATTATCTGCCACCTCAATCCTATCTCTATGGAACTCGAATTTACACTTTGACAATCCCTTTGCCAAAGTGTCAGCATCTTGCTCGTCTGTCGAAATATACTGCAGCAACATGATCCTCTTCCCTACACAGTCTTTGAGATGATGATACCGGATGTCGATGTGCTTGGACCTATCATGAAATACTAGATTCTTAGAGAGTTTGATACAACTCTGATTATCACAATAGATCATAGTTGGATCCATCCTCTAATCAAACAAACCAACTAGAATTTTCCGTATCCAGATGGCCTCACATGTTGCCTGACTTGTAGCCATGTACTCAGCCTCTGTCGAGTTGAGTGCAACCGACCTTTATTTCCCACTATACCAAGAAATTGCAGTTGACCCAAGGTTGAAAATCCCTCCTAATGTGCTCTTTCGATTTGATGGACTCCCTGCCCAATCTGCATTAGTGAAGCCCTGTAGCTTCACTCCCTCTGTCCGTCTATACCATAATTCGTACAGAGATGTGCCTCTGAGGTATCTCAATACATGCTTTTCCACCTTCCAAAACATCTTGGTAGGTTGAACCATCACTTGACTCAGCTGGTTCACCGGGTAGCACAAATCTGGTTGTGTGTTCAATAAGTAACAGTGAACCCACAAGCTTCCTGTACACAGTAGCCTCTACTACTTCTCCTGAAGTAGCATCCTCCTTCCTCCAGTTACTTGCTAGAGGAGTCTGCACAAGCTTGCAATTCTCCATGTGGAATCTCCTAAGTATCTCATTAACATACTTGCCCTGAGACACAAACAACTCCCCATCCTTCTACCATACTTCCATGCCAAGGAAGTAATGCATGAGACCCATGTCTTTCATCTCGAATTCTCTTGCAAGGTCCTCCTTGCAAGACATGATCACCTGATCATCACATGCCAATATGAGATCATCAACATAAAGTACAATGATCAACTGCTTACCTTTCACCATGATGTGGTACAGGTTCACATCTTCTTCACTCTTTGTGAATCCTAACCTAGTGAAGTAGTTGTCTATCCTAGTGTACCAAGCACGAGGTGCTTGCTTTAGCCCTTACAAATCCCTCTTGAGTTGGCACACATGCGACTCATGATTAAAGGTCTCAAAACCTTTCAGTTGCTCTATCTACACCTCTTCCTCAATCTTACGATTGAGGAATGTAGTCTTCACATCCATTTGATGGATCTTCCAACCCATCTGTGCTGATAGTGCTAACATCGATATGATAGATGAGTACCTTGCTATAGGAGCAAAAGTCTCATCATAGTCAATCCCCTCGACCTGTGAGAAACCACGGGAAAAAAATATTGCCTTATGCTTCTCCACACTACCATCAGTAGCTTGCTTGACCTTGTAAAGCCAACGGGAACGCACAATTGACTTGTTCTCTAGTCTTGGAACCACATGCAAACATTTTTACGAGCTATGGAGTCATACTCCTCCACCATAGCATCGACCCAAATCGGCTATTGCACTGCTTCCTCAAAGGAAGATGGCTCGGTCTCAACGCATTCCCCAACAAGGGCCATGTATCCAGTGTACCTCTCAGATGACCTCCTCTATCTGCGCTGAGAAGATGGTTCTCCCACATTCTCTCTCGCATCCTACAACAATCTGTCAGCTTCTCTTGTGCGCTTTCATCCATCTCTGGAAGACTCTGCTTGAGTGGATGTCTCCACTCTTGGATCCTCTGCATGCGGCTGCTCCGCATCAATCTGAGGCTCCTCCTCCTTAGGAACCAACAGTTCCTCCACAACCTGTAGTTGGAGCTCCCTCTCAAGGGAAACTCGCATGGCAGAAGCTCATCAAACTTGAGATCTCAGCGAACCACTGTCCTTCGACTGGTAGGAAAATACACTTGATAGTTGTGGGGTGTATCGGTGTACCCCAAAAGTATCCCCAACTCTGTTGTCGGCTCAAGCTTCTTCCGTGCATCCTTTGTCACATGGAAATATACCGATGAGTCAAAGATCCTGAGGTGACCCACATCTGGTCTCTTACCGGAGAAATCTTCCTTTGGTGTCTTCATCCCAAGTATGCGATGCGGGCTTCTATTCTGCAGATAGACCGCCATGTTGCATGCCTTAGCCCACAAATGAAGTGGTAGGACTTGGTCATGCAACATCACCCGTACTACCCCTACAATAGTTCTGTTCTTCCTCTCGGCCACCCCATTATGTTGTGGGTTATGAGGTGCCGTCAACTCTCGTTTAATTCCTTCCACTGCACATAAGTCATCAAACTCTTGAGAGACATATTCTCCACCACTGTCGCTTCTCAAGGCCTTGATCTTCTTCCTTGATTCTTTCTCGACCAAAGATTTGAACTCACAAATGAGAAGGTTTGGTCCTTCTTCTGCAAGAAATAAATCCAGCATTTATGAGAATAATCATCAATGAAAATCACATAATACCTTTGCTTCACTATGGATTCCATCGAGAATGGTCCACACACATCAGTATGAACTCACTCTAAGATTGCTTCTGCTCAACTGTCTCGATCATGAAAGGAAGACTTGGAGTACTTTCCCAAGGTACAACCTTGGCATGTGTCAACTTGCTCAAGTTTACCTTTGGGAAGTCTTGTAGATATCTGCTACATTATCTTCAAGGCCCCATGATGCAAATGGCCCAACTGCTTGTGCCACAACTCGCCAATGTCTTGGCTTTGCACCAATTCTGATTTCAAAATTAATGCTACACAATCATCTACCTCTAGTTTATAAAGATTCTTCACTTGAATCCTGATCCTCTTGGTCTGACCCATGGCTATGTGTCTTAGGAACACCTTTCCTTTACTGAAGACAACATCATAGCCTTTGTCCTCCAACATCGCGACAAATACCAAATTCTTATTTAGTTTAGGCACATACTTCACATCTGTCAAGGTGAGAGGAGCTCCATGCTCCCTCTAAAAAGCAAAAGTGCCCACTCTTGAAACACTGTACTTTCCGTCGTCACCCATCTCTATGCGCATCTTGAGGTCTTTCTCCTCCAAGGTACTGAATAAAATTTTATTTCCGGTCATGTGGAATGAGGCTTCACTGTCAAGATACCAAACACAACCCACCATCGATGACACCATGCGATGAGGGTAAAGTCCATTTCGAACTGAGAGGCTAATGCCTCACCTTCCGATCCTTTTGAGGATCCCTTCTTGGACTTCTTCGATGGGAAATTAGTTGCACAATGTCCCATCTCGTGACAATTAAATCATCTCACTTTAGACTTGTAAACCTTCTTTCCCCCATGAGAAGAATTCGATTTGGAATGGGAAGCCTTCCCCTTCCCTTTCCTTGCCTTACTTGCTAGGGCCAAATTTTTTTCATCACCATTTTTGGATGAAGAACCATCTCGTGTGCTCCTCTTGATCTCCTCCTGCATGAGATCCAACCATAGTCGTTCCTAATCTGGCAGTTTCTCCCTTCCATTCACAGAGTCCTGGTAGCTATTCTAGCTCTTTAGAAGGTCAAGGAGAGTGAGGGTCACCATATCATCATCGGCAGTAGTTATTCCCACACTGCTAAGATCATCTCTGCAGGTGGTGAGCTTGTTCAAATATGTGGAAATAGTATCACCCTTCTCCATCTTGATTCTTCGAAGCTTGTCCTTGAATGCCAATTTTCTATGTTTGCTATTGTTATGGTAGAGGTCCTTCAATGTCTTCCACATTGAAAATGGAGTATCATTCCCATGGAGACTTGAGACAATATGGTCTGAAACTCCCTCAAGGATGACCTGTCTAGTCGTCGCCACACACTTCTTCCATTCAGCCAATTCTTGTGCATTAGTTGAAGCTGGCTTTTGGATTTCTTTATCAATGAATTCCTTCAAGCCGTTGTCTTCTAATACAATCTCCATGCGATATTTCCTTGCTATGTAATTTGAGCTACCATCCAAGGCATACTTGAGTCTCAAGCCATTGAACACCATTGGCCAACCTTTAAGTATGATAAGAATTCAATTTTTTTTGCACCTGCAACCCTAAACTTCAAACTTCAAATTCTCTTCTCAGAATACTGTTTATAGCTCTGATAACCTTTGCTCTGATACCATGTTGAAATTCTGACTGTAGATTAACCTGATAATGCAATATAACTAAAGCAAAATACTTTAATCTACTTCTACAATCAATTTTGTAGAAGCTTAAAAGATTTGAGCAAGATCAAGTCGAACACATATAACCAGAAGAAGAATCAATGCACATGAAACACAGAAGAATACTCTGGGGAAAGCCTCAGCTAAAAACCCCACTATCTGTATTATCATATAAGTGGAAATATATCAGGATTACACAAAGCCTTAGCTCTCATAGCTAGTCAGCTCTTAGTACAATCCCTCACAGATGCTCACAAACAAAATAGACTACTCATAAGCCTTCTCCTCTGCACTCCAAGCTCCTATTTTGTTAGGGTCCCACCCTAACCCCCTTATTTATGTCATGGGATCACGTCATAGTCAAGAGTCAATAAAGCCCATATTAATAATTGTAAGTGGTTAACCCGCAATTAATGACGGGACCACAGTTAGTTGCAAATGGGCGGTAGTATTAGATAGATGGTATTAATAAAACCCACGATATTGGCCCGTGGTATTGCATGTATGAGTCATATATAAAGGATAGAGACTCCCTGCGAGGAGCATCGTGTCTTGTTTTGTAATTGAGCTCTGCTCTATTGGAGGTTTCCCCCTCGAAGAGGCCTATGAACATTTCTCTCTGAATAATAAAATCATTGCTATTCTGTGTTCTGGGTATATTTTCTTCGCATATTCTGTGTCTCAGTATCTTTTCTTCGCAAATTCTATGCTTGGGTATTGCTTTGCAGGTTAAGAGCATAACAAGTGGTATCAGAGCACTTTCCAGGGCTCGGTGGGATCTCCAAATTTTAGCAAATTTTTTTTGGCTAGAGACGTGTTTCGGCGTCTTTAAACCACGGGATCTGTCGTTAAGCGCATAAGCTTGCGGATTTGGGGAGGCATGCACGCAGGAAATACAAGAGGTGGTCACGTCTGTTGGACTCCCTTGTAACCCCTGTGGGTACCCCTTCGAGTAGTAGCGCATTAGACAGAACCGCGCACGGACTGTCTTCCACATACCCTCTGGGTATATAGGAAGCCCCCTAGCTCCCTTGAAACCTCACCATAGATAAACCTTCGGCCGTCTTGCGGCTACAGTACACCGAGAACAGCACTCGGAGAGATTACTCGCTCGTACAATAGGGTAGTCGGGTTGTACGGCTAAGGGTACGGTCGATCCTCCTTAGTTAGAGCCCTGAAACATTGGGTCGAGTACTACTGTTAGACCCTTATGTATATTGCGATCTGTAGCACCTGACACTCCCCAAGACCATAGTTCCCTTTCTATCGGGGGATCACACATCATCTATTCCAGAATCAGCAGCAGCAGTTGTTCCACCATTCAGATCTCTCAGATCCACCAGATCGGATATTCCAGATCAGCAGCAACAGTTGTTCCACCATTCAGATCTCTCAGATCCACCAGATCGGATATTCCAGATCAGCAGCAGCAGTTGTTCCACCATTCAGATCTCTCAGATCCACCAGATCGGAGTAGTTGTGAAGGGTTCCTGTACCTGGATATAATTTTCGCAGGACTTTTGGCAGCATTGACATTTTGAGGATTTGGCGCCTGCAGTATTGATCAGGAAGGAGGAAAACTCCGTTAAGAGTTTTCCAAAAAAAAAAAAAAAATCTGAGATCTTCCGAGGCGCTTATTGGTGACCTAGCCCATCAGTATCAGGACGACGAGCTGAGCAAGGTGGTACCATTCAATTTATTAGTAAAAATTTTTAGGCGGTCCCAATTTTTCATCAGGTTGGTGTATGGTAGAAACTCGCACTCAAGCAATGGCCAATGAAAGGATCGACAAAATTGAAAACCATGTGCACTCCCTCCAAACTGCGGTGAACAAGATCGAACTTGAGCTTCAAGGAATGAGTAACCACATACAACTTAAGCTTAAAGGACTAGGTAACCAGATACAGGAGGCACTCCTAAAGGGCAAGGAGCCAGCCCACGAGGAGGCGTATAATGGCCATGAATACCATGAGGGTGAGTCTAGCCACTCTCCTCACGTTTGGCACTCCCATCCACCACCAAGTCAGCGACCTCCCAAGTTGGATATGCAGAAATTTGACAGTTCTCACACGTCCGCATGGCTAGCACAAATGGACCAGTATTTCCAATTGAATCATATCACAGATGAGGGGACTAAGCTTATGGTGGGCACCATGTACTTGGACAATGAACGATGGCAATGGAAGGAATGGCATCAGCGTTGCAATGGACATTTTCAGAATTGGGCCCAATTTGCCAAAACTCTTCGCAGTCGCTTTGAACAGGAAGACTCTTTTTTGGGGCGTCTCACTAAGCTCCGACAGACGGGTACAGTGGAGGAATATATTACTGCTTTTGAAGCCTTAGCCTTCCGCACTAAGGGTCTCACAGATGAGTTCTACATGGAATGCTTTATCAGCGGTCTTAAAGAAGCCATCAAAGCTCAGGTTCTACTCCACCACCCTCCCACATGGACAGAGGCTTGCCAGGTAGCCCGTAAGGTGGAACGTGCATTAACAGCCCAATCCAGCCGCCCCAACTTCCCCGCTAAAGGTCGTCCCTCACAGGCTCCCAATATGACTGAGACACTTAAGATTCAAAAGGTGTCACCCGCGGAAATGGCCGAAAGAAGGAAGCAAGGACTATGTTACTACTGTGATGAAAAATATTCCCCGGGTCATAAATGCAAAGAGCACAAGTTTTTTCAAATAGATGCTACTGACTGCAGCTCCACAGAGGAAGATCCACCACTTGAGGAACCAGAGGCGATCGAAGAAGATAACCAACAGGAGATTGTATCTGATGAACCAATTATTTCGCTAAATGCATTGGCAGGAATTTCTTCCCCTCAAACTCTCAAAATCAGGGGTTTTCTTAAACATCGCCCAGTAGTAGTCTTGATTGATAGTGGAAGTACCCATAATTTCATCCACCAAAAGATCGCTGAAGCAGCACATTGTTTCGTCCGGGCAGTTTCTAACTTCCAAGTCCAGATTGCAGATGGGGGCACAATGAAATGTGAAGGTCGCTGTGAAAATGTCAAAATTCAAATGGGGGATTATCAATTGAAAACCCACATGTTTGCAATACACATGGGGGGTTGCGACATTGTCCTCGGCGCGGAATGGCTCCGCACTCTTGGGCCAATCACAATGGATTTCTAGGAGTTATATATGAGTTTTAAGCAGAACAACTCCACACATACCCTCCGTGGACTACAGGCGGGAGCCCCCTCTATCATCAGCTCGCATAGGATGGAAAAATTGTTAAAAAAGGGCCATCATGGAGTGGTAGCTCAATTTAATGCCATCCAGGTAGTAGACACCATGTCTCCGCCAATTAATCCTGAGATGCAACAAATTTTAAATAAACATCGGACGGTCTTTGACAAGCCTCATGAGCTTCCACCCTCGCGAGGGGAACATGATCATAGCATCACATTGGTTCCAGGGGCCCAACCCCCAAATGTGCGGCCATATAGATATCCGTTCACCCAAAAGAATGAAATAGAAAAAATCATCAAGGAATTGTTGGAAGTAGGTGTCATTCGTCCCAGCATTAGTCCTTATTCATCTCCAGTGGTCATGGTCCTCAAGAAATATGGGGAGTGGCGGATGTGTCCAGACTTCAGGGCCCTCAATAAGTTAACAGTCAAAGATAAATTTCCCATCCCAGTGGTTGACAATTTGCTGGACGAACTCAATGGGGCTCAATTCTTCACTAAGTTGGATCTTCGCTCAGGCTACCACCAAATTCGCATGAAGGAAGTCGACATTCCCAAGACAGCTTTCAGAACTCATGAAGGCCATTATGAGTTCCTGGTCATGCCATTTGGTCTCTGTAATGCCCCCTCTACTTTTCAGAGCCTTATGAATCACCTCCTCAAACCATATCTCAGAAAATTTGTCCTGGTCTTCTTCGATGACATCCTCATCTATAGTGGCACTTGGGCGGCACATCTTCAGCATGTAGATCTACTCTTGCAACTGCTCCGCACGCATAAATTATTTGTCAAGATGTCTAAGTGTTCGTTTGGCATGGAAGAAGTTGAGTATTTGGGCCACATTGTGGGGCGTGAAGGTGTCAAGGTGGACCCAAAAAAGATCCAGGCAATGCAAGAATGGCCTCAACCTAAGACCTTGAAAAGCTTGAGAGGATTTTTGGGTCTCACAGGCTATTATCGTAAATTTGTCCGCAACTATGGCCGCATAGCGAAGCCCCTAATGCAACTCCTAAAGAAAAATTCCTTCTTTTGGAACGAAGAAGCACAACAGGCATTTACCTCTCTCAAAACCGCCATGTGTTCCTCTCCTGTCTTAGCACTACCGGACTTCACCAAATAATTTGTCATTAAATCTGATGCTTCGGGAACAGGTATTGGAGCGGTCTTAATGCAGGAAGGGCGACCATTGGCCTTCACCAGCCAACAACTAAGTGGGAGGAATCTGGGCCAATCTACCTACGAGAAGGAAATGATGGCCATCTTACATGCAGTCGAGACCTGGCGACCTTATTTGTTGGGGCGACGTTTCCAAATCCGCACAGATCATCACAGTCTTAAATATTTTTTGGAGCAACGCCTATCTTCCCCACAACAAAATAAATGGTTAGCCAAAATGTTGGGATATGATTATGAGATCATTTACAATAAAGGGAAAGACAACAGGGTAGCAGATGCATTGTCGCGCCAATTTGAGGAGGAAAGTACTCTGCTCGCAATTTCCCTCCCCATTCCAGACTGGATTGAAGAGGCTCACAGGGAATGGTTTTCACATCCTGGGCTCTCCCAACTCATTTCTCAATTGCAGGTAGATCCTAATTCCAGCAAGGGCTACTCGTGGCAGAATGATATTCTTCGCTACAAGGACAGAGTCGTAATATCACCAACATCCACCCTCAAAAGTCGCATTTTGGCAGAATTGCACTCATCTCCCATTGCAGGACATTCGGGCTTTCAGAAGACATATGCTCGCACCAGAAGATCATTTTTTTGGGCCGGCATGAAACAGGACATCCTTACTTTCGTAGCAGAATGTGACGTCTGTCAACGCCACAAAGGGGAAATCGTCAACACACAAGGCACATTACAACCATTGCCCATTCCGGCGTCAATTTGGACAGAGGTCTCCATGGATTTCATTACAGGTCTTCCAAAGTCTGGGAACAAGTCAGTTATCATGGTGGTTGTGGACCGACTGTCGAAGTATGCTCATTTCTGCGCCCTACCCCAACCATTCACACCCACTTTGGTTGCTCAAACTTTCATGGATCAGATCTTCAAATTGCATGGCATGCCCACTTCTATTGTGTCCGACCGCGACCCAATCTTCACCAGTAATTTTTGGCAGGAGCTCTTCAGAATACAAGGCACTCAACTCAAACTCAGTACTTCATATCATCCGCAAACAGATGGTCAAACCGAAGCCGTCAACAAATGTCTAGAAACCTACCTTAGGTGTTTCACTTCAGAAAAACAACACCTTTGGGTACAGTGGTTACCTCTGGCGGAATGGTGGTATAACACCAACTATCATGCCACCACCAAAATGACTCCCTATGAAGCAGTCTATGGACAACTTCCGCCTTCCCCTACTTCTTATCTCACGGGGTGCTCCAAAGTACAAGTCGTGGATCAAATCCTACAACACCGCGCAACCATGCTTGCCCATCTGCGCGAGAATCTTCATCAAGCTCAGAACCGTATGAAGCAACAGGCTGACCAACATCGCTCAGAGCGCCAATTTCAAGAAGGGGATCAGGTCTTTTTGAGGCTGCAACCATATAAGCAAACATCACTCAAAGACAAGGGTTGTCAAAAGCTCTCTCCAAAATTCTACGGACCATACCAAGTACTTCAGCGCATTGGAGAAGTGGCTTACAAGTTGGCTTTGCCACCTACAGCAAAAATCCACCCAGTTTTCCATGTATCGTGCCTTAAGAAAGTGATTGGGAACAATTGCCGAGTTCAAACTAGTCTACCTGAATTGGACGAAGAAGGGTCAATCTGGCTTCAACCTGAACAGGTTCTAGATACACGAGACAAGCACCTGCGCGGCCGCATGCTTAAGGAGGTCCTCATCAAATGGAAAGAAACCTCCCCGGAAGATGCAACTTGGGAACCAGCCACTATTCTTCAGCAGTTTCCGCAGCTTCAGCCTTGAGGACAAGGCTAGTCTTAAGGGGGAGGGCATGTTAGGGTCCCACCCTAACCCCCTTATTTATGTCATGGGATCACGTCATAGTCAAGAGTCAATAAAGCCCATATTAATAATTGTAAGTGGTTAACCCGCAATTAATGACGGGACCACAATTAGTTGCAAATGGGCGGTAGTATTAGATAGATGGTAAATGGGCGGTAGTATTAGATAGATGGTATTAATAAAACCCACGATATTGGCCCGTGGTATTGCATGTATGAGTCATATATAAAGGATAGAGACTCCCTGCGAGGAGCATCGTGTCTTGTTTTGTAATCGAGCTCTGCTCTATTGGAGGTTGCCCCCTTGAAGAGGCTTGTGAACATTTCTCTCTGAATAATAAAATCATTGCTATTCTGTGTTCTGGGTATATTTTCTTCGCATATTCTGTGTCTCGGTATCTTTTCTTCGCAAATTCTATGTTTGGGTATTGCTTTGCAGGTTAAGAGCATAACATATTTCCTTGGTTGTTTCTCCTGGGTGATCCTACTGTTACCAAGTGTAACACTGATCAGTCACACTAATCTCACACCCTGTAAAACTGCGCAATACTCAAGGAATGAATTCCTTCTGCATGCATGAGTTTTGTTTATAGGAAAACTCATGCAACTGATAGTACACTGTCCCTGTCTTTAATCTCAACTAGGTCTTTCTCAGAATAGACATGCATGAGTTACTGATGAGAGAATCTTCAGTTATCTGGAGTACACTAGTTGGATGCATGCATGCATTAACTGACTGAACTCACAATTAGTTCCTCAAACAGTTTGGAACTAATTTAACTGGACTTAACTCAGTAAACTGAGCTAACTAATTACAACTCAAATACAACTCAATATTATCTCCTTAATTAAGGGATAATATCCTTAATTTAAGGGATAACTATTGCATGACTTCACAAGGACTTCTAGCTTGAATTTCTCCAACTAATTAACTCAAGATGAATTAATTAATTATTTTTCAAGCAGCTGGTGAGACTAAATTCAAATTTTAATTCAAGGACAAATTAAAATTGGAATATTCTTGTTGGCACATTTCAACACACCGAGATTGTTGGTATAATCATTACTCTTCTCCTTTATGTTGATGATATCAATCTTCTTGCAAAAAGCCACGATGACCTAGAAAAACAGCTTAAGTCTCTCCAGGTCTACTGCTCCAAGATGGGTATGACAGTTAATACCAACAAAACTAAAGTCATGATCATTAAATCCAAAAAGATCACTTATGGTAGTTTTTTCTATGAAAACCATTGCTTAGAGTAGGTTTCTTCTTATAAATATTTAGGTATTGACTTTCCTCATCATCTCAACTGGAATTATAACATCAAGAAAAGGATTATTGGTGGCTGGAAAGCTTATTATGAGCTTGAAAATAATTGTAAGTCAATTGATCTTTGCATTTGGAGTAAAAGAAGGTTCCTCTTTGAGACTCTCGTCATCCCTGTTGTCTTATACAAATGTGAATTTTGGGGTTGCAGTATATCCAGAGAGTCATGGAGAAAGATTGAGATGATTCAAAAGAAATTCATAAATTACAATCTCAAGATCAAGGGAAATACTCCCTATCCTATCCTCTTGATCGAAGCTGGCCTGCCCCCCATTGAAAGTATGGCTATGCTTAGATATATGATGTATAAGAAGAAACTTTACAACATGGAATCCAAGAGACTCCTAAAAATTGCTTCTAACTTTAGTCAAAACTCCCACCTTCGCCTCAAGCGTGGGTGGCATAAGGATGCCCAATCTTGGCTCAAACATTGGGGGATTAAGGAAGAGATCATCATGGGAAGCAAGGATAGTGTCAAAGATACTATTACCTCAAATTTTAAGGACACATTGTGGGATGATAAGGAGCCAGAGGGTAAAAGGAAACTAAGATACTATAAGGAGGTGATTAACACCACCTCCGATAACTAGGATTATCTCTTTGTGCTGATCAACACTAAGAAAAAAATGAACATCGCTAGGATAAGAACTAATTCTCATGAGCTTTGAAGTGAAACTGGGCGGTGGTCTACTCCCAAGACTCCCTGGGACGATAGAATCTGTCAGATTTATGATACTAAGAGGGTAGAAGATGAAAAACATTTCCTTTTATACTACCCAACTCTTACTCACATATGCTCTCAATTCCCTAACATCTGCCACACTTTCAATCTTCTTGACTTATTAAGTCAGCGCAACTATGGCAATTTTGACACACTTCTTTCTCTTCTTTTAGACCATAGAAACAAGTTTTTGAAAAATCACAATTAGATTCTTTTTCTTTTCTTGAGGTACGATAAACCACATTAGTCTTAAAGGACATTAATCATCATCATCATTATCATTATTATGTAAATAAATATATTTATATTGGAAAGAAGATTTGGAATTAAAAATATAATACAATTTTTTTTTTCATTCTCACTCTTAAATGAAAAGTTGTGATTAAATTTATTAAATTACTTATATTTTTTAAATAAATATTTGTGATTATTTATATTAGCAGTATAATTTTAAATTCTCGCCAATATTATTATTACAATTAATTTTCTAATTATATCAATAACTTAAACCTATCAAAAAATCATATTCCATTTAATTTACCTGATTAAACTAATATATAATTTTAATAAACCTATTCATTATATAATTTTAATAAACCTATTCATTAAAAAAAAATTCTAAATGCAAAATTTTTAAAAATATATGTATCTCCACAAATTTTAATAATTTAATACTTGAAGTTAAAAAGATTCCTTATCTAAGGGACAAAGGATCTCATACACTAATCTCTCATCCCACAAAGAGTCTTACACACTAATCTCTTATCCCACAAACGAAAATCTCAATACACTAATCAATTTAATATTTGACACTGGACTATACTTAAAAAAATATATATTAATATTTTTTATTATAAAAAATATACTAATATTTTTTTTATTATAAATATTTTTATTTTAACACAAATAAGTATTTATTTCTTTATTTTGTTTGAGCAAGAGTTTATCACGAGGTTGTCCTATATACTTGCTACGAAATTTTTATGGCGTGGAAACTACCCTAACTGTTTCTTCCATTCTCAACACGCTAATGCAATTATTCTTCATTCTCAACGTTTCGCAACTCCGGGTCGGTTCGATTATTATTCTCTGCTTCTTCTGAAGCGTCTGGCGAATAAATAATTTGACCTCGCTTCATTATTGTTGATTCAGGGTTTAGGAGAAGCAACGCTTTGATTGATTATGCGAAGGGAAACTCCGGAAAATAGAGTTAAGGTATCCGACATGGACGGTGATCGGGACAGCATTTTACCTAGTTTTTGGTCTAGATCCGAGCTCAAGTCCATTTCACCAGAAACTGTATGTCTTAAATCTCCTGTCTTTTGTTTTTCAAATATTGCACATCCAGTTTCATGTCAAATTTAATGTCCAATTCCTTTACCTTAATTTGAATGCAGTTAAAGAAAGTAATGAACGGCGAAATGTTGTACAGAGCCGGTGGCTACACACTTATCGATTGCCGCTATCCATACGAGTATAAAGGCGGCCATCTCCAGGCAAGATTCATTTGGTTTTCTTTTCGAACCTTTAGTACCGCCTCACGATTTTTTCGTTTTTTCACTTCCTTTATCTCACGGCTTCCCTTTTTGTTCCAGGGAGCAATTAATATAGCCGATCCGGCTGAGTTAGTGAGATTTTCCTTAGACAACAGGGAAAACGGACACTCTACAATATTTATTTTTTACTGCGAGCATTCCACCGACAGAGCGCCTAAAATGTGAGAATATTAATCTTTCAATCTTTAATTCCTTAAATCTCTTTTAAAGACTGTGTTTATATATCTATCTATATATATATATATATATACATATATATATATATATGTTTCCTCTATCTGAGAATATTAATCTTTCAATCTTTGATTCTTTAAATCTGTTTTAAAGACTCTGTTTATATATATGTGTTTCCTCTATCTGAGAGGAATCAAGTTTGTATTACTCTTAAATTTTAACCATATATATTTTTTACTGCGACTATTCCACCGATAGAGCGTGACTAAAATCTTTAAGTTTTCAATCTTTAAATCTGTTTTAAATTTTAAGAGTTAGTTAAGAAAGATAAATCTTTGCATTTAAAAATGATTTTTCTATCTTTAAATCTGTTTGAAAATTGTACAAATATTCTCATTTTTAGATTCGTACCAAAGTTGTAGTTGTGCAGAATTTTAAATCTGTTCCAAAGTTGTAAGGAAAATACAAATATGAACATATGTATATTTTACAGGAAGAATCTGCTTTAAAAATTGTAGGGAAGATATAAATATGAATATATATATTTTACAGGATGCGATTATTTCTGGAAGCTGACGCGCAAAGGAATTTTCCAAGATATCCGAACAGAGATTACCCTCATGTGTTTCTCCTGGGCGATGGATACAAACCCTTTTACAAACAAAATCCGGTGTGTATGTTTCATCTTTACTATTTGTCAGATATTAAGATTCTTAAATTTTCATTTTCATTTCTATTTTATTACGCAACTTTGCAATATTCTATTAACTATTTAACCAGTTAGAAATTTGTATGATATATGGTTGTGTAGAAGATATTTGTAATTAAATATATTTGATTGACATTTGCATAATACTGTGTTTTAATTTATAAATTAAATATTTTTGACAAAAAATTGTATATATGATTGTGCAGGAGCTGTGTGAACCTCAAGGATATATCAAAAAGTTTGATGGAAAATATACGGCCGAGTATTCAACATATACAAGGATGTTTTGGCGTGGTCGTTGAGAATAGTTAGAGGCTGGTTGATAGGATGGTCTCAATATTTCTAACTTGTCCAAATAGACCAAAATGACTCTGGTTTTAAATGCCTTTATTGGTATGATATATACTCATGTAGATTTCATTATTATTTATATATATATATGTTTAGATGTATTTCATTATTATTTCTATATATATATATGTTTAGATGTATTTTTATTAGTAAATATATTTCTTATCTTTTAATAGTAATTAACAATTTTAAAATTGTAATTAACAATTTTAAAATATCTTTTTTAATGTTAAATGTATTGCAAAGATAATATAGGAATACTATAAATTTTCTTATTAAAATAATGTTTATATTTTTTGTTTTAAAGAAAATAGTATATATTTGAGTGAAAACATTGTTTTTCTAGACCCATCACACATTTTAGTCTATATTGTAATTAAAATGACTAAAATAGTATATATTTATGAGTGAAAATATTGTTTTTCTATTAAAATAGTATATTTATGAGTAGAAACATTGTCCTTGTGAACCCTACAAAACATTTTAAACATTTTAGTCCAGAGTGTAACCAAAATGACTATATTCGATAGACTAGACCAAAAAAAAAAAAACTTAGGGGAAAGTCCTTTACCCAAATGACTATATTCGATAGACTAGACAAAAAAAAACAAAAACTTAGGGGAAAGTCCTTTACCCACCCTTCAGACAAAAATACCCAAAAATAAGATGTAAGAATCAGAGAGATAACTAGTAAGAGAGGTTGGTCCCCATGGACTCAATATCCTTTCTACTTAGAAATTCAATTGGTAGAGCAAGAGCTTCTTTTGAGAGAGAATCAATTTTAGTGTTTAAATCATGAAGAATATGATAGAATGATATGCGTTCAAAAGATATAAACAACCTCACAGATGTCACAGAGCAAGGTTTCCATACCAAGGATACTCTCCTCAACCTTCTTTTACATAGTCAATGACTAGTTTGGAGTTGTCCAACACCTGGAGGCGCACTACACCTTTTTCCTTAGCCATCCAATAGCATCACAAACTCAATTTTGTTGTTAGAGCCCTTTCTTGGTGCATATTTGGCTAAAACAAAGGACCACCCCCACTCCACATCAAGGAGGATGACCTTGATTGGCCCCATCAAAATAGCTCCACAGGTGATCAAAATCTATTGTTGGCCTTTTAGATCTACCTTAGATTATTGTGTCATCATCACTATCTTGGCTTTGCATAGATCTCTTGACACTGAGGTATAAACAGAAGATGTTGTGATTTGGCACCCACCACACATATCTTGGCTTTGCAAGGTAAGCTTGTAAAAAGAAATATTTTATTATCCAACCACCATAATCTATAGGCATCTAAGAGTTCCCAACCATTTGCAATTTGGATTCAATTCATTCCAAAGAAATCTAAAGATATGTATAGTTGCAATGCATAAAATATGATCATATGTCTCCTCCTAAAGCTTGCACAGGGAGCAATGGGTGGGATTGGACCAACCACATCTTCGAATCTTGTCTTAGGTGAGGGGATTTTGGTTAAGAGCTGTCCACAAAAATTTGAGGGATGCTTTCTTAATCCGGTTCAATACTTCTTTTAGAATCATTGATATGGAGTTCCAGTATGTTTGAATACTTTCCATGAAAAAATTGATTAGAATTAGATTCCCACCTCTTGTCATAAATCATTTTGACCACACCTAAATGTTCCCTTCCACCTTTTGAATAATCCATCATATGATATTTATTTGGCTTTATGAAGAACCACAAATACTTTGAGCCTTCATCTAGAGCTTTGACTAGAAAGGGTCAAATTTCATTTGTTTACAACACAAATTCCTTGGACATGCCATTAGGAATCATACAAGATTTGTGCCCATTTATATGAATCCTAGTAACCCCACAAAAGGCACTTTTTAAAGACCTAATATCCCTACAAGTTCTTGAGGAACATGCTAGTAGGTTGTTAACAAAAAGGAGGTGAGAGGTCACCACTAAATTAGAAATTTTGACGACTCACCCTGGAATTGGCCATCATTCTACTAAAAGTATCTATTATAATAAAAAAGGAGAGATGATAATGAACATCCTTGTTGGAGTCCCATTTATGCATTAAAGAAAGGTAAGGGAAATCATTAATCATGATTGCAAAGGACACATTTTGGATGCATCCCATAATCCAATTGACAAATTTAATATCAAAACCCAAATTGACAAATTTAATACCAAAACCCATCTGAAGAAGGGCTAGACAAAGAAACACCCAATTCACCTTATCATAAGCCTTAGAAAGGTCCAATTTCTAAAGAGATGCTCTTGAGTTTGCAATTTTCACTGAGTGTAAAACATTGAGCAACAACTATCACATCATGAATCATGAGTATTTATAGGATGTATAAACCCAAATTGTTCTTATGAAATAAATGGAAGACCAAATTTATTCTTTTGACAATTATTTTAGTGGTTAACTTGTAAATGAGATTGCTATAGGAAATGGGTATGTAGTATGCGAAAAAGACCCATTCCTATGTCTTTTGAATAAGACATAGGAAATCCAACATCTTACCAAAATATTGAGAATCATGAACCACCTTCAACACATCTTCTTTAATTTCTTTAATGGGGAAATTCAGAGGGGTCGAGTAAAGGTTTTGAAAATATCTGACCCCTTCCTCCACTTTTTCCTTGAAAGAGTAAAGGGGAATTCCATTTAAGTCCAAGACATGCCAAATGGTATTAACCTACTTCCTTCCATTCGTAAAATGATGAAAAAACCTTATGTTGTTATCCCTTGCGGATAACTAGATGGAATTGCTTTTTAATCTCTACCTCTCCTCCTCCTCCAACAATACAACATACCTCTCTAATTCAAGTGATTTAAACAACTTTGGATGCTTAGAGGATATATCATTTGGGTTCATTGTAGGGTAGACCTATTTTAACCTACCCTCTATCTCTACCAATCTCACCGTTTTTCTCCAAAAAAAATCCTTTTCCAAATTTCGAAAGGCTTGTTTGATTAAGGCCATATTACATGCAAATTTCTCCATATAGGATGAGGAAGTTAGGATGCTATTTACCTACTAACAATGAGAGGTACTCCCCTTCCTCTAGGAAAGAGGGAAATAACTTGAAAGGAATTTATTTTGGGCCATCCATCATAGATACATGTAACAAAATAGGATGATGATCAAATATTCCTCCCATTCTCATTGAGTATTTGAAGGAATCCCAAGAAGCCATAAAATTAAATCTAGTTGCTTAGACACCTCATTTCTACCAAAATGGCCATTTGACTAAATTGAAGTAATCTTGGTCAACTTTAGGTCAATTAGGTGATTGTTAATAATGAAAAAAACACTCTTATAATGGATCTAGGCGAGGACTAGGCCCTCATACCTCTCGAAGACCTAGAGTGAACTTTAGAAATGATACCTTGATTTTCTTCAAACACCCCTACAAATCCTTCCCGATATGATTCATGATCAGGATAAGGACTGTATACATTTAGTAATGAGACAATAATCACTTTATCTTTGAATATCAACTTCACCAATATTGGACAATGGTAAAGAGAAGTGGCTGGGACCTTAACCCCCCCACAAAAAAAACCTTCAGAGTTGTCCAGCCAATTATTAACCCCCCCCTCCCCAACAAAAAAAAAACCTTCAGAGTTTGAGTGGCTGTAATATCAATATTTTAGCATACTTTCAAGAAACTTACAGGATTTAAGGCCAACACACATGGTCCACTGTATCATAATAACATCCGACTTATAAATGGATAACAATCGCTTGAGGGTCAATTTTTTATGGGCACCACCTATGCCCCTCACATTGAATGGGAGGAGAATCATGGAGAATCCTTGGGCATAAAAATATTTTCTCTAAGGGACCTAGATATGGAAGCTTTCTTACCTTTCTTAATCTTTAACATCACTTTCTCTTGAGCTTTAAGCAAGTTGGATGTCCTACTCACCAGGTTCAACATAGGAGAATTGAGGGAAAGTATGCTAATAGAAGGGGGGAAATATTTTGGGTTTCTCTTAGGACACAACACAACTTTTTTCATGGGTGCGAAAGGAGGGAGGGAACAATTTGGAGAGTAGTGAGATAGGGAACATGGGCTAAGGGGAGAAGGAGGGACAAAATCAGTGCTAGTTAAGGGACCAAGGGACACTAAAGTAAACCTGAGGGCATACAGAAAGGGGAAGGGTGCGTATAACAAACTTCAAAGGAATAGGGAGGGTAAGAGGAATTAACACGGGAAGGTGAACTTGATGAAAAACAAATGGAGGTGGGAGCCATGGATTTTGATCAAGTCTTCAAACCAATGCCTCACATTAAAATGACTATAGAATCCTTTTGGGACCAAGAGGAATTTTGAGCTAGCCTTAGGGGACCCCTACTAGAGAAATCTTTGATTAGAGTGCCTTGCCTCATGGCATTAATGACATATGAATGGTAATTTCCAGTAATCCACTCTCCATATCCACATAATCCCCTCCATAAGGAGCTCCACTTCGACTATAAAGCCATGCCTTAGGTATATGTCAATCTAGATCCATGCCTCAATGGTCTTCTTTGTCCTTCCATCCTTCCTCTGCTTCGACAAAAGAGCCTAACTTTTTATCAATGGAGAAAAATATTTATGGCTCCAAAAGTGAAGGGGTACACTAAGAATTACTGCTCAAACCCTCAATTCATCCGTTGGTTCCTTCTCTAGGTCGAAAGATGTGGTCCAAGGATTAAGGATTAAACCATTTTTCACCCAATACTAGTTGTGATAAAATATATGTGTGCAATCCTCCAACCTAAAAATGAAATCCAACCATCCTTGAGCCAGAGCGTGAACCAATAGTACATAATCTAATAGAGGGATCCATGTTGAGGAGATCCATTTCTTCAAAGACACCTCAGAGCAGGATTTGACCCCAAAGCATTCGACCAGTGTTTTTCCCTCATAATCCATGAATCTAGTGAACCTAATATATTTCCCCAATGTTAAGCTAACCACCTCCCATTTTGTGAATATATTTTCCTTTCCCGTGAGTAGGGATGGACAACGGGAGCTGGGGAGTCTTTGAGTCATGGGGATAATTGGAAGAAACCGATTGAGGATTGATTCTGTGGGAGAAAAGAGGGGGGATTTTGGGGGGGGGGGGATATCATGAGGTTGGAGGAAGGGACCAAACAAGAGCCATTAGGGGCAATATTTTATCGCATGTTGCGGGAGAAGGGTAAGGACAAGGGTGTTAGATTCCAGTCAATCAAGAGGCGAGAGAGATAACTTAAGGAAATTGGATTATGGCTGGAAGGTGTTATAGAGAGGGGCATTGATATCATAATCTATGATATCCTCCATATCATCGTCCATTTGTCGTAAGAGAATTCTACAAGGGCTTCACACAAGAAGTGTCACATGACCACTACTGCCTGCAATGCATGTGGAGCTAATCAATATTGTCTTGTAGCACCAAAAATAATATATATGTTTTTTTTTGTAAATTGAACCTCTTGGATTTCATTAACAAAAAAGGGTTACAAAGTTATCCTTTTCAGGTCCCGCCCAGAAATACATAGGAAAGAGAAAGATCCCAAATACCCCCATACAAAAAAGACACAAACAAATATTTCTCTCTTTATTTTAAAAACAACATAGACCTATCTAATTTCGTTGTAGATATATAAGAAAAGTTTCAAATCATAGTGATAGTATGCCACATAAAGTATCACCCTTCTCCATTGACAAGAAGCAACATAACGATGTATAAATTGCAAACAAGACTTGGCATCATCTACCAAAGCAAATTGTATCTACATAACTATATATTTTAACAATCTTAGAGCGTAAACCGAATAACCACAGTGCTAATGGTCCCCAAAATAAACGGGAAATCCACCTAGAGCCATGAAAAGATCCCTCACCTAGAAATTCATAATGTATAGGCACCCACAAGAACAAATCAACTGCGAAAAAAATAGCAATAGTGCTACTGGTCCGTAGAACAAGTAGAATTAGCCATAATGTGCCAAAACCATAGGAATATTAACCATTGAGAAATTCATAACACACAGGAACTTGCATGAACAAAGGGCTATCCAACATAAACACATGTGTATCCATATCCAATTACAAGTAAAGCACATGTGTGTCAAAACCACAACAATGAGAGCCATAATCACAATTCCCCAATTTAGAGCCTTGAGAAAGAAGATATGAGAGCCAACCATAAAACTCAAGAACCATCGATAACACCATCAATCCATAGTGATAACCATAAAAAGTGATATAGAAACAACTCCATATAATAAAATTGTCAACCAGAAATATGCTCCTAAACAAGGTACTTCCGAACCATAACATAAGTAGGAACCCCTTGAAGTATCCATATCTTTGAGTTCATATGTGAAAATTGATTACAAAATCTAACATCTCTATTCATTATTAGAAGAAAGTATGGTATTCGATGCTTGTGCACTATCATCTAGAGGGTCTGTAAAATCATGGGAGGCCGAATCACTTACAAGAAATCCTTCTACACAAGCCAAACGAGAATCCAGATTTTCTAAATAGAACCTTTGATTATGAATCATGTGTTTAATGTCCTCCAATGAGGAGATTACATTATAATTTTTGACCTGCCTGTTTTTGAAAATCGGTCCTAACGGGGTATCCATTTGTTGATGTAAAGTCATAGAAATCAAAAAATGTTGCCGCCTACTCTTGAATATTATAGGAGAAGGGGCCCATTTCATATATTCACCAACCAATTCAAAATCAGAGTGATGCGGGCGATCCCCTGACTCTTTACATTCCAACAGTAGAATTTCTTTCCTCCCCTCAGGAGGAACTACATCAAAGAAAGTGTCCACGGAGTCGTAGGAAAAAAGGAAAAACCCTTTTCTTCCCTACAGTAAAATTTCCTCCTCCACCCTCCTACTACACATTCTTTGTCTAGGAGTCATGAGCACAACTAAGAGGGAGCACTTACGGAAACAATTGGAAGACCCTCGACCTATAAAGCAAGATGAAGGACTAGACATAGAACCGTGAACCCCAATCCTGAAAACCATTATATCATCACCGAATTTCCACACCAATGGTGCAAATTCCACCAACTTCTCAAACTCACTGCAATGTAGAACCACGAAACACAAGATTACATAATGCCTTGCTAAAAAATTAAAATCACCTATGCGTTGACATAACACAGAGAGGCGTGTATCAATCCCTAACAGCGCAACACCGTCAACAAACACCAAGAACTGAAAGATTTCACAAAATGGCAAGAGAATCAACTTGCTTGAACTCAAACCAACAAACTCTAAGAAGTCTAGAACTTTGAAACAATTAGGACCTAGTAATGTCTAACCAACAGAAGTTAGGATTGGAAAATAACCCATGATATCACAGGAACACCTAGAAAATGAATAGACATACTAAATTAGTGATGCAAGACCATAGATTGGAAAATAATACCTGTACAGGTGATGATGTTCTCACCAACACTCTAAAAATGCTAAATCCACACACTAGTATAGTGAAAATAATGAAAAGGATGCCCCCCTGGATGTGGATGACAACATCAATTTTATTTACCAAAAGCACCTCTTCAAACTAGAAAATATTACCCACCGAGAGAGAAATTGGGAAACAGCGGATCGGGGTCGAGGGTCTATCCTCACCTCCACTCGCACTCACCTCTTCATATTCCAAAACCAGGCCCATAAATTCCATTTATAGGAAGAGACTCCACTTGTACTCTTACATGCACCTTGTTATCACCCCAAGAAAATCTCCTAGGTTGTATCTCAGAGATGCTCGGGAACATTAGAAACTCAACAAAAATGTTGGAAAATGGTGGATGAATGGAAGGAATGATGCATATTCAAGCCAGATAACCACTTCTACTATGCTTAACCCTAGACATGGGTGAACAACCCCAAACTACAAGGCTTTAGACCACCAATTACTCAGAGTTTAAGGAATAGGTGAAAATAGAGAATACTGATCACACCAGCAGATGCACAGGACCCTGTGATGGCCAGCTGCAACCATTTAAAAGGTTTGTAAATCTATTTTCTAATACATAGATAGGATGACAGCTCTCTGGCATTAAGAAAACAGAAACATGCATACACCTTCAATAATACATACTAGATTCTAATACAGAGGTGGGATGACAGCCCCTCTAATGCTAAACATCAAGAGCACATGAAAAATGTAAAATAGGCACAGCCTGGAACAAAGAAGAAGTGGAAAGTGAGCAATTAATAGCAAAAGAAGCTTGTATTAGCTGAAAATGAAGACCAGATGTTGCAGGTATCACAGTAGTTACAGTCTCCAGAAGTTGAACTTTACATCAAAATAACATTCATCAACCCTCATTACATCTTGCTTTTGGGTATATATAGAGTTTGTTTACAAAATTGCTCTGCTGCTCTATGCGTGGAGGGGTCATAATGGACCACCAACCACATTTACAATTAGATATGGGTCTCTGCTGCAAACTGTGTGTTTTAATGAACAAAATCGGCCTTTCTGGTACTCTGATGTCCTTCTTGAGCAGGCGGAGTACCATATGGGACAAAAACTCCATAATTGGTAAATGAATTCAACTGCTCGAGGCAGTACTCTCCTTCCCTAGCCGTGTTGACTCTTGAATGAGTTAGTTGAAGATTTAACTGTGAAGAGTGCTGGTGGGTGATTGGCTTCTTCCCTCGGATGCATGGGACAGACTAAAAACACGATAACTACATGGGGAATGAATGGAGGGTAGAGAATGAATATTGGTCGTTGGATGCAACTGACAAATGGCTGATATCTGATGGCGGGAGGTGATGGGAAGACGTGAGGCGAAGCGACTATGAGCCGTCGGATCGTGTAATCGAATGGTGGAAAACAGTTTACGGAGGCTATCAGGAGGGAACGCGAATGGAGGATCATGTGCTGTCGGATCGCAGGATAGATGATCGGATGGTTGACGGGCGGCTAACATGTGCGGGTGATAACGAGTGGGGACCGTACGGGAGGGCGGTAAGCAGTTTCCCCGCACCGCTTATCGTAGGTGAGCGGTTTCCGTATGTGGGGGCGCGATCTAGTTTAATGATGACACGTGGCAGGTAGGTCTGGTGGGAAACCGCTTTTCCCGCGGGCTATCATTTGTGCAGTTTACGGGAGCGGGGGCAGCGTATAATGTTGGATCGTGCAGGAGGTATAATCAAATGATGGAAAAAGATAAAGGGTTAACAGTAGTGATGTGACTGGGTAAGCGGCGGGCCAGGGACTTTTTCGTTTGCACGCGGTTATATGGGTTCAACCCATAAGCACCCGAGGCTAAGCTGAAATGGGGCTCTAATGGATTTCGGGGGTTTATGGAGAAATTCAGGGCAAAATGGAGGAAAACAGGGGTGGCGGGAGTTATAAGGGTATAAAGCAAATGAAGCGGGGGAGGATCAAATAAACTGTTGCAAGCTCCCTCAGGCACGAAACAACACTGCCATCGTGTCTTTGACCCAACAAATACCGAAATATACATCAAAGCTAACACACCCACAATCCGAAGCCTGTAATGACTTAAACGAGGCATTACACTTGGGAGGAGGATGGTGCAACCCACTATAAAGCCATCATATCGGTAATGACACTGGAAAAATAATTTATATGTTACAAAAATAATATATATTTAATTATTAATCCATATACTTATATAAGTTTTATTTAACGAAACAAAGTTTTTTTTTTAATATTTAAATATGAATTATGGTTAAATAGATTTTATAAATTAAATACAAATGGTTAAATTTATTAATATTATATTAAGTTAATGGTCAAATACAATTTTTTTGTTATAATTAAATGGTATTTATAAATATTGATATTTTTTTTGAATTTGAAAAATTAACATCTAATAATATATTGATAAACAAGACAATCGTACTTTGAGTATGTGAGTATTTTTTTTAAAATGTAGCATTCAATATCTTTACTTTTGTTTCATCGTTATTTCAATTTTTGTTGCACTATTTTTTATATAATATTTATTGTGTTACAATATTAATTAATATAATTTTTATTAGGAAATAATTTATATCTATTTTATTAATGATTAATGTAAATTCATAATTTTGGATCTACCAAGTGTTGAGAGGGATCAAATATCTTAATATTTAAGATACAAACCGTATAACTTGAAGAAATATTTTATACATAATCTTATTGATGCTTGAATGAGTTCATTCTTATTCCTCTCAGTGTTTGGTAGATTTGGAATTAAGATGGATCTATGTTAGTTTTTAATAATATTAATTTTTAATTTTATTAGAACTGACACACACACACAAAGAAAAGATGCATCATTTCATTAGATCCTAACAAAAATATACATTATAACTTCGTGGTGTGAAGCAACAAAACTTATGGCTTGTTGACTTTTAATGTAAAAATACACAGAAGTTATTTGTAATAATAATTTATTAATATATATAAAATGTACAAGTGATGTTGAATGTTACAATGAGGACCCACATATATATCTAGGCAGGTGTCCTTTCATGACTGGGCATGTCTTTTAGACACGCCTTTTCATTTAACTTAATGATTATTTAACATAATCAATATTTGATTATTTATTATTTACATTATTTATATTCATTTTATTTATGTAATTTATATTCGTAACATTTCCTTTCTCTTCAGAAGCTTTGTCCTCAAAGCATTATTATTGGATTTTTCCTCAAAGCTTTATCGTTGATAATTTGTCCATGTTGCATACGTCATTTTGACACGTCGATTTCCTTCCTTGCGAACCCATTTTTTTAATTATAATTAAGCAATATTATTATACCCACCATATAAACCAATTTGAATGAATGGAACAATCGAATTAATTATAATTAAACCTTATTATTATACCCACTATGTAAATCGATCGAATGAATGGGAACACTGGTTGACTTGGACAGATGTGACCGATGACATGAGCTTGGGATATGGGCTGTTGGACTATCAGGGAAGATGGTGGTTGAATGAGACAGGAACAAGTGTGGTTCTTGGATTTCATGGATTATTCACGTCACCATTATGATGTCTCTTGGATTATTTACTATGAATTTCCTGTTGATCGACACCTTCATGATCATATCTCTTTCGTAGACCATTAGTAGGAGGAGCAGCCTTGTTTTGATTACCACGAGGAACTTGATGCAGTTGTTGGTTTGGCCTCTGTACTTGCATATTCACATTTTGGCTCTGACCAAAAGGTAATGTGTTGTCACTATGTTGGGTTCTTCGCCATATGTAACTACTATTATTGATGGAAGAATTTCCTCTCACTTGCATCCTCGGGGAGGAATTAAGTTGAACGGATGGAAAACCTTATGCAGGATTGGGAGTGAACTTGGGATATGGGCTATGGGATTGTCGAGGAAGATGGTGGTTGAACAAGAAAGGAAAAAGCATGGTTCTTGGATTTCATGGATTATTCATGTCACCATTATGATGTCTCTTGGATTGTTTACTATGACTTTCCTATTGATTGACACCTTCAAGATCATATCTCTTTTGTAGAAAATTAGCAGGAGGAGCACCCTTGTTTTGATTACCACAAGGAACTTGATGCTATTGTTGATTTGGCCTCTATACTTGCATATTCACATTATGGCTCTAACCAGAAGATAATTTGTTGTCACTATGTTGGGTTCTTCACCATATGTAACCATTATTGTTGATGGAAGAATTTCCTCTCACTTGCATCCATAGGCAGGAATTGAGTTGAACAGGTGGAAAGCCTTGTGCAGGATTGGGATAACCCTGGGATACATTATAGTTTAAAAATGGCCTGGTTTGGTTATATACTGGCAAGGTGTTGGTAACCACAAACATTGCTACTCCAAAGTTCAAATGCAGGACGAATGGCCTCACGTGAACGTGTTTTGTGGGGGGTCTGGTATAATTGTCATATGCATGATTGGGATTAGTGGGACAATCCTGAATATAATGGTCATCAGGGTATGGATTGTGACTAATAAAAACCATTTGTGCGCTTCCTGTTGATACACTTGTGTCGGTCTCATGTGCAGTTCCATTTTGCTGTTTAGTCTCTTCAAACTTCCTACCTGGTTGAACATAGGCAACTTGAACATAGTCAGGGGGCGGGACAATAGTGGATGTGGATGGAGGTTTAACACTATTTTCTGCCTCAGCCTTTACTTATGGACTTCTTTCTAATGTGTGGATTCCTTTGATGTCCCTCTTAAACACTTTTTCATTAAGTTGGTTGACAAAAGTCTTTTTCAGGGGAGCAACTTTCCTTTCCCTTTCCCTTTCCCATATGCTAAAGTTGTTAAAGTTGTAAAATACATGATTACCATTGGTTGGACAATCATAAATGTAATATTGTTCAAGAGCATGGTCACTGATATCCTGGTTTATGCTTCCATATTTTTGATATACCTTCTCTGAAATAGTCAAATTCTCCTCACAAGTAACAATAACATCATCCTAGATCTGCCTATCTATAGCCATCTTATTTAGAGATATAGAACTTTTTGATTCATATATTTTAGGCCTCCTACTACGTTTTTTATCCTCAGGCCCCTTGAGGATTTCTCCTTTTATTTAGTTTGATTTTCCAAATTCAGGGAATGATTTTTCTCCCCTAAAACTTTTGAATCCTTTTGAACTCTGCTACTAGTAGGTATGGGAAATTAACCCCATAATGCTCTTATTCTAGCCAGGTCATCTCCAAAAGATGATGAGGAGATTCGTTTTGAAATATTTAAAGAATAATTTGAAAATTCCTTTATATACTTTATTTTCCTTTGCCATGGATGTAGATTTAGGATTTCTTGCCAGGTCATCCTCGATATCGTCCAATTGGGAAATCATATCTTTAGGTGAAGAAACATTATCAGGAAACTTAGAGAAAACTTGTCCACTTGAATTATCAACATGATTTCCTTGTTGTGTACATTTTAATTTCCAACATCCTCCATTGAGTTAAAGATATCCTCACATTCCTTCTATGATACATCCACATAATCAGAATGAGCTCTCTCCAATACCCTCTCTATGCTGCCAGAACACAATATCTGAGAAAAAACTATTTCTTCACCTTGTCGAGTTCCAATATTCAAGTCATCAATAGCTTGATAGGGTTCCAACCATTTAATTAGTTCAATTAATTCATTGTCCGAATCCTTCAGTTTAGTACTTTGTTCCATTTTAGACTTTACAACATTCTCATTATTTTGATCGTGGTTTTCTTCCTCCTCTTTCCCATAATCCAATTTTTCTTTTTCAATTATGTCATCAATTTCTACTTCAACATCTTCCTCATTGTTATGATATTGTTAATCTTCTTGTTAATCAAGATAATCCTCATCCACATCATTCTCATTTGGGTCATCATCTTGATCTATATCAGCTTCATCATAATCATCATCTTTATCATTTTCTGCAACATATTCATCTTCAAAATTATAATCATATATGCTTCACCTTGTTTGATTTCACCATCGCTATCATCTTCCCTATTATCGATTTTCTTTAGATGTGTTGGGTGTGGAGCATGAATATCATCCTAATTTAGAGGTCTTTGTTTCAGCTGGATGTATACCTTAGGAAGATTGTACACCCCTCCACACGGGGGGGTGCGAGGGGGACTTGTCCCTCCCGCGGGGGTTCGAGGGGGCCCATCCCCCTGGCTGGAGGGTTCGGGGGCCAACGGTCCCCTGGTAGGGGTTTTGGGGGCAGTGCCCCCGAAGCTAAAAACAAATGTAAAATTTCCTTGTAAAAGTATAATAATTTCTAGTCTATCTGGGCCGTTCATTAGGCAGATGATCTGACGGTAGAATTTATGTTTAGTTTAGGGTTTTTTCCCTAGAAGGAAACCCCTCTCTTTGTATGAGGGAATTGTATTAAGGCTGTGTAATAGATGTGTATTCTTCGAGCGAGAAACAGAGAGGTGAGACTGTAAGAGAAAATAGAGGATATTATAGCGGATCTACTGTAGGTTGTGTCTCTTCATTTTGCTGGATAATAGAAAGGAAGGACTGGCTATTCGGGTGGACGTAGCCCAAACTGGGTGAAACATGTATATCTTTGTCTCTTTGGTTTTTATGTGTTTGTATTTTTCTGCATATTATGTGTCTTGCATTTCTCTGTCATATATATAATTTTTCTAACAACTGGTATCAGAGCTGAAGGTCTATTTGGTTGATAAACTCGTAGGAAATAAGGGTTTCTCGTTCGAGTGGGAGAAATGGCAGAAGATGGTAAGTTCAGGGTCGAGAAATTTAATGGCCAAAACTTCCCTCTGTGGAAGATGCAGATGGAATATTATCTGTATCAGAAAGATTTGTACCTACCATTGAGTGGAAAAGCAAAGAAGCTGATGGCTATGGTAGATGCAAAATGGAACATTCTTGATAGAAAGGCACTTGGAACAGTACGGTTGTGCCTCGTAGCGTTGGTTGCCTTCAACATTTTGAAGGTAAAAAAGACAGAAGGTTTGATTTAGGCATTGGCGAAACTATATGAAAAACCCTCGGCCTCAAACAAGGTATTTCTTATGAAACGATTATTTAATATGAAGATGTCAGAAGGTAGATTTGTTGTAGACCATTTAAATGATTTTAATACAGTTACAAGTCAATTAAGTTCTATAGGGGTAAACTTTGATGATGAAGTTAGAGCTTTGTTATTCTTGTGCTTATTGCCAGAAAGTTGGAATGGTTTAGTAATAGCCATTAGTAACTCTATTTCTGGATCTAGTACTTTAAAGTTTGATGATGTTTTTGGTGCTATCCTTAGCAAGGAAATGCGACAGAAAAGCTCCGGTGAGACATCAGGTAATGCTTTGAGTACAGAGTCTAGGGGAAGAAGAATGGAAAGAGGAAAGAGCTAAGGATATCGCAGTAAATCAAGGAAAGGCAGATCCAAGTCCAGATCGGGGACAGTGTGCTGGAAATGCGGAAAGAAATGACACCTAAAGAAAGACTGTAGATCTTGGAGGGGAAAAGAAGGAGATGCACAATAAGAAAAAAATCATGAAGCAAATGTGATAGGTGAGGTGTTACAAGATGCTTTGATTCTTTCTTTCGAAAATATTACTGATTCCTAGGTGGTAGATTCAGGGGCCTCATTCCATGCCACACCTGATATAAAATATTTTCATGACTATGTTCAAGGAGATTTTGGACAAGTCCATTTGGGTGATGATAAACCCTGTAAAGTTGTTGGAATGGGTAAGGTTCTTGTAAAACAACAAAATGGAAACCAATGGCTACTAAAGGAGGTAAGGCATGTTCCAGATCTGAAGAAAAATCTGATTTCAATAGGGTAGTTAGGCGGTGAAGGTTGTGTGACAACTTTCACAGATAAAGCTTGGAAGGTCACCAAAGGAGCCCTGGTAATAGAAAAAGGTGAAAAGGTTGGCACATTGTATTTATGCAATGGTATTTCTAATTCTGTTAATTCTCTAACTTCCAAAGGAGCAGATGCAACATTATGGCATCATAGGCTCAGACACATGAGTGAGAAGGGGATGAAGATTCTTCACTCAAGGAATTTGTTTCTAGGTTTGAAGAATGTTGATTTGGACTTCTGTGAGAATTGCATTTATGGAAAACAAAAGAGAGTCAGATTTCTCAGAGTTGGGAAAGAAAATAAGAGTGAAAAATTAGAGCTTGTGCATACAGATGTATGGGGACCTGCTTAGGTATCATTTCTCGGTGGCTCTCGTTATTATGTTACTTTTATTGATGATGCAACTAGAAAAACTTGGATTTATTGTATTCATAATAAATTTGATGTATTTGATACTTTCAAGAAATGGAAAGCTTTGGTTGAGATTGAGATAGGAAAGAAATTGAAGTGTCTCAGATCAGATAATGGAGGTGAATATTGCAACAAAGAGTTTGATAGGTACTGTTCAGAGCATGGAATTCACAGAGAGAAGACAGTTCCAAGAACACCACAAGAAAATGGTGTGTCAGAAAGGATGAACAGAATAATCATGGAGCGTGCAAGGTGCATGAGATTGCATGCAGGATTGCCTTTACAATTTTGGGCAGATGCTGTAGATACTGTTGTTTATCTAATAAATAGAGGGCCTTCAAGTTCCTTGGATGGTGGTGTTCCAGAGGAAGCATGGACAGGTAAAAAGGTAAATTACTCTTTTTTAAAGCCTTTTGGTTGTGAGGCCTTTGTCCATATTAATAAAGAAAATTGAACAAAGCTTGAGGCAAAATCAAAGAAATGTACCTTTATTGGATATTGTGTTAATGATTTTGGTTATCAATTATATGATTATGAAAATCACAAAATCATTAGGAGCAAAGATGTAATATTCAATGAAAAGGTCTAGTATAAGAATCAGTTGCAGGAAAAGAAAGAGGAAAAAGAAAACAAGGAATACACAATTCTTGATGAGATCACTAAAAAAGTAAAGGTGCCTGAAAATAATAATAATCAACAACCACAACAACAACAACCACCACAACAACAATAGGCACCCCAAACACCTGAAAGTGGTGTTAGAAGATCTACCAAGATAAGTATAGCCCCTGAACAATACTCTCCTTCATTATATTATTTATTGTTGACTGATTCTGGTGAACCCGAATGTTATGAAGAAGCAATGCAGGTTGAACGCAAGAAGAAGTGGGAGCTAGCCATGGAAGAAGAGATGGACTCCTTAATGCATAACTAGACTTGGGACTTAGTCAGGTTGTCTGCAGGTAAAACTACATTGCAGAATAAATGGGTTTACAGGCTGAAGGAAGAAGATGGAGGAAAACAGAGGTACAAAGATAGACTTGTGGTGAAGGGGTTTGCACAAAATAAAGGTATTGATTTTGAAGAAATATTTTCTCTTGTTGTTAAAATGACTTCAATAAGAACTATTTTAAGTCTAGTAGCAGCCGAAGATTTGCATCTTAAGCAGTTAGATGTAAAGACAACCTTTCTCCATGGGGATTTGGAGGAAGAGATATATATGTAGTAGCCACAAGGATATGAGGTAAAAGGGAAGGAGAAACTAGTGTGCAGGTTGAAGAAGAGATTGTATGGCTTAAAACAGGCTCCAAGGCAGTGGTATCTAAAATTTGACAAGTTTATGTCTGAACAAGGTTATACTAGATGTCACTCTGATCATTGTGTTTATCTGAAAAAGTAAAATGATGGCAGCTATATTATATTGTTATTGTATGTAGATGACATGCTTATTGCAGGGTCTAACATGCAGGAAATAAATGTGCTCAAAAGAAAATTGGCAAATACATTTGCAATGAAGTATTTGGGAGCTGCAAAACAAATCCTTGGTATGAGAATAACTAGAGACAGGAAAAATCACAAATTAACATTGTCTCAGAATGAGTACATACAAAAGGTGTTGAAAAGATTTAATATGCACAATGCAAAACCAGTTAGTACACCTTTTTCTATCCATTTCAAACTTAGTAAGGAGATGTGCCCAAAGACCCATGAAGACATGTATTATATGTCAAAAGTTCCATATGCATCAGCAGTTGGAAGCTTAATGTATGAAATGGTCTGCACAAGGCCTGATATTGCACATGCAGTGGGAGTTGTAAGTAGGTACATGAACAATCCAGGAAAAGAACATTGGATGGCAGCAAAATGGATTCTCAGATATTTGAGAGGTACTACAAATCAAGCATTATGCTTTGGTGGTTCAAACATTTCTCTATAGGGATATGTTGATGCAGATATGGTAGGTGATAGAGATAATAGGAGGAGCACTACAAGATATGTATTTATTGTAGGCAGAACAATTGTTAGTTGGGTTTCAAAAATCCAAAGTGTTGTTGCACTTTCAACAAAAGAAGCTGAGTATATTGCTGCTACAGAGGTTAGTAAAGAAATGATTTGGTTATAAAGGTTTATGGATGAATTGGGTAAGAAACATGATATGGGCATGTTATACAGTGATAGCCAAAGTGTCATTCATCTTGCAAAGAACTCAGCATTTCATTCCAGGACTAAACACATACAACTCAAGTACCATTTCATACGATCAGTGTTGGAAGATGGATAGTTGAAGCTGGAAAAGATACACACTAGCCAGAATCCTATAGATATGTTAACAAAAGTTGTAACCAAGGAGAAACTGAGAATATGCTCAGTGTCAATTTGTCTTCGAGGATGACGATGAAGATGAGAAATAGCCAGGTCCAAAGAGGAGTCATTGTCCAACAAATGAAGCAGTGGTGGAGTTGCTACAATGATTCTCGAAGTGGGAGATTTTTGGGTGTGGACCATGTTGCGGGGGAGCGCCCCCCCCCCCCCCCCTCGAACCCGCTCCCGAATCGCGCTCCGAGCGGGAGCGGCTCGGGAGCGCGCTCCCTTAAAAAAAATTGCACTCCCTTAAAAAAAATTGCACTCCCTAGTCTGTTAGGGAGCAATCGCTCCGGCGCTCCCGGAGCGATTTTTAATGCCCGGGAGCGATCACTCCCTGATCACTCCCGGACATTAAAAATTGCTACAGGAGCGATTCAAGCCGGGCCGGGAGCTATTCGGCGGAAAAAAAATCCGTCGGACCCGAAAATAAAAAAAAAATTAGAATTTTTTTTTGGTTTTATAAGCCCAATGGGCCAAAAAAAATTCATTCCAACTTCATTGAGCTTGAGTTTGGAGCTGGAGCAAGAGAAAAGGAGCGAGGAGCAAGTGCCAAGGAGCGAGGAGCAAGCCTGCAGAGGTAAGTAACTTAGTAATTTAGTTAGTTTAGCTGGTTAGGTAGTTAATTTAGTTAATTTAATTTAGTTGTTTGAGTTTAAAGATCATGTATTTAAATTAAATTAATAAATTAAATTAATTAATCCCAATAAATTAAATTAATTTGCAGATTCAAGAATCAAAACCCTACAAACATCAAACACCATGGACCTGGCTATATTTATTGGCATTTTCCTCTTCCTGGTCCCTTTTATGGTTATTATGGTGCTGGAGAGTAGGAAACGGAGGGGGCCCCAAACTGAAGAGGGGGATGAAGAAGCCGGAGAAAGTCAAATGGGTGAAAACCCCAGTGAGGAGGAGCTGGAGGAGGGTGAACATGACCCTCAAAAAACTAAACAAGACCAAACTCCATTGTGGAAATATGTTCACAGGGCTGAAACAGGGAGAGGGGGTGGAACCACTAAATTTCATTGCCCCCATTGCAACATTGATTACACAGGTTCATACACTCGTGCTAGAAGACACCTCTACGGGAAAAGGCCATGGGATGGAGAGAAACAAATAGGAATCAAAACTTGTACAGCGGTGTCAACAGTAGATAGAGCCAAATACATAAGGGAAGAGGAGGAAGCCCAATACAGAACAAAAAAATCAAGGGGTTTCTTTGAACCAAGCTCACAGTCACAAAGAACTCCTTCAGCATCCTCCCAAGGCAGTAGATATGGACATGGAGGCACAGGGTCATCATCTTTATGGCGTAGAACCATATCAGATTTCCTTGATGAGGGGTGTAGGAATGATGTGGATTCAAAAGTTTACAGGTTTCTCTATGCATGTGGGATACCATTCAATGTTCTACGCTCACCTTATTGGCACGAAATGGTTTCTGCCATAAATGATGCCCCTAAAGGATACAAGAGCCCTAGGTATGACAAGGCAAGAACCGTTGGCCTTGATCATGAAAAAGCAAAAATATCACATTCTTTGAATAAAATGACAAGTTCTTGGACTGACCATGGGGTGTCCATTGTATCTGATGGATGGACAAATGTAAAAGGCAAGCCATTGATAAGTGTTCTTGCTGTGTCTGTGGTCCCATCTTTCTAGCTGCACATGATTACTCAGACAAGTTCAAGACCGCCATCAACATTGCAGAAGCATTACTTGAAACAATTGAGCGTATTTGCCCATATAATGTCATCCAAGTCATCACTGATAATGCTCCTAATTATAAGGCAGCGGGAGCAATTATTGAGGATAAATACCTGAACATATTTTGGTTTGGATGTTTGGTTCACACATTGAACCTTCTGTTGCACGATATTGTCAAAAACAAAAATGAACAATACCAATGGATTGGTAATTTGTACAAGAAAGGCAAACAAATGA
Source organism: Pinus tabuliformis (assembly GCA_031772625.1). Taxonomy (NCBI): domain Eukaryota; kingdom Viridiplantae; phylum Streptophyta; class Pinopsida; order Pinales; family Pinaceae; genus Pinus; species Pinus tabuliformis. The sequence continues at coordinate 563,599,866 of CM062820.1, read as the reverse complement.
TAAAATTTATTACAAATCATAGCAATACCCATGGCCTTTTCCGCAGTCACTCAAGATTGGAGTTGCTGAAGATTGCGAGGACTAGATTTGGTAGCTATTACCTCACCTTCATGCGCCTTTTGAAGGTAAGAGAGGCGTTAGCTAGCATGGTATCAAGTCCACATTGGCAGGTGTTAAAGGAAAGGGCTACAAATGTAGCTGACATGGCAGGTTTTGAAATGGTGGAGGAGGCCGCTCTTGATGGGTAGGTTTGGACAAGTGTGAGGCAGGTATTGGATTTCACCAAGCCAATTTATCACATGATTCGGTTTGCAGATACATACAAACCAGTGATTGGCGAGGTGTATGAGCAAATGGATACCATGTTGGGGGAAATAAAAGACATTGTTCATAATAGAGATCCCAACTTGTACAAACTAATTCATGATTGTGTGTGTGAACGGTGGAATAGGCTTAACCTTCCACTACATTGCTTGGCGTATATCCTTATGCCAAAATACTACTCTACATCTTGGTTGGGCCAACCTGCAGCAGGGGGTGGGGTTAGGACCAAACCCCATTTAGATCAAGAGGTAACTAAAGGATATTTGGAAGCATTAGAAAAGTTGGTACCTGATAGGGAGGAATGTGCAGCTGTGCGCCTTGAAATAGGCAGATAATTCAGTGGCACTGGTTTGTATGGTAACTTCCATGCAATGGACGACAAAGATAAATTTGAATCTCTCACATGGTGGGAAACATATGGCGGCCACGGACTTTTGCCAAAATTGGCAAAAAAAGTTCTTTCACAAGTTGTAAATTCTTCTTCTGCAGAGAGGTGTTGGAGCACCTACAGCTATATACATAATGTGAAAAGAAACAGACTCAATGAAAACCGAGCAGAAAGTTTGGTTTATGTGCACTACAACTTGAGGTTGTTGAGTCATTACTGTGATCAGGCTAATGAGGATCCCACATATAAAATTGGGACAATCACCCAGAGGATGACAATTTGGAGGATGGCATTGTACATATTGAAGAACTAGAAGAGGAACTTGTAAGGGATGAAAATGAAGCAGCAGCCATGCCACCTCCACCTCCACCTCCACCATCCAATAGTAGTGCTCGAGGTCCGAGTCTTGTCCCTTTGCTGTCGCCACCTCCATCTACACCCTCGCGTGGAGGTTCTAGTTCTGGTCGTCGGTCTGTGCGGGAGACTCCTAGAAGACCACCACGACCTGCTTATACTCCTGGAGACTCTCGTGGCAAGGGCCACATGTAGATTTATAGTTTACTTGTCTTTTTTAGTTTCTATTAGACTTTAGTTTTCATAACTGTTGAGTTTTGAGTCCTTGACTCTTGACTCTTGACTCTTTCATATCATAATGATATTTTTTGTAAACATTATATCACTGTGACAATGAAAATTTGAAGTTTGAAGTTGGGCCTTGGCAATTATAACTCATTGGTAATGATTGTGAATTATGAATATGATGCTTTGTGAAAGACTAAAGTTGTTTCATTTCATCTCATTATTCATGTTTCATTTTATAAATTTTTAACATTTCATATCATGTTAACAGTTAGAAGTTAGGACTTAGAAATATCTTCAATATTACTTCTTGTAATGGTTAAACTTAGTTTCAAGTACAACTTTGGTGATCAATGATGATAAATGTTATTGAATTTTCAATTCTGAAAGCTTGAAGTTGAAACTTTAATATTGAATTTGATGAATCATGATTTATAAGACTCAATATGTTGCAGTTGTAATATGTATTTTACTAACTTGTGGACATGGTTGATGACGATTATAATTTCTTGATGATTGATGTGATATGGTTCAATGATCAATCTATGTTTTTTTTATGTTTTTTATGTCTAATTCATCATTCTACATGTTTTTGTTGACATATATGTATCAAAAATTAAAAAATATAATATATATATATATCTATATATATATATATATATATATATATATATATATATATATATATATATATATATATATATATATATATATATATATATATATATATATATATATATATATATATATATATATATATATATATATTTTAAAATCGCTCCCGGATTCGCTCCCAAACCGAGAGCTTCTGAAAATGGTCGCTCCCGCTCCCGCTCCCAAGTAACATGGGGTGTGGAGCATGATTATCATCCAAATTTAGAGGTCTTTGTTTCAGCCAGATGTATACCTCAGGAAGATTGTACACCGCTCCATGCGGGGGGGGGGGGGGGGGTGCAGGGTGGACTGGGCCATTCATTAAGCGAATGATCTGACGATAGAATTTATGTTTAGTTTAGGTTTTTTTTTGCCCTAGAAAGCAACCCCTCTCTTTGTATGAGGGAATTGTATTGAGTCTGTGTAATAGATGTGTATTCTCCGAGCAAGAAACAGAGAGGTGAGACTGTGAGAGAAAATAGAGGATATTACAGCGAATCTGCTGTAGGTTGTGTCTCTTCATTTTGTTGGATAATAGAAAAGAAGGACTGGTTGTTCGGGTGGACGTAGCACAAATTGGGTGAACCACGTATATTTGTGTCTCTAGTTTTTATGTGTTTGTGTTTTTCCGCATATTATATGTCTTGCATTTCTCTGTCATATATATAATTTTTCTAACAAGATGTGTTGTAATTTCTGCATATGATTTTTCCCATTGCTGATTTTTTTGAATTTTACTTAACTACTCAATGAATTCAGGATGTAAATGTAATGGCATATTGTGTGGTAGATAACATTCAAGGACTGGCATGGTTATATTGTGTGGTGGATAACATCCAAAGACTCACATGGCTCTAATACCACTGAAGCAACAAAATGTATGGCTTGTTGACTTTTAATGTAAAAATACACAAAAGGTGTTTGTAATAATAATTTATTAATATATATAAAATGTACAAGTGATGTTGAATGTTACAATGAGGACCCGCATATATACCTAGGCAGGTGTCCTTTCATGACTGGGTATGTCTTTTAGACATGGCTTTTCTAACTTAATGATTATTTAACATAATCAATATTTGATTATTTATTATTTACATTATTTATATTAATTTTATTTATGTAATTTATATTCGTAAAATGGTGCCATAGTCTCTTTAACATTCAAAATACTTTGAGTTCAGACACAATTGTAAGAAAAAATATACTATCTTGCAACTTCTGACTAGCTAGAATAATTATTAACTTAAAACTAGAAAAACATATATATATAAATTAACAATAAAGAGAGTATTGAGAGCATAATCCAGAGTTGGGAGATTCATACTCTTCAAATGTAATAGGTTCCTTACTACTTCTTAGTGAGCAACTTGGATCTAAAGGAGTTCCCAAGTGTGCCTTGATTTTCTCCATATGTTTATCAAGTAGATAGGAAATGAGTTGAATTTTATCTAGTACGAGGAACAATTTATCCCTTGCTATTTTTGGTCCACTAGCACACATTCAATGAACATCTTAAGATGTTAGTAAATATCAATGGCATGCATGTAATGGTTCAATATTCCTAAGGTGTGTCCCACATCTGGAATTCAATTAACAAATTATCTAGCAGCGTCTATGTTTGACAAACAACATCTTTCTCCAACAATCCCCCTCTCCTCTTGTTAAATATTCTCCTAGATTAATGCTAGTGTGTTTTCCTTGTACTTGGTGGATGAGGTATTCACTATTTTTTGGTCCTAATTTTGTCCGATTTATTTATAGTATGTTTCCCCTCTTCTCAACTTGGCTTTCTGTATTCATGCTTAAATTATGACCAGTGACTTAGGGGCTAAGAAAAGTGAGGGTAACAGAATTAGAAGGGGGAAAAGTGAGAGGAAGGTTAAGTCACTATCTTGAGCTAGCGTTTGAGACTGTATTTTTCAAGAACTAGTGGAAGAAGGGATCATTAGAGGCATTTGGGTAATAAAAATTGAAGAGAAGATGAGAGCGGATGAGGTATTAGATAAAGAAAAAGAGGGATACAACAAGGAGGAAAATGAGGAAGGGAGGAGTGATCTATGTAAATAGAACTGTAAGTGAAAAAAGAGCTTTAAAAACTCAAAATGGAAACAAATAAACTTGTTACATGCAAACAATAGGCTTTGAGTTTTTATAGCTATGCCCATCCTTTTGAACCTTAAGAATTGCAAGTGGAATCTCGTAACCATGAGTTCTTGTCTGTGTTGTTTGATGTGTGAATGGACAATCCAAGTGTTTCCCCACATGGGTAATGACTCATTTTTACACAAATCCTCTTGAATATTGTAACTATGATTGGTCTTCATAATGCATATTTTGGCCCTTGATGTATTTATATTGATTATTCTAAATCATGTTCCTCATGCTAGAGTTAAAATAAAAATATTTTTTTGACTTATGCCTATTTCAACTTTTTTAAAAGAAGAAAATTTGAATTTTTGAACTTGAAAGTTAAGTCGGCCTCCCTCCAAGTCAAGTCAGCCTAGGAATAAGACACACCCATTCGACCCAACATAACTCTATATGAAGACAATTCAACCTCCAAGGCAACAATTTTCTCTCTCACGAGCAAGAATCTTTAGGGAATTCAAGTGAAGAAAAAGAAGGACAAGGAGGAAAAAAATTTAAGATGAATTCATCTCTTTCTCTCTCTATATAACTTTCATGTGTGGAAGTAGTCTCTGGCATCTTTTAATTGCAGGGCCGAAATATTCTAGGTAGTTGCAGGGCTAAAATTATTGGTTTTTGGGCATTTAGTGGGAGGTTGAAATTTAGCCTAGGATAGATCATAAGGCAGTTGCTGGATCTTATTGGAGGCTTGAATTAGAGGGTGTTGACTAGGTTGGAACATATATTTTTTGAAGGTCAGTTTGACTTAGTTGTTGAGTAGAGGTCTAGGTGTGTCTCTTGTTGAAAGAAGAATTTATCTATTGAAAAGGTTGTTGGGTTTTTCCCCTTAGTGGCGTTTCCTAGGGTAAATCTTGTGCTCCCTTTGTGAATTATGATATATACCATTCTACTACTTTTATATTGTTGAATTTCTGAAGTATAATTACTTAATGATATAGTGAAAAAATTAAATGAAGATCAACATCATCAAAAGTAATTATTAGAAATATTTTGCTTGTATCTATTTCACTTGAAAAATCAACATGGTCTAAGAGTTTTGGTGAAAGAAGGAAAACTAAGATCACTCTGGAAGAAACCCTACATTGAAATCACTATTGTTGATTCCTTTTTGATACACATCCATTGTTTCCTCTATGAAATCAGAGAACAAGTTAGAAGGGGCTTCAAATTTTAGAGCTTGGAAGGCTAAGGTTGATCTTATTTTTTCAAAGAACAAGTTTTAGATATTATGAAGGGAAAGGGTGTAGAAGCAACAGATAGTGTAGGAAAAGTGAAGTTCAAAGAATATGACATCATTTCCATGAGTCTTATTATGATTCCATTAGAGATCACCTAATCCCCTATATTGCAAAGCTTGAAACTTCAAAGGAAATGTATGATTCCCTAACTAGTCTATTTACAGTCAACAACATTGGTCAAGTAATGAGTTTGAAAAATGATCTTCATGATGTAAGGATGAAAAGTCATGACACCGTGGCTTCATATTTCCTAAGAATCTCTCGACTAGGAGACCGACTTCAAGTAATTGATCATGTCATCTATGAGAAGGATATTGTTACTACAACACTTAATGGACTACCTAGATCATGGAATGCATTTGCAGCTGATATAAGTAGCAGGAAGGAAGTTCCGTCTTTTGAAGAACTATAGAATTCATGTGCTCAAGAAAAATCTAGGCTTATATCGAGAGATAGAAAGGAAGAAGATTCTTAAGAATTTGCAACATGTTTCAAGATCAAGAGGAATGGAGGAAGGAAGAAGTTTGGTTTCAAAAATAGAAAACCAAAAGGGAGACCGAATCCACAAGGAAAGAAAGATATGTCAAATATAAATGCTATCATTGTCGTAGATTTGGTCATATATGAGCCAATTTATTGAAGGAGATAATGATAGAAAGAGGAAAGGAAAACAACATGCTTCCACAATAAACATTGATGAACACCCAAATAAATCTAAAGGTAGCAAATATTTCTTTTACTTTTATGTTATAATATGATCTATTACAGATGATGATGGTATGCGGCTTGTAGATAATGGTGGTTCAAGAAATATGACATGATATTGTGGAAATCTCACTAGAATGATGGAATAATATTAGCACAAAGGGTACAACTTAGAGAAAACCATAACTATGCAGTTAAAGGAATTGGAAATACATCCATTGAGCTAGAATCTGGTAACAATGTTCATCTCAAAAATGTGATATATGTGCCATGTTTAAGAAAAAATTTGTCCTGATGAGCCCCAGTATTGCAGCAAGAATGTTGCAACTCTTGGGCTACTAGCTTTACTTTATCAACTTGGGTTCGTACAAACGTGGAGGTGACAGTGTTGTATATACAAGTAAAAAGTGATGGTTCTGCCTATTGTCATAGTTTAGCTGGTGAGAGACCACTGGGGTTTTCAAGACAAACTTCTATGGAGTCATAAGAAGCTTGATTTCTTGATAGAAGAAAGGTAAATCTACTCTAAGAGAGAGATACTCTACTGCAATAATGGAGAAGATCGAAATTCAATGCTAAATAACATGATTTCCTAGTTAACTGCTAAGAAACTATGCTTTGCAAAAATGTTAAATTAACATGAACCAAATGCCACTATCTAAGTATAAGAGTAAGAAGCATCAAACATCACTAATGTGCAAGTAAAGGGGTTGAAATAAATTTGTTTTTGTCATTTGTCTTTTCATGCAAAATCAAGTATGCAAACTCATTTCTTTTGGTGATGTGGCAGGTGAATTAAGGATGTTGGAGGATGTATGGAAGGGTTAGGAGATGGTTGGATGGTGTAGAATAACCTTGGGAAGATTTTGGTTACTTCTTAGAGGTTTTCCCTCAATTCGGCCTCAAAACAGACCATTTTAGGAAACCTACAGGATGTACTAGAAACCTACAAGATTCCCTATAAACCTACATGATACAACCGAGAGAAAAATGGAAGGTGTTGGAGGTGATGTAAGGCTTAGGGAAGGTGGTAGGTGGGTGGAATGAAGTGAGGACAGGTCTAGTATCACTCATAAATCAACATCAAAGATAGAGGATGGTTGGATTCGCTCAATGTGCTTGGAAAAATTTCTATGAAAAATGATGAAAACTAGTGAAGGCAATGGTGAAACAAGGAATGGTTGTGGTGGATGAAGTGGAAGGTGGTGGCTGGATATGAAGTCTTTGTCTACTCTTGGAGTACCTTCTCTGCACAAAACATGTATATTTTCCAAAACACTAAGTAAACAAGAAACACTCATAAACTAGAAAAGCAGAATTAATGAACTATTTGCCTACATTATGCATGAGGAAAGTTGATGAAAGGAATGAAAGCATGGATGAGATCTACTGCAAAAATGAAGATGAAAAATATGATTATGAAGTCCTACTCTGCAAAACTGACCAAATGCTAATTTAAAGACAACAAACTCCAATAAAAGAAATAGAAATCTGTGTTTTTGGGGCTACATAAGGGTCCCTTCATCAAGTCATGATCCCAGAGGGAGGAAGTGAGGCTAAGACACCTGCTGACAACCTTGTGATGCTCATTTTATACTTGCTAACTTGTTACTGAAGTAAGGCACAAATGGAAGCAAACTAATAAACAACCAATCCAATCTACACTACTTGCAATGTAAATGCATCTTAAAGAAAATTAACAATGAAGCTATGAAACTAAACTAAACATACATATACAAGAAAGAGGAGCCTTGGCTACTAGGGTTGGGCCCTAACACAAGAGCTTCAGCCCTCTGAGTTAACTCAATGCTGGCTCAAAACAAAACTCATTCTTATTAACAAAACAAAAAATTACATCAATAAAACTTTCACAAGTTTGGAGCTAGAAAATAGCTTAGAGTTTTACAACAAAAATTTGAATCCTAATGAGGTTCTAGGCCTCTCTACTTATAAAAATGAAGTCACCAATGAATTCCTTAAAATAGGAGAGGCTCAGTTCCAAAACTCGAGATAAACTAGCTCTTTTTCTCTCACTTGCTCGGCTGCTTTCTAATCCTCATGGCTTGGCTACTTGCACTCCGAGTTGGTGTGATGGATGGAGGAATATTCGAATGGGGGATAAGTAAATGAGGAGGATTTACCTCTTACAATTCCTCTCCCTTTTCCCATTCAAGATTTAACCTTAGTATTTGCAAAAATTCCTTGATTTTCTCCTTCAATCCTACATTCAATGCATATTAGTCCACTAGGCATAATATCCAACTCTAACTCATCTCATAAACAAAATATAATAAAAATGTAATAAGTTATGAGAAAATTTGGTTTGACTAAGCTAGGAGGTGAATTAAGGTCCATAATTACCCAATGATGAGGCTCATCATCACCCCCCTATTGAAAGTGTTGCTCATACTCCAAACAACTCAATCAATATCCATATCCTTCATAGCTCTAGTGGCCTCCTTGACATCTCATGCCTCTGCTATGGTTTCCTCTTCTTGTTCATAAAAGCTTTCTTTCCTTTCTACCTCCTCCCACTACCTCTTTTCTTCTTCTTCCTTCCTTCCTTCTAGCATTCGTAAGAGTAGTGGTGGACTTAGTTTCAGGCCAATCCAATTGAATTTCAGCCTTTGCATAGATTGCTTGTACATGGGTGTCTTGTTTAGTGCTTCTCTCAATCTTTGAGTAGAGTGGTACTCTCTTATCTTTAAGTTGTATGGCAATGTGTTCCATCTCCTCAGGCAAGCATGTATGCTATCATCCCCTAACAGCTTGAACATGTCCTCAAAATGTGAAATTTCTTGCTCTTGGGCAGCAAGATATCTAGGTGCAAGCTGAGGATCATTTACAATCAAATTATGGGTACTGATGAGGGCGATGGGATCTGACTATTCAACTCTGATTAGAAGAGGTTCAATTTTCTCTCTTGCCAATATCTTCTTCATCTCTGTAGCCCTTGATTCCTCATGGTTCATCCATGATGCCAAAACCATCAACTGTAAATATCCTAGCTTGGCATTAGGGTCCCATACATTCATGTCCGTTAAGGTCATGTTATGCAAATAAAACTTAGACATCTTGGCCCTATCTTCTAGTGTGCTATGATCACAAAGATCAATGAACTGCCTGTAGTCCTAAAATGGCATGGTGTCTCTCTATGCTAGGGTCTTGATCTGGAATTGCAGCCACTATTCCTTGAGGAATAGGGTATAAGATTTAGCTGACATCCTACAATTGATTGCTTCCAAAGAGAGACTGGCCATACATGACAATTGATTCTCTCTTTCTTATAGTTGTCCTCTCAACCATGCATTTTCTGTCTCTAGTTGATTTTTCATTATGGCCTCTCTGTCTCTCAAGCTACTTAGCTCTTTGCCCATCTCCTTGAGCTTCTCCTCCATGTGCCCAATGTCTTCCACCCCCTTGGATTTGGCGATTTTCATCCATCGGTGAGTTCTGGCTCTCTCCTTCTCAAGCTCAAAGAATAGTGGAATAGCAAATTTTTGAGGTATGACCTTGCCTCCTTCAATAAACCTGTAGTAGGAGTCAAGGTTAGGTTGGGGGCTAGGTTCTTTTGACTCTGGGTCCTCTTCTTTAGTTCCTTGTTGTTTGCCTACCTCCTTTTTCAATTTTTGTGTCTTTTGTAGGTTCAACAAAGTATCTTATAGGACTGCTTTTGCTTCCTGTAAATTCTGTTGTGTATCCTGTAGGATTGCTTTTCCCTTGGAGGAGGTTGATCTAGTCATAGGCATTCTTACATGGGTTATAGGAGACTTAGGGGAAGGCATTTTCTCCTTTTTTTTAGGTGAGTCTTCAATCACAATGGGAATTTTGGTTGGTGTTTGGGGTTTCCCTTGCCTTATTCTTGTGCTTTTGCTTGTCCTAAAATATAAGGGGGTCTGCCTTTTTCTATTGCCTTTTTGCTTGATGGGGGTGCTACGAGAAGTGAAGGCAGTTGCTGCCTCTCTCTTAGTGGGTTCTGGAGACACCCTAGGTGACTCCTCCTTGTTTTCTGCTCCCTCTTTTCCATTGCTTTCTTCACCTCTGTCTTTCCTTTCTTCTTCCTCTTGTAGCTCCTCATCATCTTTATCAATTTCCTCCTTAACATCCTCTTCCGTTTCTTCATCATCCTCCTTATCTTTCTCCTCTTCTTCTTCATCTTCCTCATTCTTTTCTGTATCATCTTCTTCATCCATCTCATCTTCATCTCCTTCTGTTTCTTTTTCTTCTTTCTCTACTTCTTCTTCCTCTGCTTCAGTCTCTTCCTCTTCACTGACAGTAGGACTAACATCATATGTGAGAGCTTTGAAGTCTTCCTCTGCCTACATGGCTTTGAAAACTAACCATTGTATAGGAATTCTAAGGTTTTGGAGGGCATATTCTATAAGCCTGGATTCTAATTAACCCATGGTGAGCTAACTGTTGGGAATTTCACTCTTGCACTTTGATGCTTGAGACTATTAGTGATTGCAGTAGGAAATATGGTATGCTGAGCTTGTGGTGAGGGGGTGTTTCTGCTCCAAATCTCAATTCTTCAAGAAGCCTAAAATGATAGCCATAGACCACACTATGCCTACCCTCACATGAAATGTATTTAATTAGGTGGTAGCTTACCTCATTCTAGGGATATGGTAGACTTTCTCTCCTTACTCCAGTTTTGTCCTCAGTGGATTCCTCACCTTCTAAAAAGAATTTCCTTTTGGAAACCTAGCTATCTCCTTTGTCTTCCTTCCTCCATGGTACTCCTAGGGAAAGTGTGGTAAATCTGTTGATGAGTTCAGGGGCGAGTTCTATGGAGAGGCCTCTTACCACAATAGTGGCATGGACTCTGGTGAGTGGAATGAGGGAGAGAGAAAAATCTTAGGTCACCTCATCATCATACCCCCTGAATTTTTCGAAAAACCCCATCCAATTATGCCTTGTGAAGATTTCTAGTACCTGAGGGTGTTGTTAGATTCTCACAGTGTTTGTGGGCTTCCTCTTATTAAACCCTCCTGTCATCTTGGTTGGTGAGGTTTTGAGGAGATGAGATGGTTGATAAAAATTTCAAATGTAGAAGTAAAAAAATTGAGATGACTGTGGAAAATTCTCTTACACAGATTCCAAATTCACTCAAACTAGAGGATTTTTTTATCAATTTACTTGGAAAGAATAATGTAATTACAAAGCCTACCTCTTCATAATATTTTTTGTGGTCAACCCCCGAGATTTCCCCTCTGAAACTCCTCTCGGCCTATCCTGTAGACTGTCTCTGTGTATCCTCTAGGAATTCCTGTGCATGATCCTATAGGAATTCCTGTGCAATCCTACAAGAATTTCTGTGCAATAAAATGATGGAGTTTTTCTTTCGATAGGTTTCCTGGGTATGAGAGTGACCTGTGAGAGTGAGCCTCGAGGAAGTGAATGCATGAATGCATGGGGACGATGATTATTTCCTCTTATGGTCATTTGGGGTAAGGTGGTGTGCTGGTAGTCGAGGTACATTTCCATTTTTGGACCATTGGTCCTCACTACAACCTCATCACTCCCCACTACTCGTAATTAGCTCCCACCTTATGCATCCATAGCTTTAACTGCTTTTGCCCTTCTCCTTCTCTATTTTTGAGATGACTGCTACCACGTGTGAGAGGACACCTTGTTTTGTCTTTGTCAATTGAGCGAAGGTGGCCAAGTTAACTGGCCACCTTTTCACTTATAAACCAACTTACTTGTAACCTTTACATTTTTTTGACTACATGATGTATATGAGATAGTGAGCGGGATACTTACCTATGGTGCCAATACCTTGCTACTGTTTTTGACGACCGAAGGTGCTTGCTGTGTGGATTGGCTGCATGCTATTCTTCTTCCCTTTCTTGTTGTTTTTTGATGATCCCTTTGTTTGTGCAGGTACATGTTGTTGAATATGGTGGTGTTGTTGCTGCTTTGGAGCTCCTTCTACCCTTGGATCATCATGATGGAGGCTTGCTGCTATTATGATTTGTATTTTGTGGGATAGGCTGCTACAGGATTTCCTATAGGATGTCCTGTAGCTGCTTCTCCCTCAGAACTCTTAATCATACACTTTTTTGGGGTTGTGAGGATGGTGACATGGATGGAGAGAGAGACTAGGAGTGTGGAGAATGAGGAATACTTAGGTTATTCTCTCTATTTCTCCATGTTTCCCTTCTTTTCGAAGATTGTCAAAATAATTTTTTTTGAAACTGATTTTGTTTTTAAGGGTGAATGCAAGGGTGATGGAATGATGGTGAGTAAGGTATGGTGATGGAATGATGATGAAGGGGGTGCTATTTCATTGACATAGCAGGTCATTTTTCTTTAGGGTCACTTCCTGTAGGATTTCTGGGTCACTGTGATTCCTACAAGATCATCTTGTAGGTTTTTCAAGGGATCCTGTAGGTTTACAAGGGATCCTGTAGAAAACACAGTCCCCTTGTAAACTGAAGGAAAGGAGTGGAGAAAATGAGAGAAATGGTAGAGTGATGAATGAAAATGAGTGGAAAATAAAATGTAAATGAAATAGGTCTCTTTGTGATCATCCTTTACTCTCTGATCATCCTTCTTGCTGACCTTCAAAAATAGAAAATTTCATATATATATATATATATTTGAAAATAACTAGGCTGCCTCTGAGAGGTTTTCATCCTAGTTGTTTGTCCTAGGTGCCTCAACAGAAGTTTTCACCCAGGGATATTTTTTTCTCATTTTTTCTCTTTTGTTTTTTTATATTGACACCATTGGGCCACCCCAGGAGGTTTTCAACCCGATAGTGGGACTCAGGCACCTCATGGAGGTTTTCACCTGAGTCCTTAATTTTTCTCTTTTTTCTTAGTGATTTGATGAGGTAGGAGCTTCAACTTGCTCCACTATCATCACTGTTTTATTAATATCATCAAAGAACTCTTGTTTTGACAAAAGTCTCTTGTAAATTTTCAATCGGTGTCCATTAACAAGTAAAGGAATGGCCTCTTCATCTATGGTTCTGATCTGCACTGAACCATTATCCTGACATCTTTCTACAACATAAGGTCCTATCCATATTGTCTTTAACTTGCCCTTGAAGTCTTTATACCTAGAATCATATAACAAAGCCCAATCACCTTCGTGAAATTTCTTTTCATTGATGTTCTCATTATGCCAGATCTTCCTATGAAGTTGAATTACCTCTCTATGTAGGAGGGCCTGCATTCTTAACTCATCCAAACCATTCAAATAGAATAATCTCTTTTTTTGTGCATTACTAAGATCTAGATCTAGTTGGGCTGCCATCCTTAATGTGTTATTCTCAAATTCAATGGACAACGAGGCCTTTTTCCCATATACTAGCTCGTAGGGTGTGAATCCAGTGATGGTCTTCTAGGTGGTCTTATAGGCCTAGGTGGCCTTAACTAGTCTATCTTCCCAATCCTTCCTGTTGCTGCTTACCACTTTGGTCAAGATTCCCTCCAATGCTCTATTGGTCACCTCCACTTTCCCATGACCTTGTGGATGATTGGGAGTGGAGGTTCTATGCTTGATCTTGTGCTAGATGAGAAAGACAATCATGTTGGAGGTAAACTGGCTACCTTGGTCTGTGACTAGCTCTCTAGGGTACCCAAATTTGTAGAATACATTCTCCCTTAGGAACTCAAATACCTTCTCCTCTGTTGCTTCCTTAATTGCCTTGGTTTCAGCCCACTTAGTCAAATTGTCAGTGCACACAATGATGTACTATTTTTTCTTGAAATGAGGGTCAATAGGTGCAATGAAGTCCATGCCCCACTGGTCAAATGGCTCGAAAGTCACTTGAGGTTGTAGAGGCATTTCATCTATTGGAGTAGGCCTTCCCATTCTTTGGCACTGATCACACTGACTAGTATATATTTTCACATCCTGATGAAGAGTGGGCCAATAATAGCTTGCTTGTGACATTTTGAATGTTGTCCTCTTTGTTGCAAAGTGACCTCCACAAGGCCCATCATGACAGGTTAAAAGGATATCAAAGACTTCCTCTTCCCTGACACACCTTCTCAAGGTTTGATCTGGGCCAAGTTTGAAGAGATTGCCCCCAATCCAATTGAAGGGGCCGCTCTTCCTCACTATCTTGCTCTTCTCTTTGGAGGATAAGTTCAATGGGAACTGTGTAGATACCAAATAGTTTTCTATATCAACAAACCATGGAGAGAAAATTGAAATAGAAAATAAGTGCTCATCTGGTAACTAGTCATCAACCATTCCTTCTTCACCTCCAGGCAAATTTAATCTGGACAAAATGTCTTCAACAACATTTTCCTTACCAAGCTTACCAACAATAGTTAGATCAAACTATTGTAATAAAAGTAACCATCTTATAATTTGAGCATTCACATCTGGTTTATTCATTAAATATTTGATTGCAGCATGGTCAATATGCACAAATGTTTGATAGCCTGTAATATAATGCCTAAATTTGTTCAATGAATGCACAACAGCTAGGAGTTCCTTTTTGGTCACTATGTAATTTAGTTCAGCCTTTGAGAGATTCTTACTAATAAAGTAGATAGAATAAGGAAATTTTTCATCTATCTGACTTAGGGCTGCTCCTATGGCTTTGTGTGAGGCATCAACATGAATATGAAAGCGGAGGGCCCAATTTGGGCCTCGGAGAATTGGTGCAGTGGTTAACTTGTCCTTTAGGGTGTCTAAGACGTCTTGACAACTTTCTGACCATATAAACTCAGAGTCCTTGACCAACAAACCAAATAAAGGAGAGGCCAACTTGCTGAAGTCCTTTATGAACCTTCGGTAGTATCCATATAACCCTAGGAAACTTCTGACATCTCTTTGATTTTGAGGACGTGGGACCCTTTGGATGATAGATATTTTGTTTGGGTCCACCTGCAGTCCTTGCTGAGATATTGAATGACCCAGCACGGTCCCTGAAGTCATCAAGAATTCACATTTTTCAGGATTGAGAGACAGGTTCATTTCAATACATTTGTGAAATACTTTGCCTAGGTTGGACAGAGCCTCTTGAAAATCATAGCCATAAGAAATAAAATCATCCATATAAATCTCCATCGCATCATGGACTAACTCGGCGAAAATACTCAGGACTGCTCTCTAGAAAGTGGCAGGAGCATTACATAGGCCAAAAGGAAGGACCCTATAGCAAAAAGTACCCCAAGGAAAAGTGAAGGTCGTATTATCCTGGTCTTCCGAGCTGATCTAGATTTGGTTGTACCCACTGAATCCATCTAGGAAAGAGAAAAACTTTTTCCCTGCCAGGCCATCTAGCACTTAGTCAATGAAGGGTAGAGGGAAATGGTCCTTCTTTGTGGATTTGTTCAACTCCGTGTAATCAACACAAATCCTCCACTTACCATTTTTCTTTGGAACTAACACCAAAGGAGAGACCCACTCACTATTGGAGATAGGGTAAATGAATCCTGCATCTAGCAATTTTTGTAGTTCTTCTTTGACTATATCTTTAAGAGCTAGATTCATCCTCCTTTGGGGCTGCTGGACTGGCTTGCAACCCTCTTTGATGTATATGTGGTTGATGAGCCGAAAAAATGGGTAACTTATTGGGCTCATTT
Organism: Pinus tabuliformis; assembly: GCA_031772625.1. Lineage (NCBI taxonomy): Eukaryota > Viridiplantae > Streptophyta > Pinopsida > Pinales > Pinaceae > Pinus > Pinus tabuliformis. The sequence goes on along the minus strand of CM062820.1, from coordinate 563,584,273 downwards.
TGCCTACTGTTCTTCATCAATCCACCATTTTTCATAGTTTATGCATGATTTTTGAGTATATTTATGTTAGTTGAACGAATGAGGGTGGTCACTTTACCAAGAAGGCTAATACGTGGTTATTTAAGGTCTTTTGGACAAATTTTGGAACAAGGCCAAGTAATTATGAGCTAGATGACAGCCAAGCATGAAGGAACAAGGGTGAGGATTCGTAGGAAGGGTGCCTCTTGCATTAAATGGCCCTTCCTCGAAATCTCCACCCTCAACTTGGAGCTCAGTAGGCCACCAAAACGAATCCTAAAGGCAGCTGAGCAGCTTTGTGAAAAGTGATTGTTTACTGGCAGTTTGAACAGCCGAGCCCCTTGAGTTAAGGAGGGCTGCTGAGGGCCCTCGTAATGCATAAATAGGAAGGCTTTCAGCCTTTGTAGGTTACTTTTTGAATTGTGTTTTGCACTATAGTGCTGTCATTTTCTCAGCTCATTTTCGTAGCTACTGCTGTATAAATTTCTTGTGACATGGTTATTTTTGAGTAATGAAAAGCAACTTTATTTGGCATCAGTTCTGAGTTTTTCTTAGGATCCTATAGCTTTTGGGGTTGGGCCCAACCCAAGTTCCAAGGCTTCCTTTGTGTATTGTTATTTGCTTTTTATGTCTTTGCAATTTCTGTTAGGTAGATTAAAATCTTGCTGGTTACCTAGGACATTGTTGATGATTAGAAAGGATTTTTATGTTCAGATTGAGTTGATAGGTTAATAACAGGGAAGATCTTCAGAAAAAGGCCACCAAGCACCTTTGATCTCACCTCTCCCTCAGTGGGATCGTGAGCTGGGACAAAGGTGACCTTGCTGCCAACAAAAACATTGTCTTTTCCTCACCATGCAATCATTAGCGTTAGATTCTCATTTGCAGATATTGATACCAATTTTGGTTACGTGTTCAGGTTCATGATTGCTTAGTTTGCATAGCTATTTCACGTGATTTCATTGCAAATAAACTTCCGTTCATTTCCTTTGCTGTTACTTAGGTCATATTAGAGTAAAGTATCTAGGTCATCGGTTTTCCAAGTCATTGCTTGTTCAGTTTGAGAAATAACTTGCAGATCTCCTGTAATACCTCTCCATCTACCTGTACTCCATCAATCCCATCTGCTCCATCCCCTAACTTGGATTCTTTCCTCACGTTTTCCACATTCGCTCGCGTAGCCCTAATTTTTGTGCAACATTGCTCTACTCCTCCTTGAACAAATCCAACCATGCTCATCACTCCTCAGCTCCATACACCAAGTCCTAGACCTCCTCACACCCTTTTCCTACCCCCACACTCACTTCTCCACCCCTCTCTCTCCATCCACCCTCCAAAATCCCATTTTTTGAACATCCTGTAGAAAATACAGAACATCCTGTAGAACCCCTGCAGACTTCCTGTAGAATCTCACAAAAGCAATTTCTTGATAGCCAAACTCTGGGAAACTCCCTATAAGGGTGCTAGGGACCCCCTTAGGCCCTCTTCCAACCTTCCCAACCTCCTGCAAGCATTTCCTCTTGCCAATCCACCTCTGCACAGTCAAAAACCAGTTAAAGCACATGTGCGACAATTCTGACACTTTACTCAAAAATACAAAAAGATGTTTTTTTTTTCTTTTTCAGATTTTACTATAGAAGTAGCTTAGATACATGCATTTCACCTTCTTAGAAGTCAATGGCATCTCTTTCAGTAGCTTTCGTCCTCTTTCTTGCATCAGTAGGATTAGCTGGTAAAATTAGGGTTTGCTAGGGTTTGCATTTCCTTTCAACTTTTCAGTTTCTTTTTGCAAGTAGATTAGCCTCCTTTGAGTTAGCTTCCATCCATCAGTTAGAAAGCTTTTTCCCAGAGCTCATAGAAGTTGGCTTAATCTCCCAGCGGACTTGTGCCAGCTGACCAAGTGATAGTTGCGGCAAGAGCTAGTACTTGTGCATACAACACCGTCGCTTCCAAGTTTGTTACAAACTATCGCGTTGATAAGAGTAAAGAAGGGAGTCCCAGGAGTTTCAGCATTATTGCTGCAATACTGGAGCCCACCAGTGGTGAGTACACACTGAGGGGTGTACTCCCTTCATTTCTTTGTAACTCCACGTGAAGGCTTGTAGATGTTCCTTTAGCATGTCGCATAACTTCTCTTCTTAGAGAGCATAAAGAGATGGATTGATTTTAAAGGTTCTCTCAGGGCTGAATTCTATGGCTTTCACATGGAGGGGGTTGGAATTGGCCAAGCATAGGTCAATTGGATGATTGTTCTAGGTTTCCCTTACTATATATTCTAAGGGCAATGTACTGGGAGTTTGAATTTGGAGTAGGTGTTCAATCTTGCTGTCCTCCTCCCATGGTTGTTTCTAAAGTATAAATTTGGGTGAAATAAACTACATCTTCTTCCTCCTCCTCCAACCATAAAGGTAATTCATGCTCTAGAGATGGTTGAGCAGGAGGGTATAGGATCAACTTCTTGGACATATGCCCATTCTTGATGGTCATATTCCCAGCTCTGCATCTAATGTAAGCATCAATAATGGCTAACCAGGGTCTCTCAAGGATGAGAGGGTAACCAGTAAACTTAGCCTTAGGCTAGAGAACTAGGAAATCTGCAGGGTACTCCCAAGAGTCAATGGAAACCATCACATCCTCCACAATCCCCTCAGGGGTTATAGTGGAGCGGTGTTATAGACATTTTTGGGCACTGCTACCCCAAGCATAAATGTCCATAAACCAAGGGTTCCTAAGTCCCTAAAGGTGTTGTTCCAACCCCTAAAAGAACAAGGTCAACTGATTACAGCTTCTCCCAGAAGTTCTCCATGAAAAACCACTCAGAACTGGTCAAAACTGGATCATTTCACCTGCTCCATAGGAAAAGTGTGTTGCATCCCACATGAATACACACAGTAGGTGCGTTGCATGTCAAAAAGCCCTTCTATGGGGTGCGATGGGCGAGAAGAGACAAATGGCAGGGTCAATCCACAAGGTGGAAAAGCATGGAATCTTCCAGAAAATTCTCCTGTGACACTTGCCTCTCTGAATTCGACCAGGGATGAGTAAGAGATCATCAATCTCCAAGTGGAATCAAGAACTATAAGAGGGAAGACACTAATAAAATCTCAAGCTGACTCACCTCCCTTGCAGACATCTATATATGGATCCCTCATCCCAGAGATCCAGAGGCTGGAATTTTATATCTTGTAAGGAAGTGCTACTGGTTTATTGGTGCAATATCATAGTGTTGGGTGATCTAAGCTTTTCATGAGGTGAAGAAGGGCTTCTTGCTGAGAGGATGATGCTAGGTCAGAACAATTGGTTGTAATTCTCTTGGCTCTTTCTTGATTATCAATAAAGCTATTCAAGTTTTCCTCCATACACTTGTGTGATTGATGTTTTATGCATTTGTATGGTTAATATACATCTGATCCTATATTGCTTATGATAATAGATCTATGTTCTCGTATAGTGTTATGCTGATTTGATTCTACAGGTACTCTGTGAAGCTGGGTACACAAGAAAGCAAGTAGCAGAGGACTATCAGAAGAGAGAGGAATCGAGCAAGGAACCAAGCACAAGACAGAGGTTGGTCTCCTTTATTCTTCTCTCATCTATCTCTCATGAAGGAAAACGAAAGTAGTTTTAAGTTTGTTTGTTTCTAAGGTAGCTACCAGCCTTAGTGGGATTAGCAGCTCTGCATAAACACTATTCCCGGTAACAAAATGGCGACTCCACTGGGGATCGAGTAGATTGTTTGTTCATATACATTTGTTTACTTTATAAACTTATAGACGGAGCCTGAAGTCAAGCCAGCTAGCCTTCAAACTGCATTTGCTATGCAAGTGCAAAGTAGATCAATGTTGCTTCAGTCAATCTCTGGGTTTTGTTTATGAATTAAACAATTGATTTACAAGCTCTCTAATTGCCCTTGTGGTGGCTCTAGTAACCTCCTTAGATCTACCCCTGTGATTGATTTACTGATTACCACTTGCTTGGCCTCAATCCCTGAACTGAACTGCAAACTGTGACTCGGAACCCAATCAAAGTCTCGTACCTAGTCCAGCGCACTGTCTGTTCTGTGAACTTCAAATGCAGCGCACTTCCCGAGTGTAGTAGGTGTGTTGCATTTCAGTTTCACTGTGTTACAGGTGCGCTGATTAGACAAGGTCATGTTCTTAAATTTTGGTTTCTGTGTTCACTCTTTTCAGATCTATTCAGGAGTTTTGCTGCCTGTAGTTAGTACACCTCTGTTTGAAACCCCTTTCCTTGCTATTATTCTGCCTCCTTTGTGCAAAGAACTATAAATGTTTTTATGTATTTTTTTTGAGTCATTTTCAGTTCTCCTTTACAAAGAAGTAGCGTAATTGTATTGTTGTTTCTTGATTTGAAAGTATCGCAAGTGTCGTTTTCAGTCATAGAAGAGAATCTGATTGTTCTTGATGGTCGATTACCCTGTTACTATTGTATTCGATCTGAATTAGTAGTTTTTCTAGTGTCGAAAGCAAGTTTTCAATTCCAAATCGCAAAGTGTTGTCATTGTCCTCATTTTGTCTTGAAAAGAAACTTGTTAGTAATTGTTGCTTTGAAAAATAATTCAGATTTGCGCATTAGCTTTATTTTTATCATTCACACATTAAGAAGGCTGAAAACAAATACATGCATGTGCATTTGCATTTAGACTGATTGTCAGTTTGATTTAGGACAATGCATATAGTGTGTGCTCTTTGCTCTTTGTTGAAAGAACGCCATCTCTCTTTCCTTAGTAGCTAGGAATTTCATTTGCAAAAAGAAGACTAAATGACTGTTTATCATATTAGATTGCATTTTAGGAATTGTGCATCTACATCACGCGATGAACCTGAAAGGAAAATTTCTTAAGCAAGATCAACTATAAAATAAATTTAATGAATCTAAAAACACTTTGGAACCTAACGCACAACATCTAGAAGTCTAGGCTAGAGACGTATTCCGGCGTCGTAAAGCCTGGTAACTGTTGCTTTCACTGTTGGTTGGGTGATTCCTCCACTTTGATACGATAAGTACCAGTACGGACTTGTGCTCCCACGTACCCTCGAGTATATTTTTGGAGACCACAATAGGCTTAATCCTTTATCCATAGGAAGCCGTGTCTGCCGCCCTATCGATTTCGGGAAGATTGACTGTCGTACCGTAAAAAGTATTCTGCAGTTTTGCGATTGGTTTGGTAATTCCTCTGTCTAGATTTCCAGAGCAGTCCCTTTCGTTCCTTTTCAGACTCCTTAACGGAAAAGGTCCATCTGAGCACTTGTCACTTCAGGCTCATTAAAAATCGAAGGCCACTAGAGTCATCTTTTGTTTTTTCTCGACTCTTAAAAATTGAAAAAACAAGAAACAAGTTGTGTCAAAGCGTCTAAAATTCATCTAATTTGGAAACATATTTCCCCTTGATTTTTAGTTGATCGAGTAATCCACAATTGTGGAAGAAAGTCAGTTGAAACCCCGTCGTTCACGGAGGCTTACGAGTCAACCGTCTTTGTCTTCGAAATCGAAACTATTACGGACAAAGCGAACTCGTTTAACCAGTTCCAAATCTCCTGGTAAAGTTAGAACAAGTGTTCCAACACCATCAGAGACTCCGGTTACTCCAAACATTTCTAGTATCCCTGCCTTTATAGAAGAAGTTCAGCAGCCACCGAAGGACAGTAGCACTGATCCTAGTGTGAGGGTAAACACTTGTGTTACTGAACTAGTTCCATCTACAACTGATTCAGGAGGTGTTATTCCTCAAGCATCTGTCGCTGCAAATTCCATACCTTCTTCGGCACCAGAAATATTTTACGGACCAGACGGTCTACCTCTTCCAGACTGATTACTATAGAAGAGATTGTGGAGGATCCTCCATCTAGTACTCCATCGCAATTTGGAGCCGGGATCACTCTGTATCCTTCTTCATCAGAAATTAGTCTACCACCATCGGAAGCTCCTGTAGAATCGCTAGGCAATCTTTTGGATAGACTAGAAATGTCTGAACAACTGTCGACATCTAGGAATGTGTCATCGGACACAACGACGACAAAACTTACTGCTATCACTCCAACAATGTTCGCTGGTATACCATATGTCCCAACTAGCTCTTAGTCGCTAGAAGGGGCCCACTCAGGGGTCATTTCGACAGTATGGTCCGTTCCTGTTTGTTCATCCGGAATAGTATCTGGAAACTCTTATGTTGAGTCTCAGCAAATTGATCCTTCAGGGTGTCAATTTGGGCAGTCCGGTCCTCAAGGGCAAACAATTCCTTTAAGTACCGGATTACCGCTGTATGGGGGGCAATATACCCTTTCATTGTCTCCTCCAGGAGGACAACCATACGGGAGTTCGCAACAAAATTCAGGTTATGCTGGAATTACATCTAGCGGTTGGGTGCCAATACTACCTCAACAACCAAGAGTTGTGTATTCGATGCAACAATGTTTACCTATGTCAAATATACCAACTACGCTGGCTATTGTGACAGTGTCGCAAGTACAAGCACTGCCTATTGTATGCCAACCTTAGGTTTCTCAGGTTGTAATGCAACAGCCTCTTGGCCCTGCGACTCAACCACAATCGCCAACTAGTGGAATGACATAGGCCCAAACGGGTACAATTACCCCTCATCTTGGTCAAACAGTTAGTATCGGACAACAGCACATGGCTTCGCAACCATGGTTGGTGCAATACCAACAACCACAATTCCAACAGGTATACCAAGGATCTGAGCAACAAATCTTTGCAAATAGTGGGAAACCATATATTTCAAAACGGTCAAAATCAACCATTCTACAATGGTTATGCCCATCAACCTTACCAAAGTTACCAGCATCAAATGCATTATGCTGGTATGCAGAGACCAACTGCTCAGGCGATTCCATCTTATCTTGGGTATGCTTCGCCTAACCTGAATCAACAGTTACCCTTCGTGGCAACTTTAGGGTTACCGGATCTAAATCGGTTAACAAACGATCCAATCGCCTACGCCCCTTGGTGGCCAGCGATTCCGCATAAACTTCCGTCAGATATTCCTAAATTTAATGGAAATCTGGGTGAAGATCCGTCGAATCATGTAATGACCTTTCATCTGTGGTTTTCATCAAACACACTAAACGATGATTCGATTAGGCTTCACCTTTTTCAGAGGACGTTAACTGGCTCGGCAGCAAAATGGTATATCGAATTACCCAGAGCTTCGTTTGACAACTTCAGTACCCTAGCCACAACCTTTTTAACCCATTTTCAGTTACCGATAAGGTATGAAACGGGAACGGAACTTCTTACCAATTTCAAGCAAACAACGGCCACTCACATATCCGATCATATTCATGAGTGGCAACGTCGTCGTAGAATGGTAAAAACGTATCTTCGTGATCAGCTTTTAGCTGAATGGTTTATTAAGTCATTATTGCCTTCCATCACAGAAGATGTGGCAAAAGGAGGAGTCGTCACCGAAGAGCAAGTTATCGATCGTGCGCAATGTTTAGACTTGATTTACACTAAGTCTGGCATGCTCTACGATAAAATACCTAACGCTCCCAGACCGGAATTTTCGGTCCCCCCTCCTCCTAAATCAAACAATGACTCTCATGCCGGCGATGGCGTGATTGGTACAACTGACACGAAATCGACAAAGGCTACATCTAAAAAGGCCCGTAAGATTTCCAGTCAAAATGCAAAAGATGAACTTCTTGCCTCGGAAGTAAATGTGGTCTCGACAGATAAAGGAAAAGAAACCAAGCAACCAGGAGGCAAGAAGAAAAACAAAGGGAAGAAGAAGAAATAGGAGGAATCATCACCTGAAAAATCTTCTGCAAACCCTCCTGGAGATAGGAAACCAAAAAATCCATGCGTAATATGTGATGAGGATCATTGGACAAGAGATTTTCCACATAAGGCTGAGCTTAAAATATTCATCAAGAATTCAAAAACCTCGGTAGTATTGACTGATCCACTTCCAAATCCAGGGACAAATCTGGTTGACAGTGGAAATGTTTCCCTGTCCCAAGTGCTGATGTTGTCAGTTTCCAAACAACAAAATGATGTTTTGATATCGACAAGGAACAAAGATTACGAGAATCCACATCTGTCGAACAACAAGGATAAAGATCAACCTAGTAGTTCAACAACAACTTCGACAGAAGTTACGCCACCCATCATTCCTGAGCTAACGATAAAACCACCAAAGGGAGTAGTACATAAGTTGACATTTAATCCTCGTGCCAGAGCAGCACAACATTATAATATAGTGGAAGATCTGGCCCATTCGCCATCCGCTATGTCGACACTTGAGGTACTGCAAAATTTCCCATTCCAAAAGCAGGCTTTATTATCAGCTATCGGTGGGATAGACCCAAAGGATTCTAATCTTTTGTCCTTTAATCATAAAGGATACGATCCTCAGTTACCAGCTCAACTAGCTTTCCTCATTCAAGTGAAAGCCCTCAACAAAACTGTTCATCAAACAATTATTGATAAGGGGGTATCTACATGTATTATGTCGATGAGTTTCTGGAAAACTTTAGGATCTCCAACCTTGTCGCAATCTTCGACAACATTAAAAGCATTCGACGGACGAACGTATACCCCGTATGGTATTCTAAGTAACTTGCAAGTTGAACTAGGGGGGAAAACAATAGAAATAGATGTTGAAGTAATCGATGGAAACCTCGATTACAACATCCTATTATCAGCTATCGGTGGGATAGACCCAAAGGATTCTAATCTTGTGTCCTTTAATCATAAAGGATACGATCCTCAGTTACCAACTCAACTAGCTTTCCTCATTCAAGTGAAAGCCCTCAACAAAACTGTTCATCAAACAATTATTGATGAGGGGGTATCTACATGTATTATGTCGATGAGTTTCTGGAAAACTTTAGGATCTCCAACCTTGTCGCAATCTTCGACAACATTAAAAGCATTCGACGGACGAACGTATACCCCGTATGGTATTCTAAGTAACTTGCAAGTTGAACTAGGGGGGAAAACAGTAGAAATAGATGTTGAAGTAATCGATGGAAACCTCGATTACAACATCCTACTGGGAAGACCATGGATATATGCTATGGCTGCTGTTGTGTCGACCTATTTTAGGAAGATTACATTTCCCTTTCAAGGAGGGATTACAATTGTTGATCAAAAAACTTTCCTCCCCAATGGTTCCCAAGTTACGGGAAGCATTCCAATGATCCATGGAAGCCCCCATTCGCTTCAGAATATTGGAGTAGGCCTACTAAAAGACCCTATATTAATGGGGACTTTTGCCCTTCCGCCTCCAATCAATCTGGCGGAAGTAACGTCGGTAGGAACCTGCAATATGGTATCTTTGATTCAAAAGATCTCAGAAAACGATATAAACATGGATCATATGCAGGTATTGCCTCCAAGCCAAATGGAAATATTGTAGCAATCAATGTTTCAAGCATGGGAGGCAAACCCAAATCAATGCTCATCAAACGTTTGGATAGATAGGTCTAAGGAATATGGCACCCCTTCAGATCCTTGGTCACATGTGCATTACACCGACGAAGGAATTGTTCAACCAATGGTAATTGAAGGGGCACCATGGGAAGATTACCACCATCGTTCCCATCTTCTGACTTGTAAAGAGGATACTCCTGATCACCTTCATCATCCATCAGTTTTTGATTTCCTATCAAATACTGTAAACACGGTGGATTCCGAGCGAAACTTGTCCAATATTGAAGAGACTACCGCCATAAATATCTCGACCAAAACAGATGTTGTAGAGAATATTTATGTTGGCAAATGTTGTTCTCCTTCAGAACTGGAAATATATAACGCTCTTTTTCGCGAATTCAGAGATGTCTTTGCTTGGTCATATGATGAAATGCCGGGCATTGACTCGAGTATAGTTGAACACGAAATTAAGAGGTATCCAGATGTCAAAACAGTACGACAACGACTACGGCAGGTGCACCCAAAGAAAGCCGCTGCCATCAAGGCAAAAGTTGAAAATCTTCTCCATGCTGGTTTCATTTACCCGGTTCCTCTAACTGATTGGGTATTGAACATTGTTCCTGTTATGAAAAAACAAGGAACAATTAGAGTGTGCGTCGATTATAGGGATGTAAATCAAGCTTGTCCAAAAGACAACTACCCTACACCCTTTATTGACCAGATAATCGATGAATGCGCCGGATGGGAAATATTTTCATTCATGGATGGATTCTCCGGGTATAATCAAATAAATATCCGCCCAAAGGACTAGTCAAATACTGCATTTATTTGTCCGTGGGGCACATTCGCATATCGCAAGTTACCCTTTGGTTTAAAGAACGTAGGGGAAACATTTCAGAGGGCAATGAATAATGCCTTCCATGACATCAAAAACATCGTTCAACCATATCTCGACGACCTTCCGGCTCATTCGCGAAAGCGGACCGATCATCCGCAGCATTTGAGAGCGATATTTCTACGTTGTCGACACTACAAGATATGACTCAATCCACAGAAATGCGTGTTCTGTGTCAGTTCTGGTCTTTTACTTGGTTTTGTAGTCTCAAAGGACAGGATTCGTCTCGACCCATGTAAGGTTCAGGCAATCATAAATTTGCCTCCACCTTCAAATTTGCTTCAGATTCAGAAACTCCAAGGGAAAGCAAACTTTCTGAGGAGGTTCATTCCAAATTACGCCAAACTTGCTAAAGGGTATACATGTCTATTAAAAAAGGGAGCGCCCTTCGTCTGGGATCAGGTCGCGCAAGCTTCCTTTGATGCCTTAAAAGAATCCCTAATGAAAGCATCATTAATGTACGCTCCTGATTATCAAAAAGACTTTAACCTGTATCTGGCTGCAGTGGATACAACCATCGCAATGGTTTTAGTTCAAGAAGACAATGGAATTGAACATCCTATATATTATTTAAGTAGGAACTTAAATGATACAGAAAGCAAATATTCTTATGTTGAAAAGCTAGCGCTCGCAGCTGTTCAAGCGATACAGAGATTTCGACACTATGTCCTCTTTTGAAAAACTACCATTCTGTCCAATTGCAACCCCATGACTTATACATTGTTGCGACAGTTGCTGGGGGGAAAATATTCAAAATGGATAGCAATTCTACAAGAGTTTGGTTTGGAATTTGTAAAATCCAAGTCAAAGAAAGCCTTGGTTTTCGCAGAATTATTATGCGATCTCCCATCATCGTCCAACGATGAAACATCCGAAGAAACAATCGTGGATGAATCTTTGTTTCTGATATCTTCAAGCGATCCGTGGTATGGAGATATAATCATCTATCTCCAAACCCAAAAATATAGGCCTAACACCTCCCGCTCCGAACAAAAACGTATTCGATACCAATCAAAAGAGTACATGATCGTTGGTGACACGCTTTACCGATACAGTTCTGAGGAGGTGCCTCACCCATGAGGAGGCCGAAAAAGTCCTGAATGACTGCCATTCAGGCGCATGTGGGGGGCATCAATCCGGTTACGCTATGACGTGAAAGATTTTACGAGCATGATACTTCTAGCCAACAATGTTTAAAGATTGCATAACCGCAGTCAGAAGTTGCGATGCCTGTCAAATTTTCGATAACAAAACCAAAAGACCACCCGCACCTCTGCAGCCAATAGTCGCTGTTGGGCCACTTGCCAAATGGGGCATTGATTTCATGACATGTAACCCCACCTCGACCGGGGGGCATGGGTACATCATAGTCGCAGTGGACTATTTTACCAAATGGGCCGAGGCGATGCCTACATTAGATAACACTGGTGAAACAGCTGCCCTTTTCTTTTTCAATCATGTAGTTGCTAGATTCGGCGTTCCACAGGCTATAGTCATAGATCATGGATCACATTTTTGCAATCACATGATGGCCGAATTAGCTGTCAAATTAGAGTTGTCTCACGACAACTCTACTCCATATTACCCGCAGGCCAACGGACAAGTTGAAGCAATCAACAAGGTCCTGAAGCGCATGCTGCAAAGGATGATTGGAGTCCACAAAAGGAGTTGGCACCTGATCCTGTACTCGGCCTTGTGGGCATACCAAACATCGGTAAGGAATGCAACCTGGTTTACACCTTTCCAACTGGTGTATGGCCTAGAAGCAATCTTACCAGTTCAGTGTGAAATCTCGTCCCTCAAACTCGCAATCGACCTTCTCCCCGGAACTTCAGAAGAGGAGGCTTGTTTCTTGGAACTAATCCAATTGGATGAAACCTGGCGTGATGCCACTTTGGCTAATGAAGCCCATAAGAAACGAGTCAAGGCGCAGTTTGACAAGAATGTCAAACCCCGTGTCTTCTCAGAAGGTGACTTAGTCTTACTTTATGACTAGGAATCCGATAAATTGGGAGCAGGTAAATTCAAGTCTTTATGGATGGGCCCCTATATTGTTAAGTGAGTGTTAGCAAAAGGAGTCTACGAGTTAATGGATCACGACGAAATTCCACTGGTGCAACCCTGTAATGGGCTGTACCTTAAGCGTTACTATGCATGATTCAGTGTGGTAACCTATATGCTTTTGTTACATTTTTGTTTTCGTTAAGGGTAATTGTTTTGGTCAAGTAAATCTACTGTTTACATTTGTCGCAGATGTCGAACCTATTGGAATCTTTTGTTGGATATGCCGACGGAGCAAGTCGTAGTTCGCGGAACTTATCTTCTGCGGCCTGGGCCATTTTTAATCCAAGCAGCGAGTTAGTAAGTTTTAGAGGGGTATGTATTGGTCGATCAACGAATAATATCGTTGAATATAGCGCGTTGATAGAACTTCTCTCTGATGCCATCACACATGGCATACGCCGACTAGTCGTCAGGCTAGACTCACAGCTTGTCATACTACAGCTCACTAGTATCTACTCTGTCTGAAATCCAGCTATCTATCGCATGTTCCTAAGGGTCAAGATTTTGGAAAGGCAATTTGATTTTATTCAATATCAGCATATTTCTAGAAACTTAAACACATTAACTGACTCATTGGAAAATTATGTGTTAGATAGAAATTTGCAACATTTATAAAAAGAAGCATTTCATCAATATTTGCATTCGGATCATGTAACTTAACCAAAATAAAACTCTGAAAAAAAAAAAAATATATATATATATATATATATAACTGTTTATGGTTTACACATAATGTTCTGTAACCAAGACAAAATTGGTCAAATGACCCAAAACTCAAAACGCTAGGGGGCACCCTAGTCTAATGATGCTGGTGATAACAAGTCACCGCATGTGCAATCATGCATAAAAACCTAGTCCATTGACTTGGCACGCCAGTAGTATATCGTCGCAACCTCAGAGGCAGCTCGTCAGTCCTCACATCTGGAATACCGAGAGTGAGACCCTCAACCTGATCCTGTAATGCTGAAAGGGTCTCGGCCACATCAAGGTCACGAAGGATAGCCCTTCCCACAGCCTCTCCTGCTGGAATAGCAGCTGGCACTCTCAGGCGTACTACTGGCCGAACGGGACCAACATCTGCATGAGCACATGAGTTTTGATTAGTCTTGACAGAATAAAGCACAAGGAAATTATAAAAGAAAAACGATAAAAAGAAATATGGTCAAGAATTTATCAATGGCACCCCATTGCTCGCCAGCCGGCAATACCAAATCTGGGTCACCCCGGAAGTCCATACCAGCATATGGATACTAGGAAAAAACCATCTCCTGACGATCGAACCACCCGAAGAAGGTATCAGAAAAGGAAATCTGAGACTGACCAGCATGTCTGGACATATGGTCGACCCATCTCTGCATTCGTGGTTCAGTCGGTGGAGGTAAACCAAGTGAAATATACTGCGGCTGCATCAGCGGGATCTTTTCCAAGGCAAAGGTGGTCAAAATAGAACCATATCCAAAGTTCTTCAATCTTCCGTTTTTCACCTTGATCAACTGTTCTTTCATCACAAGGAGTACTGCATCACACCAGTTGAACACCTTGAGTTCGAGACATTCTAAGGCATACTGCATATAAGACCGGTTGGCCACATGAAGAGCCGCACCACCAGCCATCCTACCAAAGGTGAATAGAATGGTCCTCAAAGACTTGTTAGTGACATCTCGGATGATGATCTTTCCGTCTTTACTCAGCTGAGATCCCTCTCTGTAATACCTGCGAACGTAATCTCTCACAGATTCGCCTCCACGGGCCGAACCTGATAAAGAGATAGGGGCACCCCGCCTCGATAAGCCGGTCAAAAAATAGATGTCCACGACAGTCAAGGGGATGGATTTTCCCCTAATCTGGAACACATGGTTGGTAGGGTCCCAAGCATCGAGAAAATACTGCAACAAGTTGATTTGTTGCCTCATGCTAGAGATGCGGAAAAACTTTAGCAGGCCACAGTTCCGCAGTGCATTTACTGTAACCGGATCATGTAAAGAAAGCATGTCCTCTTATTCATGCTCACATTCTCGCCATGTAATAGTCATTTTTCTCCAATAAATCTCTGAAAACAAACAAGAGAAGAGTTAGATCCTAATTTGGTGAGAAACAGGCAAAAATTTCCATTGAAAACTGTGCACAAATTTCCCTCCTTGCGCCCATCGCACCTCCAACAGTGTTTTGAGTGCGTTGCATGCCAACTGTCCAGTGAGTAGGTGAACATGTAATGCACCTTTCGATATAGAAAGGGTGTGATGGAGCCAGAGTGAGTTTTTCAAACCCCATGGGCTTAGAAAAACTAGAAGTCAGGCTCAGAATGAAAAATGGAAAAGATGAAATGAAAGAGCTCAAGTTTAACTCCTACCTGGTCCAGACGGCGCCAAAAATCGTCCATAGAATCTTCCAGAATCAACTGGTGAAAATCAAGGGGGGAAAGCACCTCCAAAGCTCCAACAAGCCAAAGTTCAAATGAAATGGTAAAATGAGAGGTAAAAGCACTTTTAAATTACTTTTTACTAGTGTCTTAACTCATTTTTCAAACATATATTGTTCATTTCTAACTAATTTGATGAAGCAACTGAGCATGCAGTACAATCTTTGAAGGAACAAAGCTATTAATGGTAAAGTCAAGAAATGACCATTATATCGAGCAGTTTTAACGTGGACTTCAAGCTCATTAAAAAATAAACATAAGCAATGAGCAAGTGTTTCCCCCAACGTTTAAGCTCATTTTAAAATAAAAAATGAACCAATTTCCGGTAAATAACCGTTGTGAATGTAATACTTCAGCTTTTAAAGCCTTGGTTGTGTTCTCATCACCACCTCCACTTTCTATTGGCCGATCATTCACCTCCACTTGATTGTTTACCCATTTTGAGGAACAGCTGCAAAGAGTGATCCTGTTAACCATCCTTGTAACACTACATTTATTGGAAAATTCCAAACCTTACCGAAATCAGCTGCTACCCGAATTTATCACTCGTTCCTCAAAGACGAGTCTCCTTTAAGCTCTTTTCAACTGACTCATAAAATATGAAAAGATTGCCGAGCCATTGGCCTCTCCAGCTCGTTAAAGTGACCGAAAGTGCTATCCCTCCTTTATATTTTAATCTTTTTGGACTTGAGGGATTATTACACAAAAAGATCGAGCGCTTGTTTTGTTCGGCTCGTTAAAGGTACCGAAAATTCATCCCTTCTGTATTATTTTATACTTTTTTAGACTTAAGGGATTAGATGACGAAAAATGATTTTTTGGAGTTTCCTTTACGTCCCTTTTCAGACTCTCTAAAATTGAGAAGGACCGATTTATCTTTGTCGTTAAACTCGTTAAAACCTAATAGTGACAAACTTGTCCATAACAGACAAGAACGAGTTTCACTATCGCTAGGCTCGTTAAAACATAGCGATGGGTTTTCCCGAAGGGAAAATTATAGAACAAGCATATGTTATCCTCCTCAAGCTTGACAAAAATAAATAGGTACTGGTCAACAATGTCTGGGGAAAAATTGGGAAGAAAACTTGAAGAAACTTTGTTGGTAGCAAGTCGCTCTTGAACATGACACTTTCACTCCGCGTCCAAGTCGGGTTAGGTTGTTCCATTCACTTGTCACATCACCCTGGTTCCATCACACCATCCACATTTGGGGTTAATGCTACCGATCCATCATGTCAGTGTCACCGATATGTTCAAGAGAAGTCACTCAGAGAATTCACCTGTGTCTCACCCACTGCAATACATTTACGCTCCATTCTTTCATGACTGCCACCCTAAACCTTATATCACCAGATCGTTTTCACCTCCATTAAAGTCATTTGCTCCGTTCCGTGTCATTGATGTGGGATTCATTAAGGTCCTCCTATGATGGATCGCTTCTTGTCGACATCAGCTCATTATCCAAGAAGTCGATCTAGGAACAACCCTTTCAGTACTTTGAAGCTTGCATGCCTCAATGGCAAGTTTCTCACTTCCGGCGATAGGTTTACATCAATGGCCTTCGACTGAAAGATTTTGCGTGGTTTTCGACATCAAGTCCTTTATTCACACCACGTAAATTGTATTGTAGTACCTTGAGGGTCATCATCATTATCGGTGATTCCTCTCATGCCTGTTAACGACTTACATCATTGGCTGGTAATCAGGCGATGTCTTTCCATGTTCGACTCCAGAACATCTTTCACCTGGATCGACTTGTACTTTGAGTGAAGATCGAACGAGATTGAAGACCCCGGATCTAGTTTCATCCATCTGGGCTATGATATATATTCAGGAAAATAAAGACATCAAATGTACATCATTGCTGCACGGATAATCATCCAATCTAAGGGATGATGGCTCTACCAGAATCATCAGTCTACACTCAGACGATTGTCTGTCTCATGTACATGAAAAATGAATTTATAAAGCTAAGCATGGGAATGCCCGCCTGAGATAGATCATGAAAATATTATGAAGATAATGTATTGTATTGTATCTTATTACAGGTCTCCTTCCAGCTTGAAAGAACTTCAGATCCTCATGATAAAGCATTTCACCCGACATCAAAAATATTAACGACCTCATGCTTTAGGGGGCAACTGTTATAGACATTTTTGGGCACTGAAACCCCAAGCATAAATGTCCATAAGCCAAGGGCTCCTAAGTCCCTAAAGGTGTTGTTCCAACCCCTAAAAGAACAAGGTCAACTGATTACAGCTTCTCCCATAAGTTATCCATGAAAAACCACTCAGAACTGGTCAAAACTGGATCATTTCATCTGCTCCATAGGCAAAGTGCATTGCATCCCACCTGAATACACACAGTAGGTGCGTTGCATGTCAAAAATCCCTTCTATGGGGTCCTATGGGCGAGAAGAGACAAATGGTAGGGTCAATCCGCAAGGTGGAAAAGCATGGAATCTTCTAGAAACTTCTCCTGTGACACTTGCCTCTCTAAATTCGACCAGGGATGAGTAAGAGATCATCAATCTCCAAGTGGAATCAAGAACTATCAGAGGGAAGACACTAATCAAATCTCAAGTTGACTCACCTCCCTTGCAGACATCTATATATGGATCCCTCATCCTAGAGATCCACAGGCTGGAATTTTGTATCTTGTAAGGAAGTGCTGCTAGTTTATTGGTGCAATATCATAGTGTTGGGTGATCTAAGCTTTTCAAGAGGTGAAGAAGGGCTTCTTGCTGAGAGGATGATGCTGGGTCAGAACAATTGGTTGTAATTCTCTTGGCTCTTTCTTGATTATCAATAAATCTATTCAAGTTTTCCTCCATACACTTGTGTGATTGATGTTTTATGCATTTGTATGGTTAATATACATCTGATCCTATATTGCTTATGATAATAGATCTATGTTCTCATATAGTGTTATGCTGCTTTGATTCTACAGGTACTCTGTGAAGCTGGGTACACAAGAAAGCAAGTAGCAAAGGACTATCAGAAGAGAGAGGAATCGAGCAAGGAACCAAGCGCAAGACAGAGGTTGGTCTCCTTTATTCTTCTCTCATCTATCTCTCATGAAGGAAAATGAAAGTAGTTTTAAGTTTGTTTGTTTCTAAGGTAGCTACTAGCCTTAGTGGGATTAGCAGCTCTGCATAGACACTATTCCCGGTAACAAGCGGTCTGCAAGTTGCAGAACTATGGTGGTGTTCCTCAATGAACCTTGGAGCTTGAGCTTGAGCATGGTGTCCTTGGTCATCACATTAATGGAAAGCCCAAGATCGATCAAACTGTGTGGGACAATGGTGCCATTGATGTGCACATCTACTACAGGGCTTCCAGGGTCCAAATACTTTGGACAAATTACCTACCCCAACATTAATTCAGACAATTGTCCAATGACATTAATGATAGGGGCATCCCTTCTTCGCCTCCCTGGATGCTTGGAGAACTTCTCCTTAATCAACTTATGGTAAATAGGAACATCTTTTATTGCTTGGAGAAGTGGAATCTTCACACATAGATTTTTCAATTCTCCTAGAAGTTCAGTCTCTTTCAGGGTAGGCTAGAGTGGTTGGGTTAATCTCTCAGGAAAGGGTCGATTCACTTTAATAATGCTTTCCTCTCTTTCTTCCTCAACCTCCCTAGGTGGAGGTGGAGGTTGGTTATTTGGGAGAACTCTCTCAGATCTCAGGTTAATCTCCTGGATTTCCACAACATAAGCTGGATATGATGTCTCTCCACTGTATACTTGTTGAACCTGTCCATTGTTCGGGTTCGGATTTGGCTGGGTAGGCATCTGGGGTTGCTTGGGTGGAGAAGAGTGTAGCAGGTGGTGGAGGCAATAAAGTTGGAGCATTGTTGTATTGGGGCCTCCACCCCTAGGGTGGTGCATTCCATTGAGGTTGTAGTGGAGCATATGGTTGAAATGATTGGATGGCTGGTTGGGAGTGATACTGAGATGCAAAGTACCAAGGATGGGGTGTAGACCAGGAAGGATGAGCAGGGGGTCCCCAAGAGGGTATGGATGTGGTTTGGTTGGGGTTGTAATATGCATGGGATGACCCTTGCATGCCCTGCTGGTATCGTCTAGGCTCATGAGGTCTCCTTTGGTTGATGTAGCAGAGTTGCTCAGTGATCCCTTCAACTCCTTGATATACAACTTTGAGTCTAGGAAAAGAAGAGCACTTGTCTGTGGAGTGGTTTTCTTCACAGATTGAGAAAATTTCAATAGAATTCAATGGACATTCATTCCTAGGATGCCTCCTGGTGCATCTAGGACAAAAAATGGCTAAGACTCTCTCTGCTTCCTCTTGCTTTTTCTTAATGTGCATAGTGTCTATTTTCATGGCAAGGGTTTGCAACATCTCACTCTTGAAATCTTCCAGCATGTTTCCAATTTCGCCCTTGATGGATGAGTTGGAAGAGGATGTACTGACCATAGGTTGACTACCCCTACCATTTTTCCTAGCTACCCTAGAATGGTTTCTAAAGATAGTCTTGATATCCTCATAGGGTAATTGGTAGATATATCCTCCTGATAACAAGTGTAGGGTATCTAGAAGATCTTCCTTACTCCCCTATGTAGGACCAACTTTAGTGACTCAGGGTCAAGTGTGGACTTGGCCTTTTTGTAACTAAGCTAGAATCTTTCTTCATAATCCTCTAGGGATTCATCATTGCTTATGGTCATCTTGAAAATTTCCTCTTTAGTATCCTTTGACTGCCAATAGTCTCGATATTTGTTGTTAAAGGCTTGCTGCATCTGAGCCCAAGTTGTGATGTTATCCCCAGGTAAACCCATGAACCAGTGCAATGTTTCCTCCTTGAGGGTAGATGGAAATAGTTTTAACTTTTGCTCATCATATGTATAGTCATAGGTTCAAAAAATCAAATAGGAAAGTGTCGGGGTCTTCTATGGTCAAGCCATGGAAATGAGGTAGTGAAGAGGGGTTTATATTTTTCATCTTAGTGTCCCCATTGGTTCCCTTGATGGGGAAGGCACCCTCAACTCTCTCTCTCTATTCCCTCTGTCGTTTATGTTTTCAGCGATTGGTTTAGTAGGAATGGGTTCTTCTTATTCTTCTTCCCCTGTAGGCTCTTCAAATATGTTAGGTTGCTCACCTAAGGGTTCCTCCAATTCACAACCACCGAAGAAGAGGGAAGGTTGGCTATTTGATGCAGTGGGGGTATTTGGCAAAAATTTCCCTAAGTTATCCCTATTCCTACGAGGCATGAAAGGAAATGTTTTTGGTTTGGTTTTGTGTTTTTTTTTCAAACTTGGAAAGTACTTTGTAGAATTGAAATTGCTGATTGAATGAAAACTACTAACTGAATGAAAAAACTACTTACTGAATTGAAATATTGCTTGCAAAATGGAAAGGAAAGCAGAAAATGGAGAATGAAAAAAAGGAAACAACTAAATTACTTTTGCAGAAATAAACTAATGGCAGAATATTGGAGACAAGAAATAGAAGAAAAGAAAGCAGTAATCACATTTTACTCAGACACCTCCTCGGCAATGGTGCCAAAAAGTGATGAGCGCCAGTATTGTAGCAAGAATGTTGTAACTCCTGGGTTGCCAACTTTACTTTATCAACGCAGGGTTCATACAAACTTGGAGGTGACAGTACTGTATACACAAGTAAAAAGTGATGGTTCTGCCTGTTGTCATTGTTCAACTGGTAAGAGACCACTGGGGTTTTCAAGACAGACTTCTATGGAGACAGAAGAAGCTTGATTTCTTGATGGAAGAAAGGTAAATCTACTCTAAGAGAGAGCTACTCTACTGCAATAATGGAGAAGGCCA
This sequence comes from Pinus tabuliformis, assembly GCA_031772625.1. Lineage (NCBI taxonomy): Eukaryota > Viridiplantae > Streptophyta > Pinopsida > Pinales > Pinaceae > Pinus > Pinus tabuliformis. The sequence continues at coordinate 563,563,655 of CM062820.1, read as the reverse complement.
AAATTCAATGCTAATCACACCATTTTCTAATTAACTACTAAGAAACTATGATTTGAAAAAATGCTAAATTAACATGAACCAAATGCTACTATCTAAGTATAGGAGTAATAAGCATCAAACATCACTAATGTGCAAGTAAAGTGACTAAAATAAATCTGTTTTCATCTTTTTGTATTTTCATGCAAAATCAAGTATGCAAACTAATTTCTTTTGGTGATGTGGAAGGTGACTTAAGGATGTTGGAGGATGGATGGAAGGGTTAGGAGATGGTTGGATGGTGTGGGATACCCTTGGGCTTCTTTTGGTGACTTGCTATAGGTTTTCCCTCAATTTGGCCTCAAAATAGGCCATTTCAGGAAAACCTACAAGATGTACTAGAAACCTACAAGATTCCTTGTAAACCTACAGGATACAGTCGAGAGAAAAATGGAAGGTGTTGAAGCTGATGGAAGGATTAGGGAAGGTGATAGGTGGTGGAATGAAGAGAGGAAAGGTCTAGGATCACTTAGAAATCAACAACAAAGATAGAGGATGGTTGGATTCGCTCAATGTTCTTGGAAGAATTTCTATGAAAAATGATGAAAACTAGTGAAGGCAATGGTGAAACAAGGAATGGTTGTGGTGGATGAAGTGGAAGGTGGTGGCTGGCTATGAAGTCTTTGTCTACTCCTGGAGTACCTGCTTTTCACAAAACATGTATATTTTCCAAAAAGCTATGTAAACAAGAAACATTCTCATAAACTAGAAAAGCAGAATTAATGAACTAATTGCCTACATTATGCATGAGGAAAGTTGTTGAAAGGAATGAAAGCATGGATGAGATCTACTGCAAAAATGAAGATGAAAAATATTACAATGAATTCCTACTTTGCAAAATTGACCAAATGCTAATTTAAAGACAACAAACTCCAAAGCTTATAAAAGAAATAGAAATATGTGTTTTTGGGGCCGCATAAAGGTCCCTTCCTCAAGTCACGATCCTAGAGGGAGGAAGCGAGGCTGAGACACCTGATGAAAACCTTGTGATGCTCCTTTTATCCTTGCTAACTTGCTACTAAAGTAAGGCACAAATGGAAGAAAACTAACAAACAACCAATCCAATCTACACTACTTGCAATGGAAATGCATCTAAAAGCAAATTAACAATGAAGTTATGAAGCTAAACTAAACATACATATACAAGAAAGAGGAGCCTTGGCTGCTAGGGTTTGGCCCTAACCCAAGAGCTTCAGCCCTCTGAGTTAACTTAGTGCTGGCTCAAAACAAAACTCATTCTTATTACCAAAAAAAAAAAATACATCAACAAAACTTTCACAAGTTTGGAGCTCGATCTAGGCCTCTCTACTTATACAACTGAAGTACCCAATGACTTCCTTAAATCAGGGAGGCTCGGCTCCCGAACTCGAGATAAACTAGCTCGTTTTCTCTCACTTGCTCGGCTTCCTTTTAATCCTCATGGCTTGGCTTCTTGCACTCCGAGCTGGTGTGATGGATGGAGGAATATTCGAATGGGGAATAAGTAAATGAGGAGGATTTACCTCCTACAATTCCTCTCCCTTGTCCCATTCGAGTTTTAACCTTAGTATTTGCAAAAATTCCTTGATTTTCTCCTTCAATCCCGCATTCAATGCATATTAGTCCACTAGGCATAATATCCAACTCTAACTCATCTCATAAACAAAATATAATAAAAACATGTAATATACATAAGTTGTGAGAAAAGTTGGTTTGACTAAGCTAGGAGGTGAATTAAGGCCCATATAATTACCCAATGATGAGGCTCATCATGTCCTAAGATCTCTAGTATAGATGATGTTAGAGTTGTTGGAATTCGTGAAGGAAGATTGTATAGACTCTTGTGTCAACCAACTCAAGCTTTGGTACGTGATGGAATCAATCCTTGTGAACTATGGCATAGGATATAGGATCACCTTAATTATAGATCATTTCATGCTTTGAGTCAAATGGTTGTAGGTGTTCCCAGATTGCAGATATAACATGAAGGTGTATGTAGGGGTTGTGTGCTTGGAAATAATATGAGGAAGTCATTTCCAAGAAGTGATAGTAGATCTAAATAAATATTGGATTTGATTCATTATGATGTATGTGGTCCTATGTCAGTGAGATTGCTTGGAGGTTTGTTATATTATGTAACGTTTATTGACAACTTCTCTCATAAGACATGGATCTATCTCATGAAGGCCAAGGATGAATTATTCACAAAGTTTCAAGAATTCAAGGCTAAAGTAGTGAAATCTATAGGAAATATGATGAATATTTTAAGATCTGGAAAAGGAGGAGAATACACTTTAAAATAACTTGTTTCCTTCTGTAAAGAAGTTAAGATTAAAAGGATGCTGATTGTCTCCTATAATCCTCAACAAAATGGAGTGGCTGAAAGAAATAACAAGTCCATTGAAGAATCCATCAAGGCTATGATGCATGATCAATATTTTCCTATGTTCTTATTGGGAGAAGTATCCTTAACAATTGTATACATTTAGAACATAATTCCTCATCAAATTTTGGAAGATATGACTCCTGAAGAAGCATTCATTAGACATAATCCAAAGGTTGGGCATTTGATAATATTTGGCTACCCAATTTTTATCCCTGTTCCTAAGGATAAGAGGAAGAAGCTAAAACCTCTAGGAAATAAAGGAATATTTGTTGGTTATAGTGAATCATCAAAGGCTTATAGAATCCATATTCCATAGTAGTGAAAGGTTGAGGTCATTTGGGACATTACCTTTTATGGAAAGCTTGCATATTGGAAGTCTAAAGAAGTTTCTATGGACTCCAATGATGAAGAAAAACATGAGGCTTCTAAGAAGAAAGTTCAAGTTCTATAAAACATCCTAAAGAGCCAGGATAGAATTGTGAACCTATAGAACCAATTGTTGTTCCTTAGATTATCAAGAGACCAACATGGATTATATCTACCTTGGAAGAAGCAGGACATGCAGATCTAGATGGCACACCCATAGAAAGTAAGAAATCTAAAAGGTTCTCTAGTTATGTAGCTCTTATGACTAATATTATTGATGCAAAACCTTCCACTTAGGAAGGAGTAGCTAGCCGTCAAGTGTGGAAGGATGCTATGATTGAAGAATATCAATCCTTCATGAAGAATGATGAATGGGCGATTGTGCCAAGACCTGAAGGGAAGTTAGTGGTGACTTCCAAATGGATATACATTATCAAGAATGCTACAGATGGAAGTATTGACAAATACAAGGCATAATTTGTGGGTAGAGAGTTCTCCCGGAAAGAGGGAGAAGACTATGATGAGACCTTTGCTATGGTTTCCATGTACACCTCTATTAGATATATTATTTCTCTTGCTGCCTCATTGGGTTGGAGTTTACATCATATGGATGTAAAGATCGATTTCCTCAATGGTGTAATTGAGGAAGTAGTGTACTTAGAGTAACCTCAAGGTTTTGAGGTGTGTGGGAAGGAGTCCCATGTTTGCAAGTTGAATAAGTCCTTGTATGGACTCAAACAAGCTAAAGAGCTTGATATGCTTGAATTGATAACTACTTGACCAACCTATATCCATCTTAACTCTGGATCTATCAAGCACCAAGAGGGATCAAATCTCTCGAGGTGAAAAGCTCTTTTTTGATTGCAAAGCTTGAGGAAAGGTTTGCACTTCAAGAGATTTGATCCCTCTTGGCGCTTGATAGATCTGGAGTTAATATGGATCTAGGCTGGTTTCAGTCGTGTGCGGCCAAGGAAAATCTATCGAAGATATGATTAATTTGACGAATAATATGTAAATACATCTAATATTAATATAATCATTTTAGAAACTGAGGAACATGTCGAAGGAGGAAGCGAGAACGGAACTATGGTTCTGAGCATTCCCTCTACGGCGCCGACGGCACTGCGCGGTATACGCTCAAGGACTGCAAAGGAATCACTGCAGCGTGACAGTGCTGCAGAGCATTAGCAAGGGGCAATGGAACATCCCCAGGGGAGGGCGTCAGAGCCCTCCCCTTCACAGCACGAGCCTGAACAAACAGTAATCTTTGGATCAGTGGATCAGGAAATCCTAAACAAAGGGAAACAACAGCAAGATGATGAAAAGGAAACCGGACATCGGAAAAACAAGGACAGCTTCACGCAAGAAGGAAAAGAAACTCCAAATGAAAGCCCGAAAATCTCCTCATCAACATGCCGACCAGTGGCTAAAGAACGGCCACGAATAGAGCTGCCCGGCGACAAAATAGACAGGAGAATAGAGTTCATGACAGATCATGCCATCATTGGGAAGTTTATAGGGTTTTGGCCGACTGAGAAAGCCTTATACGGATGGATTGCGGCGAAATGGAAACCCAAAGGAGATGTCACCCTTCAGCTGGGGCCGAAAGGCTTCTTTACCGCAATCTTTTTTTGTCTAGAGGACAAATATAGGATTCTGGGGAACGGGCCTTACTTTTTTAACTCAGCAGGACTATACCTGAGGGAATGGATTCCAAGATTCAACCCAGATAAAGAAGACCTCACGTGGGCGCCGGTTTGGATCAGATTATACTCTCTTCCAGATGAATATTGGGATGAAGACATTCTCAAGGGTATAGGAAATGGAGTGGGAGAATACATCAGAGCGGCAGAAGAAACCAAAACGCGTAAGTATATCTCCTATGCTCGAATATGTGTCTTTATCCGCCTGAATGAAGCTCTACCAGAGTCGGTAACTCTTGCCCACCGAGATGAAGAATGGATCCAGCCTCTCGACTATGAACACGTGCCCTTTCGGTGCAGAAAATGCCATGCACTGGGGCATCTCTTCAGGGACTGCCCTCAAAATGCCAAAGCCAACTCCCCTGACTCTTCTGAAACCCCAACCCAGGACGGCTTCACCAAGGTCTCAAGCCGGAAGCGCTCGCATAAAAAGCCCCAGAATGGGACCAATCCCCAGCCTAACAAACCCCAAAATCCAGCTTCTAAGAACAGCTTTGAGGTTCTTGCTCAGACCCCTGAAGATCAACCCCTGACCTCTGAGTCCAACCCCACTCGCCCATCTTCTTCATCCCACCCACCTTCCTCAGATCCCCCTTCCAAACCTCATTCCCCCATCATCATCCCTTCTATCCTCAGCAGAAGTCAGAAAGAAACAGTGGAGATTCACAAGAACATGGAAGTTGACGGAAAGGCAGACTTACCCCAGGACTCAGAGATCAATAAAGAAGAAAGCAGTCAAGTGCAGCAAATGGAAGAAGAGCCAGAAAGCATAGATCTAAATGGTCTGGATATTCTGGAATTAGAACTAGCCTGCAAAAAGAGAGCATATGATACAATATCTGAGAATCAACTCAATAAGCTCGAAGTGGTTATCTCAAGAGCTTATCATCAACACCAACTAGGGATACAACCGGGAAGTCATTGGGATGGCAGCCTGCGCCCAAAAGATTCTAAAAAGAGAGGAAGGAAAACAGATCTCCAGCGAACAATCGAGATCGGGAAAATCCTGGTAGATTCAGGCAGATATGCCAAGTTAACGAAGTACTACAGGCCCTCCAACAATAGTTGATCCATGAAGCTTGTATCCTGGAACTTAAGAGGGCTTAACAGCCCCGGAAAACTTAGGATGTTAAAAAACATGATTAAAATGGAAAAGCCGCAGATGTGCTTTCTCCAGGAAACCAAATGTAATAGTTCCACCCTAGGCAACATACTCTCAAAAGCTTGGCCAGGTTGTCGGTCGGTTGCTGTAGACGCCTTGGGAGCCTCTGGAGGGCTAGCTATAGCATGGAACACTCAGGCGGTAACTCTCACAGATTTTCATGCCTCTCATCATCTCATACAGGCTGCCTTTCATATATTGGGCACCAACATTCATGGCAACTTATCAAATGTTTATTTTCCGCAAGATACGGGTAGCAAAATCGCGCTCCTTGATACTATAGAAGCTCTGAGCAATAACAGAAGACACCCACTATGGATCGTGGCAGGGGACTTTAATATGATTACCAAAAGTGAGGAAAAGATAGGAGGGAGAATCAGAATGGAACCAGAAGTTGCTCGCTTCAAGGACTTTATCCAAACTGCGTCTCTAATCGATATGCCGTTCTGTAATGGCACCTTCACCTGGAGCAACCGCAGAGCTGGCAAGTTCCAAATCGCCTCCAAATTGGATCGCTTTCTCATCTCAGACAATGCGGTGCACCTAGGAGGAGATATCTCAGCAGAAATACTTGCACACACTGGGTCGGATCATTGGCCGATCGCTCTACAATGGCGGAGACCAGGTGATTTGACGAAAAGACCCTTCCGCTTTGAGGGGTTTTGGCTTACGCACCCTGCATTCAAGGACTTCGTCAAGACCACTTGGACATCCTTCGAACCCCCAGAAGGTGCAAAAATGTATCAGTTTCAACAGAAGCTAAGATTTCTAAAAAATCAACTAAAAAGATGGAATAGGGAGACCTTTGGAAACATATTTAAGGCGCAACAAGAGTTGAATCAGGAACTGGTGAATCTCCAACAAAAGATAATCACAGAAGGGCATACGGAGGCTACACTGGATCAGGAACGGCTCATTCACAGTCAGCTCGAAGACAGAAGAAAGCAGGAGGAAATCTACTGGAGGCAAAAGTCAAGGGTCAGGTGGCTGAAGGAGGGGGAGCGCAACACCAAATTCTTCCACAGAACCACGGTGCAGAGAAGGATGCATAATAATATCCCCTTCATCCAGAATCAAATAGGGGAAAAAGTAGAGAAGCATGAGGAAATCGAAGAGGTTCTCCTCAATCATTTCCAACATGTCCACCGGGAACCAATAGAAGATCGGCAACAGGCTATTGGGAAAATAATCAGCAATGTGCCAAAACTCATCACGGAGGAACACAATGAGCTTCTCATGCGCCCTATTCTTCCACAGGAGGTAGACGAGGCAATGTCCCAGCTCAAAGAAGGAAAGGCCCCTGGCCCAGATGGATTCACCACCACGTTCTTCCACGCTTTTTGGGACATGATAAAGTTGGAGGTTTGGCAGATTGTAGAGGAATCAAGGGCCATGCGCTGGCTTCTCCCCTCCCTCAACTCCACTTTTATCACTCTCATCCCTAAAGAGGAGGATTCCATTACCCCTGACAAGTTCAGGCCCATAGCTCTTTGTAACGTCATATACAAAGTCATATCAAAAGTTATTGCAAACAGGCTTAAACCCCTATTACCTCTGCTTATCTCTCCGGAACAGTCGGGGTACGTGGAAGGACGACAGATAATGGATGGCATCCTCCTCACGCACGAGATAATCCACTCCCTCAAGCATTCCAAACAAGCAGGTATGATACTCAAACTGGATCTCTCTAAAGCTTTCGATAAGCTCAGTTGGACTTATATTCATCACATGTTAAAAGCTTTTGGATTTGGCTCCATGTGGATTCGCTGGATCATGAGCCTAATCACTTCCACTCACTTTTCCATCCTGGTGAATGGTATCCCTTCCCGCCCTTTCAAGCCCTCTCGAGGTATCAGGCAAGGTGATCCCCTATCCCCCTTCCTCTTTGTTCTTATGGCTGAGGGTCTTGGTAGACACATCAAACACGCCCTCCATTCTCAACAGCTTAAAGGCATTTCTGTTCACAATACCCCTGCCACCTCTCATCAGCAATTCGTTGATGATACCATGCTTTTTGGCTATCCTTCTGTCCAGGAAGCCTCTCGCTTAAAATCCCTCCTCAACGACTTCTCTGAGGCTTCTGGCACCCATGTCAATAACTCCAAGTCGCAGATCTTCTTCTTTCACACTCCTCCTTCTGTTAAATCTGCTGTCACTCGCATTCTTGGCTTCCCCTCTGCTACCCTCCCCTCCAAATATCTTGGAGCTCCCCTCACTGCCTCTGCCATAAAGCATCCCGCTTGGCGCTCTCTCCTAGACAAGCTTGAGTCCCGTCTCAACCTTTGGACCTACAGATCTCTAAACCTTGCCAGTAGGGTGGTGCTCATCAAATCTGTCCTTCAAGCCATGCCGCTCTACCTCTTCTCCACCCTAGCAGCACCTAAGTGGGTCCTTAAAAGAATAAGGAGCCTACAGCGTGATTTTCTTTGGGGCAGCTCGGCTACCAACCGTAAATGGGCTTTGGTTAAATGGTCTACTGTATGCATGCCCAAAGACAAGGGTGGCATTGGGCTAAGGGACCCAGAGTATAGCAACTCCATCATGAATGCTAAGATTTGGTGGCAATGGATCACTAACCCAGAAAAGCCGTGGGTAAAAATCTGGACAGCCAAATATGCTAACAACAGACCCCAAGAAGAGCTCATCAGATTTATTCCCACTGAAAAAGGGTCGTTAATCTGGAATGCGGCCAAACAGCACTATCGGCTAATTCAACAGCACAGCTTCTGGGAAATTAGGAATGGCCGCACGGCTAGATTCTGGACAGATGCCTGGAACCAAATGCCCAAGCTTACTAGTGTTCTTCATCCATCTATGATACCAGACAGGCCGGAGCAGCAGCAGGATAAAGTTCATCATTTTTGGATGCAGGAGTTGGAGCACGGATTCAGAAAATGGAGACAGAGTAACCAAATTCTCAATAACATAAATACACAGGAGGCAGAAGAATTTGAGAAAGAGCTAAGAAAACGAAGCATAAGGCAGGATGAAGGCCACGACATTCTCAGATGGGGTTATCAACCCAAAGGGACCTACACCACCTCCGAAGCCTACAAGTTGGTCTGCAACTTCCCCTCTCCTACTGATCCATTATGGAGCAAAATATGGGGACTCGGATCATGGCCCAAAATCTCCTACTTCCTCTGGTTGGTAGGACATAAAAGAATTCTCACATGGGATAAACTAAGGAGACGAAGCTTTCAAGGCCCCTCTATTTGCCATAACTGCTTTCAAAGCGAAGAGACCCTTCAGCACCTCTTAGATACCTGCTCCTTAGCCAATCAGTTATGGGAAAAGGTGAGCTTCAGATGCCAAAAAAGTTGCAGAGGGGATAACGACATCATCAATTCCATAAGGCAATGGCCAAAGAACCCCTACAATTGTGAGATCCTCAACCACCTGTGGAAAATCATCCCGGGAATTGTCCTTTGGAATATCTGGAAGGAAAGAAATAAACGTATCTTCAAAAACAAGCGCTCTCCTATTGAAGAAATATGGAACAGGCTACACGGGAATCTCAAAGAAACTATGTTGCTCCGATCTTGGACGAAGGAGGATCTCCCCTCTACAGATAATGAGAAAAACATCCTCGATAATTGGCAACTGCAACTGCCACAAGAAGTCTCCAAGCATAGCCCTTCCAATAGTAATATCAAGGACAACAGCTGCTGGAACGCCCCCCCTATTAACTCATTCAAACTCAACTTTGATGGGGCTTCCAAAGGCAATCCTGGAGCAGCTGGATATGGAGGAATTCTGAGGAACCATGAAGGTACTCCTCTGCAGATCTACTTTGGAAATATGGGGTGGGATACCAACAACTCCGCAGAGCTAGAGGGCCTCTGGCAAGGTCTCTTACTAGCGGGGAACCTCAACCTTCAACCATTGATTGTGGAAGGGGACTCCCAGATCCTCATCAACATGGCCACTCGCATACAGAATGGCTCCCAAGCCAGGAAAATTGCTTCCAGTTGGAGATTAGAAGCGAGGCTAAACATCATGGCTCAGTATCTGCGCAATAATAGAGCCATCTCCTTTAATCACATAAAAAGAGAGGGCAACAAGATAGCTGACCTCCTGGCCAACATTGGGGTAGAAAATGAACAGATCATCCTATCAGGAAACACGGATATCATTCCGAACAATCTCCAGGCACAGGATTGTGAAAGCCTTATCCAAAGAGATGCAGTCTCCCCGGATGCGGGTGTCAGTACGTCTGCAAGTGAAGGGCCACATGGCCAACATGTGCCGCCTCGTGACCTTCAGCGGAATTCATTACCGATTGCCGCCGAGGAATAAAGTTCTGAAACGATTGCACAGGGCCTTCAATGCAACACAAGGTGAATTGGTTTGGTTGCAGAGAGCATTTATGGCGTCCAGGAATCGAGAGAATGTTGAGAAGCTTAAATTGGGAGAAAGAATGGGGCAGGTCCATACTCAGAGTAAGGAGCACGCCGCGAAGGTTTGTGTTGGCTATCTCTTCCTCCAGGAAGCAGCCTCGGCTGTTACAGCCAGTTTACAAGAGGTCAAGGGACATTTCGAGCTCGTATGCCCTGTTGATAGCGGTGTGGGTGATACTGTGCTTCGTTCAAGATCTGGTGGGAGAGAACTATTCTCCGTCAAGCGGGGGAAACCTTCAATTGACGCTCTGTTTCACTCCGCCAGCATCACTGCAAATATGGTCAGACCAAGGGAAAGGATGCCTTGTAGACGCGGCACAAGTCGAGGAGGCTCATCACGCCATCCCGCTGCGGATTCCCACCACCATTGCTGTTGTTGTTACTGCCACAGAAGGGCAGGGGCTACTCCCATACAGGCTGCTCAATTCATGGACACGGGCGGCCCCAATGCAGGACCACCCTCTCTTCCAGCGTTTGGAACTGCCGTTTTCACCCTCGGCAGCTCGAGGAATAATTCATGCATCAATGCACACATCTCAGTCTTATTCATTGAGGACACTCAGGAAGGTGAGGGCGGTTCGGGCAGCAAGGAGGCGCTATCAGATGAGCAACCGGAAATCGTCGAGGAAAAGACAGAGGGAATCCCTGAGCAGACTCCCATCCAACCTCAGAAGCAGGAGGCGTCGACCTCCAAGAAAGCTGCAGTGGAAGAAAAGGAAGGCCTCCCTGAACATTACGGATGGTGTCCGATCATCGAGGAGAAGCCCGAGGAGTAGAACTCTGCGGCAAGCTCCGACGTCCTTCACTTTTGTTCAGGTCTGGTTTAAGTCCTCTGTCTCGGTCTCTGTCTGTGTCTGGGTCTGGTATAGGGTATATGTTTATGTCGGTGTCTCTCAAGTTCATATACAGGTCTATATTTGCTATGGCTCTGATAGTAGGATTCGTAAAGGCGTTGTCATAGGTCCTCTGTCGCCCCTGCGAGGGAAGTTTTTGAGTTTCACAGCCCCTGCGTGGGTTATTTTTGCTTGGATTGAAAACAATGTTGTGGTTTGTGGCGTTCTGGATGACATTCTGGTTGGAAATGCTGCCCCTGCGTGGGCTAATATGGAGTTGCGAGCTGATAACCCACAGAGCCACAGTCGGCCTTGGGCAACCTGACTTTCTGTTTGTAATGTTTTCCTGTACATAATATAATAGAATAGCATAGATTTACTGAGAAAAAAGAATATAATCATTTTAAATATACTAAAGATGTTTGAGATTATTTTAATTTTAAATAATAATTTTAAATATGCTAAATATGTCTAAGATTATTTTAATTTTAAATTTTCATAGTTACCTCAGTTTGTTGATGATAAATATTGTTAACAACTTTAATGATTAAAAATGATGAAATAAAAATTTTGAATTCAAAGTGACAATGTAATAATGTTGAATGATAGAAAATGTGAATAATAAGATTGTAGTCAATTACAAATAGTCTTTATTGTTATAAATCTCAAACTATTTTCTTGTACTATTCTTATTGTCACCCTTATTAGTTTTGTCATATTTTCATATTGATTATATGAAAAGGACAGTTGAAATCGTAAACTATTTAAATCTTTAGCTCAAGTTGTTGTAGTAAACATCATACCTTGTCTCTCTTGCTCTCCAATATTAACAAGTTGAATTACTATAACACAAAAATCAATTTACATTGCTAATACTCTTTTGTGCTTACACTGAAATCAATGCACATTGTTAATCCAATCACTTTAAAATTAATATACTATCATACATCCAATTACATCAAATCAGAAATCAACATCTACACTGAAATCAATGCATCTAATGCAAGAAGTAAAATAAGATTAGAAAACAACTTCTACACTGAAATAAATGCATCTAACGCAAACAATCAAATAAGATTAGAAATCAACTCTACACTCAAATCAATGCATCTAGTGCAAGTAAGAAAATAGGATTAGAAAACAACATCTACACTGAAATCAATGCATTTAGTGCGAGCAATCAAATAAGATTAGAAATCACCATCTACGCTGAAATCAATGTATTTAGTGGAAGAAATCAAATAGCATTAGAAATCATATACATTGAAATAAATGCATCTAGTGTAAGCAATCAAATATAATTAGAAATCAACATCTACATTGAAATCTATGCATCTAATGAAAGCAATCAAATAGGATTAGAAGTCACCATCTACACTAAAATTTATGCATTTAGTGCAAGCAATAAAATAGGATTAGAAATCATCTACATTGAAATCATTGCATCTAGTGCAAGCAATCAAATATCATTAGAAATAAACATCTACACTAAAATCAATGCATCTAGTGCAAGCAATCAAATAGGATTATAAATCACCATCTACACTGAAATCAATGCATCTAGTGCAAGAAATATTCTTCCCTCTCTCACCCCTCCATATATATCTATATATCCCTCCAGATCTCCTTATTTGTCACTCTATATCACCCCCCCAAACACACACACTCTCACTCCATATTTAACAATGTCTTTGTCCCTCCCTCTCTCCATATCTCTCTTCTTCCCTCTCTTCACCTTCCATCAATATCTCTATCTCCCTTTGTCTCCCTATATCACCCCCAAAACATAAATTCTCTTTCTCCATTCTATCTATCTATCCCTCCCTCCTACTCTTCCTCACTCTCTCTATCTCTTCCCCTTCTCTCCCTCTCCCCTGCTTTTCTCTCTTTCCTCCCACTATCCTCTCTCCCTCTCTCTCCATATTCCTTATCACTCCCTCTCTCTCTCTCTCTCTCTCCACATTTTTCTCTCTATGTATTTCTTCTTACCTCCCTCTCTCTCCCCCTCCAACTTCATCTCTCTTTCCCTCCCTCTCTCAACTCTCTCACATCCTCTCTCTTCCTTCCTCTCTCTCCCTTTCTCTCCCACCTCTCTCTCTCTCTCTCCCTATCTCTCTCTCTCTACCCTCAAACTTTGTTACTATGTCCCTTCCTCTCTCCTTCTATCTCCTTTTCTCGCCCCTTCTCTCCATCTCTCCTTATTTGTCTCTTTATCTCACCCCCAAACATACACTCTCTCTCCACTTCTCACTCTATATTTCTTTCCTATTCCCTCCCTCTCCCCCCCTCCAACTCCATCTTTCTATCCCTCCCCCTCTCCTCCACTCTCTCATCCTTGTTCTCTCTCCCTTTCTGTCCTACCGCCCTCTCTCTTCCCCCATCTCTCTCTCTCTCTTTTCCCTCCAATCCTCTCTCTTCCCCCATCTCTCTCTCTCTCTCTTTTCCCTCCAATCCTCTCTCTTCCCCCATCACTCCTCCTCTCTCTCCCATTCTCTCCTATCTCCCTCTCTCTCTCTCTCTCTCTTTTACCTCCAATCCTCTTTCTTTCTCTCTCTCTCTTTACCCTCCAATCCTCTCTCTTCCCCCATATCTCTCTCTCTCTCTCTCTCTCTCCAACTATGTTACTTTATCCCTCCCTCTCTCCTTCTCTCCCCCTTCTCTCCTTCTTTGTCTCTTTATCTCACCCATAAACATACACACTCTCTCTCCATATCTCCATTGTCACTCCCTCTATCTCCACTTATTACTCTCTATGTATTTACTCTTCCCTCCCTCTCTCCCCCTCTCTCTCGTCCTTCCTCTCTCTCCTTTCTGTCCTACCTCCCTCTCTCTTCCCCCATCTCTCTCTCTCTCTCTTTGCCCTACAATTCTCTCATTATCTTCCTCCCTCTCTCCTTCTCTCTCTCCCATCTCCTTTAGTTTATCTCCATCTCTCACTTGTGACTGCCCCCATCTCTCCTCTATCACTCTATAATATATATAGATTTAATATATATATATATATATATATCATGATATATTAATATATATTATAATATAACAAATTTAATGTTGTATTAATCTAAATTTATTAATTTTTTTTGGTAAGCTTGGTAGGACTCTCCGATTTTCATGTACATTACACACCCCGCTACAGGGAAGGGTAGCCCAAGATTTGAACCCAAGATTTCCGGTTTGGTGAGACTTCATTTCCACAGCCATTGCCACTTGAGCTACCTTATAGGACTAAATTTATTAAATTTATTAATATTAATATTATAATATATTAATATTATACTATATTAATATGAATGTTAGATTTAATAATAATAAAAATATTAATCTTTTAATATTAATATTAGAGTTAATAGTGTTTTTTTGCATGGTATTAATAATAATTTGGCCCATAGGCTTCACCTAAATGAAACCTCTTTTTTGAGTGTTCATAAATATAAAGTGGATTATGGAGTAGATATAAAAAGAGGTTTATTTATTTATTTTATTTACCATACCTCTTTTATTTACCATTGAATTTGGCCCATAGGCTTGGTATATAATCAGATGTTGATTTCTAATAGTATTTGATATAATTTTATTTATTTACCATACCTTTTTATACCTCTTTTATACATATGGTATTTGGACCATGGTATTAGCCCATGGTATTTAGCCCATAGGCTTCACCTAAATAAAAAAAATTGAGTTTTCCTAAATATAAAGAGGTTTATGGAGTAAATATAGAAAGATGTTTTATTTATTTACCATACCTCTAGTTTATTTATATTTATATTTATTTACCATACCTCTGGAGTAAGTATAAAAAGAAGTTTTATTTATTTACCATACCTCTAGTTTACTTATAATTTTATTTACATCTTTATGTGACATCTTCGACAAAAAGAAATATTAAAAGATTTTGGAGCAAGATTTTCAATTATTTGTTTTGAATTAACCTTTTCCCTTTGATTTAAGAAATAACATTGACTTTAGTAAAGAGTAAAATTGTTCAAAATTTTACTTAATTTGGAACTTTAATGTGGTAATTTTTTTTGTTAAAGGTAAATTTATGATCCATTCAAATTTACATATATGATAAAGGAATTATTAAAAGCATGAGATAATTTACTATCCATTAGAATACATAGTTATATTTTAAAAATTAATCTTAGTCCATTAATAAGATTGAAAAGTTATATATAATTTAAGATTGGCTTACATTAGCTAAAATCATTTTTTGAGGATGTGATATACTTACACATCGGGGTCATACTTGGCTGTAGAATGCGCCTCTGCAATGAGACTTGGATTCTCTAAGAGTGATGCTAATCCAAGCCTCTATTTTAAGGTTGTAAAAAATGCACTTGTTATTTTATTACTATATATTGATGACTCGTTTTTGATAAGTGCTGAGTATCTCATTATTTGTGTAAGAGGCAGTTGACTTATTAGTTTGACATGAAAGATCTTAGCTTGATGCATTATTATTTAGGACCAGAAGTATGGTAGAAGCTTGGTGAAATATTCCTTGGTCATGGAAAGTGTTATCACAAAATCAAGCACTGAAGGCTGCCAATCAGCAAGATTCTGTGTAACTATTTCAAACCAGGCTTTGGACTAAGGCTTAGCCTCCTTAGTCTGAGAGGGCTCTCTCACAGATTATGAATATTGACTAATGACAAGAAAAGATGGCTAACTCTTATAAGACACATGAAAATAAGCTGGCTGGACAACATTGAATTGATTCCCATTGGGCTTATGGAGTCTCTCATATCTCAGCAAACAAAAACACTATCTTTTCATAGAAGTCAGGGAACTTTACATCTATATGTTCAAACATAACTTTGAAACCACAGTTTGCCAAGGCATACAGGAAGTCAGAGCATGATTCATGAGTTCTGAGTGATTATGCATTAACAAAACTGTAAAAGAACCTTAAAGAAAGAATACCATCACACATTTGAACAAGAAGATCCATTGTGAATCCTAAGAAGAAAACACAGTCATTTGCATTACTGAAATTTGTTTATACATAAACCAAAAACAGTCTTCTCCAAAACATCCAACCCTCCTTACATCCAAGTTTGATCTATATATAGAAACATATCCTTAACTACTTTGAGCTTCCTCCTCCAGCATGAGGGGAGCTCGATGACTGCTACTAATTACCCCTATCTACTAATTAACTGACTCATTAAATACAAAAAGTGCTGAACTGGAACTACAAAGAGTCCTAATTAAACTACATCTCTAATTCTATCTTCCTCGTATCATGATCCTTCTTTGCTCTTTGACACCTGTCTCCTTTCAGTTTGGCCGAGATAGCTGAGAAGAGGATGCAATGAACAAGCTAGCTTTGGATACTGAATGCGTTGATGGTTCATTAATCATTAGGATAAAAACCCCTGTTTTTCCGGTCCTTGTCTTCCACCACTCTTCGAAAATGTAGCAGCATGTCCCCAGCTCTTTAATACCCCAAAACTGATGAGTATCACCATATTCCCAAATGTGTTGGAAGCTTTGTTGATTGAACAGGTGTATAAGCCAAAATTCTTCGTATGCATCTCCTTTAAAACCCTAATCACCGAGAATAAAGTGGCTTTATAACCAAGAATTTAAACTTAGGTTAAAATATTTCACCTTTTGTTAAAGTACACCTGGCATATTTTGAATGGCTGTAGCAGCCTTCTTTGATCTCTTTCATGTCACCTAGGTGCTCACTTTGCCAATTTCTGATTATTCCATCAAACTGTTTGCCTGCGTTTTTAAAACAACACCTACAACAGTTTCGCAGTTTCGTAACGCGCTGCGAAACTGTTTTAAACAGTTTCTCTTTTCCCTGAGATTTTACTGCTCTGCCACTTGATTGCAAAACTCCTGAACACCAATAGGACTGTAACTTTCACTGCTGGTATGATTAGTACAGGTGCATGGATATTCTTCATGTACTGCACCAATCTCTGTCACAATACTTGGAGCTGGATTATCTGAGACTTCTCAACAAGAGCCTGTAAATAGTTGAGCACATTATAGACATTCCACACCTCATTTAGATTTTTTGTAACAGTGGCAACAATTTTCTCCAATTCAGAAGGAAACAATACAGACTTCAGTTCTCTAGTTTTGAAGCAATAATCCTTAAACATCATATCTGACATGTCCTGATTGTTGATACCATGCCCTTGGATTGATCCTTGAGATCTTTGAACTTCACATTCTGCATATTCTCAAATGAGAAAACATATACTAAGATCAAAGTAATGAAATCAAGTTCACACAAAGACAACAAATAAGATCAGTATCAGAATCGTTTAGGCAGAATATTAGTCTTTTGTGAGCAATCAATAACTGTAGAACTGTGCATGTATTGACTCCAGAAGAATCTGTAGTTGGAACGATCATGAAGTGATCAATTGGGGCTTCAGGTGCAGTAGTTAGCCATCGTTGTACAGCACTTCCATTGAATAAAACATCAAACCAACATGCTAGGTCATGAACTCGAGTGCCCACAGATGCAGTAAAGTTCAAGGGAATATCAATTTCATACCACTCTTCTTCCTTGACCTTTGTAAAGTCAATTGTGTGAGAGATAGGAGGGGCCACAAGCAATCTTGGGTCAAAAGCATCTACAACAGGCTGGGAGAAATAGCCCTGAAACGTAGAACCATGCAATGGTGTCAAGTCAACATCATAGTAATTTTGTTGTTGCCAAAACAGAGCCTTATTTGCAATTTCACCATATAGATACTCATCACTAAAAGGAGCCATATGTATCCTGCCCATAGTGGGAAACATTTTTCCAGTAGGACCAAGGAACCTGTCCCTCGCAATCACATAAGTTTCTAGCATTCTTTCATTGAGTAATAACGTTCCCAAGGGCTCTGATATTAGAATATCTGCTTTCTCTGGCAACTCAACCTCTTCAATTTTTCCCTTTGATCACTGGTATATGCTGACCCAAAGATAATATACACGCACAAAATGCAGATCAATCTGACACTATGCACTTAATAACCAAGAATTCCACTGTAAATGCTTGCATATTTTCTCTCCCAAGAAAATGAACTACATCAGTCCAAAGCCTTACAGTTGAGCCACTTGAATTATTAACTTTATGAGAATCTGTAATATCAACATCTGCATTTTATCAACCCCGCACATATGGCATGAATAATGTGATAGAAGGATCAGGATCATCCTGCATGATTTCTGCAGCACGATGAAATTCCTCTTTGAGCACACGTATACTGTGCTTGTCAACAACACGGCCCAAATCATGAGAAATCTCGAAGGGGTCTTCTATGCAAATAAGATGTCGCTCATTTCCAATACACCTCATCCAGTCCTTTTCATTCTTACTAAGAAGCCCTCCAGTGTGTACTGATATCACAGAATTGGCATAATCATGACGAAAAGCCCAGTAGTGAAAGAAAACTGATAGCAATTGACCAAGGGTTTCCTTGTTTCCAGCACCATAGTTTTTAAGTTTCTCAACTTGATCGTAGTAAGCACATTCAATCTCACCGATCACAACTTGGTATGTTGCTTCCATTTCCTGTAAGCAAGGAAGAATCGGGGGTCTGCGCTGTTGTAGAACGTGTATGCACATAAGCACCTACGCATAACTAGATAGAGTGCCCTGATATGTCTCATTGATCTGCCGACCTTATGCCCAATGCTTTACCATGAATGCAAGTTGCTGTAAACGGACATCTATTTGTGCATAATCATAGAGAAGCTTTGTATTTACGACCGCCAGGATATTATTAGGTCGGAGAGCATGACCTCCATTAATTTCCCGAGGAAGCCTGTAACGAAGTAGTTGTTCCTCAGAGGTTATCGTTGCAGTGATTTTCATCCTTATTGCATTTGCACCTTCTGTAGTTTTCGACTGAAGATCAAGAACTCCAATTATACCTTTGCCAACACCTTGAACAAAAGCCCCTTTGATGCCAACAGAGCCTGCACGTGTCAAGACTGACATGTAAGACCTTACACATGCTACTCCCGTAAAATTCTTGCAGAAAATATGACAGCTGGTGTGAGATGTGTTATGGATTAGCATGAATTCCCCATTTCGTAGCGCAGCCAGTGCAAAGTCGGTGTTTTTCGCTACGAAATCACTAAAACAGGTTGCGCTGTGAAACTGCTAAAGGATTTATGCGCTGCGAAAACACTTTGTCCTTAAGCTAGTCTGAGCAATTTTAGCAACAGAATTTTCAGTGATAACAGTGGCTCCACTTGGGATAGTGTGCCCTTGTGGTACACTAAGAACTCACAGGTCCAGTGCCTTATCTATTTATCACAAACAGAAATTTGCTTGACAAGCATCCCTTTCCAGCTTCTTGGGCCTTCACCTCGGGCTTAAGCTTGATGATCACTGTAGGAGAATGAAATCTACATCTACTGAAAAATAAATGCTCAGTCAACCTTGAGCTTATTTGCATTTTCCTACCTACCTACCCTAACAATTCAAACTTCCTTCAGCGCAATCAGTGTGAAATTTCCAATGTAGCCAATCATTTGTCTTATCTGATGTTTGATTTCTTTGACTGCATCGGAGTTCAGAGCCAATATGATATTGTGATGACCACTGCCACTGAAATTGCCTCTGATCTTCATAGAAAAACTGAAAAACTTGAGAGTAAAACTCTTCCATGTAGTCAGCTACAGGATCCCAGAATACATGATCAGCTTGATGATTCTTGTAACTTTCTGGTTGTGCAAACTGATCTTCAATAACAGTGTTCAGTTCCTCAATCGTGAAAGAGAAAGGAACCAGCATTCTCTCCTTGCATTCTGCCATAGAAAACTTCTGAAAATAATGATCATGATTATGAAAACTATATGCCTGAATTTGACTTTCTAAACCTTCAATTTCTTTCTCAATGTCCTCAGCAACTTCATCCAAAAATCTCATCTTATCCTCTGCCTTGTAGTCAAAGGATTTTAGATATGAGGACAAGGACAAAGGAAAACTTTCATTTGTTTCTCCATTACTATGATCATTATTCCATTGTTTGAAACCTTGAACTGAAGGAGAGTTTGCCACCACCTCTGACCTATCTATCCATTCCTCCAAAAACATAAGCCATAAGTCTTGAAATGACTTAACGGATTTGATAGGAAAACTTTCAATCCATTGTTTACATTTCCCTTGAAGTGAATCATAGAATAACATAATGCAAACATCCTCATGTTTAACTCTAAGAGGCTGTGAAAATTCACAAAAATCTGATATATGCTTCAAAGTTAAACTCAAATCTTCTCCGTTGAATTTTGGACCATTCCTTAGAAAATATGCATCCTTGGGAAAATGATTTGGGAAACCATGAATTCCTGAAAAATCTATGCATGCATACCTTGAACTAAGAATGGTAGCATCTGGGTCCTTCATAACTCCAGTGGAATCACCATGAACCTATGAATTCTTCAACAATGGAGTCGCCAAGGTAGATTTGCAGCCTCAAAAACCTTCTGAGCTCCTACTACCTTCAGAAGTTCAGCTTCATAATTTCGGGAAAGAATAATCTTCAGGTTCCCGGCAGACGCACCAAAATGTTATCACAAAATCAAGCACTGAAGGCTGCCAATCAGCAAGATTCTGTGTAACTATTTCAAACCAGGCTTTGGACTAAGGCTTAGCCTCCTTAGTCTGAGAGGGCTCTCTCACAGATTATGAATATTGACTAATGACAAGAAAAGATGGCTAACTCTTATAAGACACATGAAAATAAGCTGGCTGGACAACATTGAATTGATTCCCATTGGGCTTATGGAGTCTCTCATATCTCAGCAAACAAAAACACTATCTTTTCATAGAAGTCAGGGCACTTTACATCTATATGTTCAAACATAACTTTGAAACCACAGTTTGCCAAGGCATACAGGAAGTCAGAGCATGATTCATGAGTTCTGAGTGATTATGCATTAACAAAACTGTAAAAGAACCTTAAAGAAAGAATACCATCACACATTTGAACAAGAAGATCCATTGTGAATCCTGAGAAGAAAACACAGTCATTTGCATTACTGAAATTTGTTTATACATAAACCAAAAACAGTCTTCTCCAAAACATCCAACCCTCCTTACATCCAAGTTTGATCTATATATAGAAACATATCCTTAACTACTTTGAGCTTCCTCCTCCAGCATGAGGGGAGCTCGATGACTGCTACTAATTACCCCTATCTACTAATTAACTGACTCATTAA
This sequence comes from Pinus tabuliformis, assembly GCA_031772625.1. Taxonomy (NCBI): domain Eukaryota; kingdom Viridiplantae; phylum Streptophyta; class Pinopsida; order Pinales; family Pinaceae; genus Pinus; species Pinus tabuliformis. The sequence goes on along the minus strand of CM062820.1, from coordinate 563,542,599 downwards.
ATACAAAAAGTGCTAAACTGGAACTACAAAGAGTCCTAATTAAACTACATCTCTAATTCTATCTTCCTCATATCATGATCCTTCTTTGCTCTTTGACACCTGTCTCCTTTCAGTTTGGCCGAGATAGCTGAGAAGAGGATGCAATGAACAAGCTAGCTTTTGATACTGAATGCGTTGATGGTTCATTAATCATTAGGATAAAAACCCCTGTTTTTCCGGTCCTTGTCTTCCACCACTCTTCGAAAATGTAGCAGCATGTCCCCAGCTCTTTAATACCCCAAAACTGATGAGTATCACCATATTCCCAAATGTGCTGGAAGCTTTGTTGATTGAACAGGTGTATAAGCCAAAATTCTTCGTATGCATCTCCTTTAAAACCCTAATCACCGAGAATAAAGTGGCTTTATAACCAAGAATTTAAACTTAGGTTAAAATATTTCACCTTTTGTTAAAGTACACCTGGCATATTTTGAATGGCTGTAGTAGCCTTCTTTGATCTCTTTCATGTCACCTAGGTGCTCACTTTGCCAATTTCTGATTATTCCATCAAACTGTTTGCCTGCGTTTTTAAAACAACACCTACAGCAGTTTCGTAGTTTCGTAACGCGCTGCGAAACTGCGAAACTGTTTTAAACAGTTTCTCTTTTCCCTGAGATTTTACTGCTCTGCCACTTGATTGCAAAACTCCTGAACACCAATAGGACTGTAACTTTCACTGCTGGTATGCTTAGTACAGGTGCATGGATATTCTTCATGTACTGCACCAATCTCTGTCACAATACTTGGAGCTGGATTATCTGAGACTTCTCAACAAGAGCCTGTAAATAGTTGAGCACATTATAGACATTCCACACCTCATTTAGATTTTTTGTAACAGTGGCAACAATTTTCTCCAATTCAGAAGGAAACAATACAGACTTCAGTTCTCTAGTTTTGAAGCAATAATCCTTAAACACCATATCTGACATGTCCTGATTGTTGATACCATGCCCTTGGATTGATCCTTGAGATCTTTGAACTTCACATTCCGCATATTCTCAAATGAGAAAACATATACTAAGATCAAAGTAATGAAATCAAGTTCACACAAAGACAGCAAATAAGATCAGTATCAGAATCGTTTAGGCAGAATATTAGTCTTTTGTGAGCAATCAATAACTGTAGAACTGTGCATGTATTGACTCCAGAAGAATCTGTAGTTGGAACGATCATGAAGTGATCAATTGGGGCTTCAGGTGCAGTAGTCAGCCATCGTTGTACAGCACTTCCATTGAATAAAACATCAAACCAGCATGCTAGGTCATGAACTCGAGTGCCCGAAGATGCAATAAAGTTCAAGGGAATATCAATTTCATACCACTCTTCTTCCTTGACCTTTGTAAAGTCAATTGTGTGAGAGATAGGAGGGGCCACAAGCAATCTTGGGTCAAAAGCATCTACAACAGGCTGGGAGAAATAGCCCTGAAACGCAGAACCATGCAATGGTGTCAAGTCAACATCATAGTAATTTTGTTGTTGCCAAAACAGAACCTTATTTGCAATTTCACCATATAGATACTCATCACTAAAAGGAGCCATATGTATCCTGCCCATAGTGGGAAACATTTTTCCAGTAGGACCAAGGAACCTGTCCCTCGCAATCACATAAGTTTCTAGCATTCTTTCATTGAGTAATAACGTTCCCAAGGGCTCTGATATTAGAATATCTGCTTTCTCTGGCAACTCAACCTCTTCAATTTTTCCCTTTGATCACTGGTATATGCTGACCCAAAGATAATATACACGCACAAAATGCAGATCAATCTGACACTATGCACTTAATAACCAAGAATTCCACTGTAAATGCTTGCATATTTTCTCTCCCAAGAAAATGAACTACATCAGTCCAAAGCCTTACAGTTGAGCCACTTGAATTATTAACTTTATGAGAATCTGTAATATCAACATCTGCATTTTATCAACCCCGCACATATGGCATGAATAATGTGATAGAAGGATCAGGATCATCCTGCATGATTTCTGCAGCACGATGAAATTCCTCTTTGAGCACACGTATACTGTGCTTGTCAACAACACGGCCCAAATCATGAGAAATCTCGAAGGGGTCTTCTATGCAAATAAGATGTCGCTCATTTCCAATACACCTCATCCAGTCCTTTTCATTCTTACTAAGAAGCCCTCCAGTGCGTACTGATATCACAGAATTGGCATAATCATGACGAAAAGCCCAGTAGTGAAAGAAAACTGATAGCAATTGACCAAGGGTTTCCTTGTTTCCAGCACCATAGTTTTTAAGTTTCTCAACTTGATCGTAGTAAGCACATTCAATCTCACCGATCACAACTTGGTATGTTGCTTCCATTTCCTGTAAGCAAGGAAGAATCGGGGGTCTGCGCTGTTGTAGAACGTGTATGCACATAAGCACCTACGCATAACTAGATAGAGTGCCCTGATATGTCTCATTGATCTACCGACCTTATGCCCAATGCTTTACCATGAATGCAAGTTGCTGTAAACGGACATCTATTTGTGCATAATCATAGAGAAGCTTTGTATTTACGACCGCCAGGATATTATTAGGTCGGAGAGCATGACCTCCATTAATTTCCCGAGGAAGGCTGTAACGAAGTAGTTGTTCCTCAAAGGTTATCGTTGCAGTGATTTTCATCCTTATTGCATTTGCACCTTCTGTAGTTTTCGACTGAAGATCAAGAACTCCAATTATACCTTTGCCAACACCTTGAACAAAAGCCCCTTTGATGCCAACAGAGCCTGCACGTGTCAAGGCTGACATGTAAGACCTTACACATGCTACTCCCGTAAAATTCTTGCAGAAAATATGACAGCTGGTGTGAGATGTGTTATGGATTAGCATGAATTCCCCATTTCGTAGCGCAGCCAGTGCAAAGTCGGTGTTTTTCGCTACGAAATCACTAAAACAGGTTGCGCTGCGAAACTGCTAAAGGATTTATGCGCTACGAAAACACTTTGTCCTTAAGCTAGTCTGAGCAATTTTAGCAACAGAATTTTCAGTGATAACAGAAAGTATGTTATTGGGATCCTTTTGAATTTTGGCATGATGTACTGTAAATCCATGGCAACTCCCATGATGACTAATTTGAAGGAGTTGAGAGACCTTGAGTCCAAATTGGTAGATCCATCCATGTACTCGTGGTTGACTGGCTCATCGATGTATTCGTTAATACTGGGCTAAACATTTTCTTTGCAATGAACACATTGAGCCAGTTCTAGGTGGAATTGAGACATGAGCATTGGATTACAACAAAGCACATATTGAGATATCTATGTGGTACTATAAATTATGGTTTGAGATATGTATCAAACAATGATATACAACTACGTGGATATACAAATTCTGAATGGGCAAGGCGTGCAAATGGCACAAAGAGTACTTCAGGAGTATGCTTTATTTTGGGCTCCATTATGATATATTAGATGAGCCAATAGCATAAATCTATCACACTCAACACTGCAGAAGACAATTATATCACAACCAAAGAAGCTTGTATTGAAGCAGTGTGGCTTTGGAAGATGTTTGTAGGATTGTTCGACCAGGAGCTAGAACCAACCTTGATATATTGTGACAATCAAAGTTATGTGAAGCTTTTATAGAACCCCATGTTCCATGACAAGTGAAAGCACATCACAATCAAGTACCATTACATCCATGACATGGTGTATAAGAGAGCAGTAAGGCCCTAGTACATCTCCACCAATGAGTAGACAATTGATATTATGATGAAGCCTTTGTCAAGAGAGAAGTTCATATACTTCAGGGACAATTTGGGGCCTGTTGAGATTACCCATCTAGTTATGAGGTAGTGCTAATATTATTGCATCACGGATAGTCATTCTCCCTGTGTCAAAGATGTTGACGAGTTGGGGAGGATGGTACAATAGAGGACAATTGTTATCCTTTTGTCAAAGATGTTGGCCAGTTGGGTAGAATGGTCCTAGAAGCCTAGCTTCACTCAGTTGAGTGTGTGGTTTTCAACATCAATCTCAATTTGTCCACTCTAAATGAGGAGCTCATTGAGCATTAATCCTAGTATCTCATATGGAGTGTGGCCTTTGGAGTTTCACCATGAGTCAGAGTTTGACCAGGATGGTGAACCAAAACTAGTCTAGCTTAGGAGTACTGACCAAGATTATGGGTCAGTGGTACCGACTAGAGTCATGATGATTATTTGATGCTAAAAGTTATGCCATGTGTCAGGAGTACCAACCAGGATTATGGGTTAGTGGTATTAACTAGTTGTGGCAACTAGTTGATGATGATGTCAAAGGTGCTGACTAGATGATGCTGATGACTTACCTTATGTAAAATATGCTAATAAGGTTGATGATGATTTGTTATAACATTTTCATAGAGAAAATTTTCAACTTGAGAAGATATAAGACAATCATTATGAATACCTCCCTAGTTAAGAGGGAGTGTCAAATTTTGTATCCATGGTTGGTCTACATAATGTATGTTCTGGCCCTTGATGTATTTATATTGGTTATTGTAAAGCATGTTATTCATGCTAGAGTCACAAGAAAAATATATTTTGAGTTATGTCCATTTTGACTTTTTTGAAAGAAGACAATTTGAATTTTTGAAATTCAAATTTAGTTAAGTTAGCCTCCCTCTAAGTCAAGTTGGTCGAGGAAGAAGACATTCCCATTCGATCGAAAATAAATCCATATAAATACAGTTTGACCTCCTCCAAGGAAGCAATTCGCTCTCATAAGCAGGAATCTTATGGGAATCCAAGAGGAGAAAAAAAAGTATAAGGAGGATGAAAAAGAAGGGAAAATTCATCTCTTTTACTCTCTATCTAGTTTGCATGTGTGGAAGTCTTCTTTATTTCTAGCTCACATTATTTTTTGGGCAGTTGAAGTTGTAGGGCCAAAATTTTGGGTTTTTGGGCATTTACTGAGAGGCTAAAATTCGACCTAGGGTAGATAAGAAGGGAGAGTTTATAGATCAGACTAGAGGCTTATCTTGGAGGGTGTTGGCTATGTTTGAACATAGATTTGTTGAAGGTCAGTTTGACCTAGTTGTTGACTATAGGTCTAAGTGTGTTTCTTGTTGAAAAGAATAATTTCTCTATTGAAAAGGTTTTTCCCCTTAGTGGGTTTTCCCTAGGTAAATATTGTGCTCTGTTTGTGTATTGTGATATATACTATTCTACTACTTTTATATGGTTGAATTTCTGAAGTATAATTTCCTAATGATATATTGGAAAAATTAAAAGAAGATCAACATCATCAGAAGTAATTATCAGTTTTTATAAATATTTTGCTTGTATCTATTGCACTTGAAAAATAAATAGAGCATTCATGTTCATGCATGGGAGGTGAAAATGGCTTGTTATGTAATTAACTTCTCTAATGTTGTAGCATAGAACTACCCAATTCCTAGTTCCATTCAAAATGGAATTAATGGCCAGTTGATTGTTAATTAAACTCCACTTGAAATCATAAAATTCCCTATGCCTTGAGTCCTCCATTATGGTGAATTAAGTGGAGTGAAGTAGGGATAGTGAGTGTTCTGCCATGTCCTCTAGTTGTGATTCTTGGTTGTGTGGTGGCCATGTTCCCCCCAATAATATCCTCCCTATTGCTCCATCCAAGGGTATGATACATATAGTTACATATATATGTGTGTTGCATTTTTATTTTGACATTTTTATATAATTTTTAATGTGGTATTGTCGATATTTTTTCTGGTTAAGGGAAAAATTCAACCTCCTAGGGCCTTAATGTAGGCTCCTCTATGCTTTTATAGAGGCGGTAATCCTCTTTATGAACACACTCAAATAATACGAAGTAAGATCAAAACATCAACATATGCACCTTTGAGTGGACTAGGTGTTTTAAAAAATGCAAGGAAAAGAACAACAATAGATTGTAAGGTTTATATACTAAATAAATATCCATCCATTCCATTACGGAAAGAAAACATCATTGAAGCATATCAAAATGTAGACATGAGATAACAAAGTTTAGATACCAGAAAGCTATGGAATAATTTCATTCATGTAAAATCATAAAGAGAATGGGAAAAAACATTCATGAGATTCATACATCTTTAAACAAGTTTCTGAACCACAAATGAACTACTTTTTCGAAAGGAAGCTCTCTGCAAAAGTAAAAAATATTACATATTTAAGTTAAACAAATGGCTAGTGCTTAAAGCACACAATAAAATCGTGATACTTAATCACAAATGTAAATGAATTCATCCCAAGGTGGACTAGGATTGGGCTCCCTTGAATCGTAACATAAATAATATACCTAGGATAAAAGAAGTGTAGTCAAGGATGGGCTTCAATGATGTAGAATATAATCAAGAAAGTTGAACTATCAAAGATTGGGAAGAAGGAAGGGAATGCTTCAAGAATTAAAAATACTCACAAAATTTGGAAGGATGGAATCTCTCTGTGGCTGAAGTCTCTACTTCCTGTTGATAGGGAAAATTGTCCCGCCAATAGTTAGTGGGTATCCCCAATGTGAAGTCCCAATTATAACTCACACCATTTGGGATGTGAGGCCCATCTAGTATATTGTCTTGACTGCCACAATGAATGTTCTACTCCTGGCTGCCTACTGTCGTTGCTACAACACCCTTCAAAATTTCACTGCATTCAAATTTTGGAGCCTACTTTATTGTTGTGACAAGTGTTTCCTTATTCGTCGAGTGTCACTTCATGTAGCCCTATCTGTTAAAAGTTTCCTTGAGTGCTCTCAAGTGTCAATACATTGATTCTAACATATTTGGTGTATTTCATGGTCGCAATATACTTGTTCTTGTAAAACGACACTTTTTGGTCACAGTTGCACACACTTCACCTATTGTACTTTGGGAATGCATGCAAAGTGGTGTTTTGATGTATAATTATTATTTTTTAAGTTTTTCTAAGTTTTATCAATGAGTTTGTATGTGTATCACATGGTTTTATGTCTAAAAATCATCACGTTCGCCCTTTTTCTACCCTCCTCACCTAGATAATTTTTGATTTCAAAGAAAAACCGTTGAGGCCAAGAGCACATGAGCACATTCTTAAGCCTTGATAGGGAATCCTTCATAGTTCAAAAGTGTGCCATGCACCCTCCAAGAGTGTAAAGCGCACTCCCTAATCCTTTTCCCATTCCATGTTCTCAACTGCACCCTTCAAGAGATCAAGTCTTCCTTTGAGTGCAGTCCCTCGACTTGAAGGAGTGCACCCTCCTTGAGTGCATGAGCACACCTTGAAGACATTAAGCTCAACCCTTCACCCTTCCACAGTGTCCCATGCTCTCTCTCGACACTTTGAGTGCATGAGCACACTCCGAAGGCATGAAGGTTCACCCTTAAGCCTTTAGACTTGTGCCATGTGCCCTCCTGGACCTCTTGAGTGCATGAGCACACCCCAAAGGCCTGAATCTTTCCTCCTTCAGCCTTCAGAAATTCATCCTGCACCCTCCCTCTCTCCCTTGAGTGCACATTGCACTTCGGAATCCTGAAGCCTTCCATTTCATCCTCCAGATTTGTGCTATGTGCCCTGCCTTAATTTATCTCTTCCTCTTGAGCACATGAGCACATGTCGAATCCCTGTAGGTCCCCCTTTATCCATTCAACCTTTCGAAGTGCACCCTTAGGCCCAAAATCTCTATTTTTTTCTAAATTACACTGAAAAGGAATGAATAGAAAATTTACATAGAACATCTTATATTTGGATATTTTTAGGCTAATGGTTGCTTTCCATGAGTGATTATAGCCACAGGTATCTCAGGAACAACATGACAAGCATGCAGGAGGAAGACCGGAAAGAGAAGACACAATAAAGGAAGCATTGAAGAAAAAATGACACATTGAAATATTGATGATCGAAGCACCCTAAAGAATCCAAGATTAAACACCCTTTAGAGGGTGAAGGCATCAATAATCAGAAGCTACTTGAAGAGAAAAGACATAAGTAGCATCCATGTCACCAGTGAAGAAAATCCATGTCATGAGTCACTATTCATCCCAGTCATCAAAATAGTGACATGTCACGTCTTTATCACATGATGATGTGGAAGTTACGATGTAATGTTATAATCATTGTAAAGACAAATAAGTGGAAGTCCAAGAGTCATGTATGGACAAAAGATCCATGGAAGTCCAAGATACATGTAATACCAAAAGTCATATGTAATTCCAAAAGTCATTTGGAAGTATGAATGTTTTAAAAGTCCAAAGGTCATTAGGAGTTGGAAAGTCAAGTGTCACGAGGATGTGAAAAGTCATGACTCAAGTTATAAAAGGATCCTCATTTCTCATGTAAAGGAAATTTAACCTTGGTTGTCCCATAAGGCATTAGAGAGACAATGTTAGTACTTTTGGGGAGAAAGTAGTGGCTCTTATGCTCCACTATTGGAGCTAGTGATGTTCATCGTATTTATGTATCTTGGAATTTTTTCTTAATATCAAAGCCTTCCATGCCAAAAAAATTTCACACATGGATTGTGAATGTTTGTAAGACTATTCTTTGAATGTTTATGGTTCATGTTTTCTTTCACATTTACTAGAGTAATTGAACTATTTCAGTGACTTCGGTGCTCAACTTATTGGAAATGTGTTGTAATGTTTATAATAATCGTTGAATCTATGTGAACTATTTCGCTTGATGTGAGACGAGTCTTTTTAATTCATGTGTATCTCCATTATGGTAGTACTATTACTTCTCTCTTATAGGCTCACTTTATTTTCTCCCTCGCAGTAAGAGAACCTTGATATATATGCAATCGAACTTTCACAAGGCACACTCGCTTGCTCATTCAAAAATACATTTGCACTTCTCTCTCATGTGAACAGCTAAAGCCAAGGTATATATTTAAGTAAAAAACATCTGTGTCATATTTTGTATGGGACTCCTACACCAAACAATGTGAGGTGTAATTGGGACCTTCTATTGGTGACATCCCCTATGTGTTGGAAGTATCCAACACCGTCAACATTCTGGCACCAGAAGGGAAGCCAATTTTTTATGGCTAATAACTCCACACACCCTAATCATTCATCTTCTGGAAAAGGTAGCAATATACTGAGCACCATTCCAACTCCTATTCTTGAAGTAGGAGGGTCTTTTCTTCCATGCCCAAAGTTAAAATATGAGGTTACCTACGAATAAATCCAAGCACTTTGACCTATAACCCATTGGTTTGCAAAGTATATTAGTTTGATTTCCGGTGTGTAAAATCTCTCACATTTTCCAAAAAAGAAATAAACGACTCATACCGATATATTGGTTTCTACAATGGAAGATTTGGTCTTTGATTCAGTAAAATCCTCAGAAGATATAGTCCAGCAAGATAAAATTCCACCCATTAATGAAGGGTACGAGGATGATGTTATTCTTTCTGATGATTTTTTTGATGGTTTAGACGGTGAAGGAGAAGACTCCTCAAATTCTGAAAAGGAAGAGGAACACAGAGACGAATACATGGCCAACCAAGACTTGGATTGGGTAGCCCAAGGGTCTCTTGCACTTCCAGACAATCTTCATAAGATACCTAAACATCTATAAAAGATGTTATCAAATTTTGATCTAGAAAAGAAGACAAAGGTAGAAGATCACATCAATGATTTATACATGCATCTATAGATGTTGGAAGTAAGGTACGATGATGTTTCTTGCAAAATTTTCCCTTATACATTATAAGGTAGAGAAACAACATGCTACCATAATCTGCATGTCAATTCAATCCAAAGTTGGAGGGAGTTTAAGAAGTTATTTCTCAAGAAATTTGTTGATGAAAAGACTCCTGCCATGTTACTGAAAGAGCTCGAAAACAATAAAATAGGGGAAAACGAGAAAGTGAAATAATTTAATCAAAAGTTCAATAATATGTTGAAAAATTTTCCCCCAGGTGCGTAACCACACAATTCAATTACTATTGATTATTACACAACCACCTTTCCCACTAACATTTCCCAAATTGTTAAAATAGATGTAAAAGAAACATTGGCACAAAAATTTGCAGAAGCGATCGTCGTCGAGAAGGACTTGCATGCTATTGGAGTTGTAACAAATTAAAAAACCCCAAGGAAACTAGTAGGAAGTCTCGACCTTCTTCAATTAAGGCTAAAGATAAGGACTCATTAGATATTGAAAGCTTGACCAAGATGGTGAAAACACCTACCAATGAAATTTCAGAACTAAAGAAAAGGTCAAGCAATAATTCTATTTGCAGTAAGCCTCCCGAGTATTTTCCTTTTTAAAGGAATAATAATGATAGTAACAACAATAATAAACCTGCCAAATCTTCCCAGAGTTCGAAATTTGTGTTGAATGTAGAAAGTATGGGCATGGATAATTATTGCTATTTAAAACAATAATATAATTTAGAAAAGACATGCCCACAATGGAACCAAAACATGAATGCTTTGGTTGCACACATTATTGATTCCTTACTAGCAAATGAGTAGGCAGAATAGACAAAAGAAAGAGAGGAAGCTGCAAAGGCTGAAGAAAGAAAGGGTATTGGACATGTAGTGAATTCATTTGATTGTATATACAACTCTGACAAGAAGAATGATGAGGAACCACCACAAAGTTATGCCCCTCCTCTAAAGAAAAATGGTCGATATAATTTAAGGAGTAAAGGTCCCATTTCTAATCAGGAGGTGATGATACAAAGATTAAAGGATCAATTGTTAAGAATGATATCACCACTGGTCAATCTTGCTCAGAATGCACAAAGTAGTCTGGAAATGTGACTAATTCCAAGAACACTTCCTCCTGCAACAAGAGTAAGTCCATCACTTCAGAAGTGTCAAATAAAGCCACTCCTCTAGACACTTTAGTATTGTCTGCTAGAGGTGAAAAAATTAATTATAACATAGTTAAATATTTTAAGGAAACTCGAGCCAATATTTCATCTATGAGTGTGCAAAGATCATATGCCAGTGTGAACTAATTGTCCAAGTCTCTTCATAACCTTCGCCAGGTGATAAATCTTCTTCCTCTTAAAAGTTGTCTGGTAAGTCAACTGGTCCCCTTGAATTTGTAGTTAATGTTGTAACATTAGAAGCTAACACTCTTTGCCCTTTGTTTTTATTAAAATTTGAAATTTTCAATTACAATGTCCATAATTGCTTAGTAGATTCTGGTGCATCAGTGAATGTAATGCCATTATTCGTTGTAAATAAAACAATTGCAAAATGGGACAAAACCGATGCACAAATTATTCAACTAGATAGATCTCTCTTCCAAGCTATTGGTGAACTCAAGAATGTGCTTATTATATTATCACAAGATGATCGAGTTCATCAATGTATAAATATTGTAATTGTGGACATCCCATAAGCCTATGGTGTACTCCTGAGTAGAGACTGGTCCAGTAAATTACAAGGGTTTTTTTCTATAGACTAATCACATTTATGGTTCCATACAAGGGCATGAATAACTAGATTCAGGTGTAAAGTGAGCCATATATGAAGCACGCTGTGAGACCACTTGAGGGTCACAATGTGGTTGTTGCTTTTGTTGATTTGATTTTTGGAAATTGTTTCCTTGAAACCAACCTCGAGTGTTATCAAGCACAATCATCACCCATTCAGCCAAATACATAGTTGGAGCTTCTTCCTTGTTCTCCAGCTGGTGCAAATGAATCTTGTAATATAGATGTATATATAAGTACTAATAATAGCATAGAAAGTAGGATAGTAGCTAATAATATTTGTACTTTATATTTCGATGGTTCAAAGATGCATGATGGCTCTAGAGCTGGTTACATACTTACAAACCCATGTAATAAGAAGCATATCCTTTCATTTAGTCTAGAGTTCGAGTGTACTAATAATACTGCCGAATATGAAGCACTTGTACTTGGACTAAAAAACTCCATCGATATGAAGGTAGAGATTCTCAATGTAATTCATGACTCAAAGGTGGTCACTTGTCAGGTATGGGATACTATCCACTTTGTCTCACTGCATTGCAAAAAATACCAACAAAAGGTATGGCGTTTGATTAATTATTTTAATTATTTTATTATTATTTATGTTCATACGCTTAGTAATGTTGTAACAAATGCATTAGCAAATGCAACTGCTAGGATGTCGCCATTGAAAAATGGTTTTTCTATTGAAATTATATATAAACCATCCATACCTGACAACGTCACTAATGTTCATGTTTTCAATGATGACCAACATATACTACACTTTATGGACAATCCTGATGTATTCAAAGATTTTCCCATAGAAGAGGATGAGCACGATTAGGCTTTACATGAAGCATCTAGTGTAATGAAAGGAAACACTATGCAAAAGAGTGTAGTGTCCCTAGAGAAGTTATATGACCCGCAGAACCAATTTAGAGGACCAACCAACACAAAGACTCAAGGTTCAAAGTTATCATTTGAACAAGTCAATTTGATAACCCAGGAAGATATGAAGTATGTTAATCTCAATACATGTTATTCCCCATAGGAGCGACAATAATTTATCCACTTATTCAAACAATATCGTGATGCATTTGCATGGACATATGAAAATTTAAAGACATATGATACTCGTATTATCCAACATGTCATTCCAATAAAATAAGGGGTAAAACCCTTTAGCCAGAAACTATTGAAAGTTCATCCAACGCTATAACCCCTCATACAAAAGGAATGAAGGAAACTGTTGGATGCTCAAATAATTTTTAAAGTTAGACACTCCACTTGGGTTTTGAACTTTGTCCCAGTTAGAAATAATTCCAGTGAAATAATGATGTATGTATTTTCACAATTTCAATCGAGCATATGATAAATACAGTTACCCAGTGCCATCCATGGAATAGATCCTCCAGACAATATCTGGGTCCAAGATTTTCTCGCTATTAGAAGGTTTCTCTAGCTATAATCAAGTGCTAGTAGTAGAATCTAATCAATTGAAGACTACCTTCAGGACCAAATGGGGAACATTTTACTTCAAGAGAAATCCATTTGGGCTTATCAACCTTGGTGCTACTTTTCAAAGAGTGATGAACATCACCTTCTGGGCCTTATTGGTTAGAGTATGGTTGTTTATTTGGATGATGTTACTGTGTTTTCAAAGAGAAGATCAGATCACATACATAATTTGAAATAGATATTTGAGAAGTGTTGAAAGTATGATATTTCTCGTAATCCAAAGAAATAATCTTTGGTGTGTCCTAAGGGGTTCTCTTAGGGAACATCATTGCGAAAAGTGGAATTAAAATTGATCTCGAGAGGTTCAAATCATTGATAGATCCTGTTGGCAGTGGATAAGAAGGTTATGCAATCTTTCTTAGGAAAGATCAATTTCCTGAGAAAATTCATCTCTGGTTATGCCCAAATAGTCAAGCCTATACAGGATATGATTAAGAATAATGCAACATACAAATGGGATAAATTGGAAAAGGACACTTTCGCTCAAATCAACTAGGCTATTGCTGATGCACCCGCGTTATTCAATCTAAACTATGGCAAAGACTTCCTACTTTATACGTTTTCTTCGGATTCGTCGATTGTAACCATATTGACTCAAAAGGATACTGAAGGAAATGAACGGCCTATATATTTCATGAACATCAGTCTATAGGGGCTAGAGTTAAATTACCCTACCATCGACAGACAAGCATATATTGTATACAAGGAAGTAAGTATTTTAGGCCCTATCTTTTAAAAGCTCATATGATCATATTTGTACCTCATCCAGTGGTAAGAAAACTATTCGTGCAATAGGGGCTCAGTGAGAATAAGGCCAACTAGATGACCTTCCTACAAGAATATGGTCTAGAGTTCAAACCAATTCATACCATAAAGGGTCATGGCCTTTGTAAGCTAGTAGCTGAAGCAGGAGATGTTCCCAAGAAAGATCTTTCAGGTTGGGAGCAAGAGATAGGAATGTACAATGTTGAACAGGTTCCTTAGTCCACAACTACAATGCCATGGTACACTAACATATAACAATTTCTAGAGCATGACACCTTGCTCACACACTTATAAAATATACAGAAGAGGGAAATCTATTTGAAATCTCTATCTTACCAACTAGTTCATGGAATGCTTCTCAAAGAGCACCACAATGGTGTCCTACTGAGATGCCTTGAGCCGCAAGATATAGAGAAGGTACTTAAATAATTGCATGATAGATTGATAAGTGGCCACTATGCGAGCGATACTACAATGCATAAAGTTATATGCTCATGCTTATGTCCGTAAGTTCTGAGCTTGTCAGAGGTGCATCAGTTGAGATCAGAAGTTAGCCACCCCACTACTACTAGTAGCAGTTGATGAACCATTCCAACAATGGGGCCTAGATGTTATTAGAAAAAAATTTCCTCACTCGTCAAAGAAACATCGATATATTCTCATGCGAAAAACTACTTTACTTGGTGGTTAGACAAGTAAATGACAAGAAAGTCATCTAAATTTTGCGACAAAAAATTATAACTAGGTTTGGCATTCTTACATCACTTGTCTTTGATAATGGGACTTACTTTTCATTATTAAAACTTTATGAATTTGCATTAGAAAATGGGATTGTATTAAAACATGCACCTAATTATTACCCATAGGGAAATGGTTTAGCTAAATTGATAAATAAGAATCTTATTTGCATAATCAAGAAAACCATCTTCTATGAGCAAAGAAACTAGCATACTGCCTTGACCATGCATTATGGGATGACTGTGTAACTCCTAAGCCTTCCATTATAACCTCACCATGATTTCTGGTCTATGGTAAAGAAGTTATCTTCCCCCCTAACCTATATCTTCCAACCTTGCAACTCTCCCAAGAGTCACAAGGTAGACCTTTTCTTTTGGTTCAAAGCAGGATATATACTTTACTCAAAATCAAGGAATAAAGGCTCAAATCCAAGGAGAGTTTTCTTTTCATCAAAGTCATGTTAAGCATTGGTTTGATAAACATTTTGCAGGGGCAAAGAATTTTGATGTGGGTGACTTAGTACTGAAGTGGGATAAACCCCTTGAAGAAAAGGGAAAACACACAAAGTTCCAACCAGTTGTATCGGCTACAACCACCCTCCAAAATTTTGGCCTATACCCAATTTCGGAGCCTCCCTTGAGAGTTTCACTTGATGACTACACACACTCAGGTTCACTCCATGAGTTCATGTGAGTCTTCGTGACCACCTTGCTTGATCATTTCACTCAGGTTTTTTCATGTTGATGTCAAAGTCATGCTTGCAACCATGTTCTGAAGTCTTCGCTTCATGTGTACTTGTTGTGTTCGCTATGAAAATATTTGTCACACTCACACACAAAGTCACATTCACTGCCGCGCAAGCATTGTCATGATCAACCAATGATCAATCACAAGTGTCCTGCTTTTCTCTTACACCGTCGGTCAGTCATGTTGAGCATGTGTTTCTAGATGGTTTGATTTGTCTCATCCTTAAGTCATGTAAGTGTGTGTTTGCAAGATCACGTATGCATGTTTCATTCGTTCTCACACTTAGTCCCTTTATTGAAGTTCTGACGGTCAGATTCCCTTCTGACAGCCAGACCATCACCCTGCCATTGAATTGATCGACTCTCACCCAAAACAGCGTAGAAGCACCACGTAAGCCATTTCAAGTTGCGTTGTCTGCAAGCAAATCAATCAACCATCATGCTGGTCAACCAGAGAGTTTGACCCAATAGCCAGCCCGAGACTGACTCCCCTAAAAAATTGTGTAGAGGTTGCATACCTTTCCCACTCTGCTGACTAAAAAAATTGTGCAAACAAGTTGGATAAACACCTAGTGCCCATCCCTGTCTCCCTCAGAAAATTGCGCAATTTTTCCAGCCATCCCTCTTGACAGTCAACTGACTCCTCACCCAGAAAATTGCCTAGTTTTCATGAGCAAGTCCTCTGCTGGCCAGTATTTCACTCAGCTGAGAAACTGCATAGAGGTGATCAACAGGCCAACCTTCCAACATCAGTGTAGTTTTTCCCGCTAATAGCTCCTGACAGCAGACTAAAAGTTCCCTCCAGGAATTGTGCAGTTTTTGCTTCCAAGCTCTAGCAACTGATTGCCAGTTCCCTCTAGGAATTTCACAGTTTTTTCTGCCAAGCTCTAGCAGTCGACTACGGGTTCCTCCAAGAATTGCGCAGTTTTTGCTGCCAAGACCCTGTTGCTCGCTCGTTTCATAAATTCACAGATTTGCCTACCCAACCTTTCCACACCCCAGAGTATTCCTCTAAAAAATTGTGCAGTTTTTTCCTCCAACTGAGCTATACCCCTCGGACAATCACTGTGGATCTGGATTGCTCATATTCATCACCCAATGACTCCTGCATAGTTTTCATTAGTAGTGCCCGGAGCCTCCATCCTGCCTCACAACCTTGTCACCTCTCTCGGTCACCTACATCTGAAATGATCATGCATCATGGTAGACTAGGAGGTTTATGGATTTGATGTCATCTCGTCATGAGTGATTGCAGACACAAGTACAAAAACAAACATGGCATGACGATGGATGGGATGAACAAAGGGAGAACATGCAAAAGGATAGGTTGACCAATGAATGAATAGACAATGCATGCAAAGAGATGTGTTCGCGAATGGATGATCATGCAAAGATGTGTTCACGGATAGACGAATGAGAAAACATGGAATATGTGTTCATGAATGGATGGACAAACAAACATGCACCTTTCGTGAACGGACGAACCTGTCAAGCTTACCAATATACAAACAAGGAACAATGTGTGAATGCAACATCAAGCAAAGAAATGACCATCGAAGACTCCGCACACTTTGCCATGCGGAGGTGAAGCTGTGACACACCATGAGGACATCCATCATCCAGTAGGACTGCAGCTCGACGTGCACACCAGTAGCATCACGAATGTACCATCACTGTCATGTCAAGTCATGTTGTCCACATCTCTACTATGGGCCATACTGTCAATCAATGTAATGTAACGTGGAAGTCCAAGAGACCCACTTGTTGTACGAAGAGTCATGTAAAGTCGAAAAGCCATGAAAGCCAAACAATCATGAGGGTAGTCGAACAACCACAAGGGTCAGTTTCACCTTTGGCTATAAGTACCCCCTCATTTGTATATGCAAAGAAATTTTCACCTCAACTCCTCCCTCATAGCCTTGAGAGTCTGTAATATTTTCTTTGAGGAATAGGTAGTGGCTCCAATGCCCAACACGTGGGGTTAGTGATGAAGGTGTAACGATGTGTCTTGGAACTTTCACTTAATTCAGAAGCCTACTCACAGGCCAACACGTTTTCACACATGTATTGTAACTGTTGTAAGAATAATCTTTAACATTTGTAATGCATGTTGCTTTAACATGTGTTTAACACTTGAACTAATTCACTTGTTGTAATGCATATATTTTAATGAAAATGTGTTGTATATGCTGTTAATGTTGTCATGCTCATGTAGACTACTCTCACAGACATCAGACATACCTTTCACATAAAAATTTCTATAACAACCGTTGAACTTGCGCAGACTAATCCGCTGAGTGTTATACGTGTTATCTTCCCTTGTGTGTTGTGACTCCCACATCTGTGTGGACTGTTCCACTGGAAGTTGTGCACGTCCTGTCATGTTGTGTGTTCCTAACAGAGTTGGGATTACTCTCAACTAACTTGGGACTCACTCCCACCCTCTCCTTCTACGGTGAAAGAACCTTTGACATAAGAGACACTTACAATCACCATGCACGTGAACCTCACTTCTTGCAAGACAAAGCATACCATTCTCCTATGCTGACAAGCAAGCATTGAGGAAAATCTTTAAGATAATGGCAACTGGGCCATCATATCGGATGGGACCCCCCCACCAAACAGTGTGAGGTCTAGTTGGGACTTCATACTGGGTGATCCCCTGAATTTCACCATCAACATTTCTGGTGCTAGAAGGAGGGCCAGATGACAAGTTGAGTCCTCGCATCTATTTTGAATCTCTGCATATCCATAATGACTAACTACAAAGTTTCTCTTCCAGAGTGTATGTCTTATGGAAACGACTTCAAAATCTCGGAAGAGCTCTAGGATAACTTGTCACATAAAACATATGATGGTGGAGGCCATGTAGCCTTGGTTAGGCACGCGGTCAATATTGTAGGATCATGCGAAATACATGGAATCTTTGAAGAATACATGACCTGCGCATTGTTCATCTACTCGCTTTGAGGGCACCCATTGCACTAGTGTGTCATGCTTCCTGTAAAATATATTCATTCTCTTGCTCATCTGGTTGCAGAGATAGACCGCGCTTTCAATCACTTAAACTGTAAAGCACTCGATAAAGAAATTCTGGAATTACGAAAAGCACCCAATGAATCTATTGAACAGTTTCACACACGCTTTTGTAATATTGCATACCGATTTCTCAAAGATGAAATTGATTGGGAATTTATCGATGGAAGATTTGAGTATCTTCTTTACATATCCAAAAATCCACAATTCTTGAAATCATTCGGATCCCACTCAACACACTTTAGTGATGGAGCTGCACAATCACAGGCAGTCACAGTTGTTGTCACAAGTGACTATCCACCCTCACCTCATAAAACAACCCCAACACTACAGAGTTATGTGGGAGATTATGCACACACATCTGTTGAACTGTCACATCCTCCCACCCCACCTGCTCTTGATATCTATGTAAATTTGGCTTGCAAGCCTGTTGGTTTTCACGTGGATTCATTCCCTCAACCTTCGTCCCCACATTCTTTTGATCCTATGGATTGTACTGTCTTGTGTTCTTCCATTCTAGATTCCTCACCTATTGTGAACAAGGATCAAGTTATCGACGGAGTTGGTGTTATGTAACCAACTTGCGCCATCATTCATGATGAGTGTGTGTGGGAATCTAAAGAACCCACTGTGAAGCGTGACTCCCTTCTAGTTGCGGTTCACCCGCTCTATCCTGACATCCCTTCTAATTCTTTCACTGTTGATTTCCCCTGTGAAAAATCATTTCCGGATGTTTCTACTTTCGATCATTCACGGGACACATTGGATGTCAGTCTGTCATTACATTGTGAAGAGGACACATCTTCCTCTGAAAATCCGTCCAATCTTGTAGGAATTTACAGGGTAAGTTCCTCAGAAAGAACACCAAAAGGACACCGCTCACAACCAGATCACAGATCAATACACCAGTATTTTTGACGTGGTTAAAACCCTCAAAGAGGGAAACAGTCCACGGCCTACGCCAATGTGGCTACTACAGGAAATTTATTAATCAAAGAATGAAAATTTACATAAGCTTCTCTCATGCACGGATTACCCGAACAATGACCCTCCATGCGCTTTAAATAGAACTCATGGACCAATCGGGTGTCAAGCCACGGATCAAGTGTCGGTAATACCGAGGAGAGAGTGAACCGTCGGATCACTACATATCGTGACCGTTGGATTGTAAGTTACAAAATGTACAACGGTAAAGAAACACACTTTACCTAACTCTATACCTAACTCTATACTAGACCAAGTTGAACTTAACTATTTCCTATGTGTCGGAATATCCTAACATCCCCCCTTAAGAACAACTTGGGATAGGATTAAAGGATTTACAAATATGACACAATAGGAGAAGGAAGGAGGCACTAGAGCCTATCCCCCCTTAGTGACAACTTCCTGAACTCCAAGCATATATCGAAGTTTAGTGAACTTCGCCTCTGTGAGAGCCTTTGTGAAGATGTCTGCAGCCTGATCATCTATTGAACAATATTGCACTTCAAGAACATGGTCATGAATGAGCTTTCTGATGAAGTGCATGTGTAGTTCAATGTGTTTGCTGCGCTGATGCTGGACTGGATCTTTGCACAGCTGAATGGCACTTTGATTATCACACCAAAGTGTGGTTGGATGCTGCTGCTCAAAGCCAAACTCTGATAGGATCTGACGAAGCCACAAGGCTTCCTTACTGGCTTCCACGGCACCACGATACTCTGCTTCTGCTGACGAAAGAGAAATGGTAGCCTGTTTCTTACAAGCCCATGTAATAGGTCCTGAACCAAGAGTGAAGACATAACTGGCAGTAGACTTCCGATCATCAGGGTCACCAGCCCAATCAGAATCAGTGAAACCAACTAATAGAGGAGCTGCTTTGGCACTGTAATGAATCCCAAATTGTACTGTACCTCGAACATAACGAAGTATTCTTTTAGCTGCTTTCCAATGACTTTCACGGGGGTTTTGCATAAAACGAGCAACAAGGCCAACAACAAAGGAAAGGTCAGGACGAGTATGGGTTAAATACAAGAGTTTTCCTACAAGTTGACGGTATAAGGTAGCATCAACTTCAGGAGAAGTACAAGAGACTGAAAGTTTGACTCCAGACTGAAAGGGAGAAGGGGCTGGCTTACAGTCTTCCATGTGAAAATGACGAAGAATATCACAAGCATACTTGGACTGGGAAAGGGAAATACCCTCCTTGGATTGCAAGACTTGAAGACCGAGAAAATAGTGTAAGTGTCCTAAGTCTGTCATTTCAAATTGAAGTTGAAGATGAAGATGAAGTTGAAGTTGAAGAATGCTCCACATGGATGTTATGTTTCTTCATTGCGGCTTCCAAGGCTTCCATCTTCTTAAAGCATTTAGATTCTAAGTGGCCATCTCGATTACAAAAGTTACAATGTCTATCAGTCTTCTTCCATTTGTTTTTATTGGTCCTATCATTTTGCTGAAATGATCTTTCATTTTGAGGCTGAGTTTGCTTAGGACCCTTGTTTGGTTTAGGACCATTCTTTTTAGGATATGACTTCTTAGGATTATTTGAATTTGGTTGCTGCTGGGCGGCTAACGCTTTCTTGGAAGAGTTTCCAAGATTAAGAAGACCAAGGTGTAAGAGTTTTTCTTGTTCTCTTATTAAAGAATCACAAAAAGAGTCAAAGGAAGGGGCCTTGTAGTCTTTGTCTTGACAAATGAAAGCTTCCCTTGTAGAATGGAAAGTGGAAACAAATACAGAGTAGGCTGGTCCCAACTTAGTAAGGATGGAATAAATAAGGTTACTATCTCCTTTCTTAACCTTAACACCTTCCAAGAGATATCTAAGGGTCTTGAATTTGGACAAGAAATCTTCAATGCAAGAAAAATTATTAGGATCCAATGTAAGCAACTCATTTTCAAGTTGATGGGCTCTAATTTCATTTTTAATCCCAAAAACTTTAGTGAGTTGTTCCAATGCTTCATGAGGAGTCTCAAGTTCTGCAATATGGAATCTAAGATCAGGAGAAATAGACATCCCTATCAAACCACGTGCTTGATCTTGTCTATTTTCCCATTTTGCAGCCTTGTCTTCATTTTTTGGTTTCTTCTCTTGGTCTGTGGCTATTCTGTAGAGACCTTTACTTCTAAGTAAATCTTCCATGTAGGCTATCCATTGGAAGTAGTTAGTGCTATCAAGAATGACTTGGCATGGACTTTCCATTTTTTTAAAAAAAACTGAAGCTGAAGATGCTGAAATTAAGTGTTCCAATGGATAGATCTCAAAAAATTAGGCGGTTTTAAAAAAAACGGCTCTGAAAAAGGCTTCCGGATGAAGAAGTTATGGCTTTTTGAAAAAAAATTGTTGAAGTTGCCAGCAAAGTGCGTGAATGTGCGGAAATGAAAAAATCTGCCCCCACAAAATGGAGACTTGAACCCAAAACCTCTACTCTCTTAAAATAGCTTTGAACCAATTGATCTATACAAAAAATTTGAGAGAGAGAGAGAGAGAGGGGGGGGGGGGGCCTTGGTTTGCGTGCTTGCCTTGAGAAAGCTCTTTTTCCCTACAAAACACAAAACACAAAACCCAACACGGACATGCAAAGAAAATGAACCTTATAGCTCGAAGTTAGCTTTAGCCAAAAAACTAGATATTTTAAAAAATGAACCTTGCAGCCCAAAGTTAGCTTTAGCCGAAAAACTAAATATTTTTATCAATGTTTCTGATTTTCCGAGATCACACTAAGGTGCAGGGAAAAGAGCATACGCATGAGAAAAATCCTTCCTTTCTGTTTCTGATTTGCCCAGATTGCACAGAGTCGCAGGGCAAAGAGCATACGCAAAAATGAAAGGTATAGATCCGGTTAAAAAAAAAGCTAAATAAACCGAAACCGAAATAAGCAGAGAGAAAATAACAGTAAACTGCAAATAAACACTGTATACCTCCAGATCTTAAAAAAGACGCAGCTAGGGCTACCGGAAACCTTTTCGCGTGAAACGAAAGGGGTTCCTCATTGGAATAGATGCTCCGAACACAACAGAGCAGTCCTCTCGTCCCGAAAGCAGTCAGAAATAGCAGATCTAGGAAACAGCAGTCGGATGCAGTTCTACCGGCTTCAGATTTGGATCACCAACGGACGCGGCCCTCAAATAGCTCTGATACCATGTAGGAATTTACAAGGTAAGTTCCTCAGAAAGAACACCAAAAGGACACCGCTCACAACCAGATCACAGATCAATACACCAGTATTTTTGACGTGGTTAAAACCCTCACGGCCTGTGCCAACGTGACTACTACAGGCAATTTATTAATCAAAGAATGAAAATTTACATAAGCTTCTCTCATGCACGGATTACCCGAACAATGACCCTCCATGCGCTTTAAATAGAACTCATGGACCAATCGGGTGTCAAGCCACGGATCAAGTGTCAGTAATACCGAGGAGAGAGTGAACCGTCGGATCACTACATATCGTGACCGTCGGATTGTAAGTTATAAAATGTACAACGGTAAAGAAACACACTTTACCTAACTCTATACTAGACCAAGTTGAACTTAACTATTTCCTATGTGTCGGAATATCCTAACAAATCTATCATCGGTCATTTTTGAAAACTCAGAGGGTGAACATCCTTGCTTCTCATCTACCCCTTTGCATGATTCATCAAATCATGAGGATGCCAAGAACCATCCTGAATTTTCTGATCTTGGTTGTCATGATCTCTCTACTACTTCAACCAATCACAATTTTGATTAAATCATTGTTAATATGTGTAAGGCATTGGTCTACGATGATCTATTTGTCGACGAAGTCGAAACCCCAAAGACTATCGAGGCATTTCAGCCTGAGATTATGGTTATGTCAGGTCCTCGTTGTCATGTGGTTGGTTTCGCTTCTGATAAGGAAATTGTTGAAACATGCAAGGCTCCTCATCAATCTCTGCTTTGCATTCAAGATCAATCCAACACTTAGATTTGACTTCTTCCACTCGAGCTACACAATCCCATCACTCATGCATTGGAGGAATCTTACACAACAAACACACTTTCACGACGTAAGTGGTCTACCTTTCTCACGTTTGGTTGCATGTCACAGTCAAGAGAATGCATGCACTCAACATCTGCATGCAGTGTAACACAACACCATGGCAAGTCCACAGAGTGCATGTCGTGCGCTTTCACTCATTTTTGTTCTGTGGACACTTGTAATCTCGGAGTGTGTTTGTATTCATCGTTATATCTTTCATATTTGTTGGTTTTCACAGTTGTGTTGTTCGCAAACCATGCCTTCACCAACATGGGTCGATCAATGCGCTGGTGGCTGCATTGGAAGTATCACTTCACGTGAGACGACCCATGCACTTTTAGCTTAGGAGTAGTAGTGTTTTCTTTTGAGTTGTTTGCTTTCATGCATGTTTGCTTCCTTTCTTGTTTGTTTTCTTACTCGCTTTGCATATGCATTTGCTTCTGCTTCTTGCTTTTCTTTTTGGTTTGTTTTCTTGTTTATGCCCATAGGTTTGTTTTGCATGGACTGTGTGTGACTCTTAAAAAAATCTAGGTAAAAAACATGAGGACTTGTACAACTATCAATACTTGGTTATCTGTCGTCCTGCCTATTATGTAAGAACTTGTTGCCTTCAGTCCATGATACATCGATGGAAAATATGTACACAGTCCAGGAGAACCTTGGCCCACACATACCGGCTGCAATCACTTGATAGGAGGGCTGACAACCTTCCTGTCAATGGCCAAGATATCAAGCATTATTTATAGTAGGACGGGCCACGCCCCGTGCCATGTACATAGTCTGCTTGCTGCTTGTTTTCATTTTGTTTTCCTTGCTTACTATATTTGTTCTTATTTGGTTTGTTCTACTTACTATTTTTGTTTAGATTTGTTTTTCTTGCTTGATACCTTACTATTTTTGTTTCCAAAAATAAGTGATTCCAACTATTGCGTTCTGGATCTTGAATAGAGTATGTGGATGAGATTTGAAGAAACTTGTGACACTACAACACTTGGCCAATCTTGTGTCTGTCCTTTATGTGCTTGGTTATAACCTTTGGCATATGAAGTATTGACAGAAAATATGAGCCATCTGCGAGGGAAGGTTTGGTACAACCATGAACCTGTGTCCACACTGGGAAGCCCCATGCATGCACTCAGCCTTCTGCTCTGTGTGTTCAAGCTCATCCAACTAGTAGAAATGGAGAAGGGGAAAATCTAAACAAGCAAACCTATGTTAGGGGTATTACATGTTTATCTAAAGGAACAACCTCTTTTGCTCTTAATAAGTTAGGATCCCTATTCCGCCCCAAAAATAAATAAGTGCCTGTGCACAGTCCTCCTAAAAAATACAAAGGTGAAAGAAGAGAAAGGCTTCCTACATAGAGAGGTGAAGCATGCAATTCTACCAGGGTACTGACTAGGCTCACTGGCAGTGGAGAAATGTGTGTGTTCCTGCGTGACTCCATCGGGGTACTATCTAAGCCTACTGGCAGTGGAGCAACACCAGAGATGAAAACTTATACTCTGAAAATCTTCAACTCACGAGCTAAACTACCCTTCCTGAATTCGAAACACTGTGATCAAGTTGAACTTTTGATTGTGATTGATTGAGTTGGCAAAAGGTGAACCATGTATGTCCATGTGGTAAGTGGGGAAGCCAGAGTAAACCGAACAGTGATTCAATACTCCCTGAAAGACCAAGGCCTTGTGCTATCAATGAACCAAAACATAGAAGCTGGAGTTCTACTAGTGTGTCGCCAAGTGTTGTAGTAGCTACAACCACCCTACAAAATTTTGGCCTACACCCAGTTTTGGAGCCTCCCTTGAGAGTTTCATTTGATGACTGCACACACTCGGTTCACTTCGTGAGCTTGTGTGAATCTTTTCGCCCACCTTGCGTTATCATTTCACCCAAGTTTTTGCATGTTGATGTCAGAGTCATGCTTGCGACCATGTTTTGGTTATACTCAAAGTCTTCTCTTCGTGTGTACTTGTTATGTTCGCTATGAAAACATTTGTTGCACTCACACATGAAGTCACATTCACTATTGTGAAAGCGTCGTCACGGTTGACCAACGATCAATCAAAAGTGTCGCACTTGTCGCTTACACTGTCGGTTAGTCATGTTGAGCATGTGTGTCTAGATGGTTTGAGTCGTCTCATTGTCAAGTCATGTAGGTGTGTGTTTGCAAGATCATGTATGCATCTTTTGCTCGTTCTCACATAGGAGATTTCTAGTTTGATGGTTGCTTGTCATGAGTGATTGCAGCCATAGGCATCTCATGAACAATATGACAAGCATGCGAGAGGAATATTGGGAATAGAAGAGACAATAAAGGAAGCATTGAAGAACAAAGAACACATCGAAATCTTGATGATAAAAGTACCCTAAAGACTCCAAGATCAAAGATCCTTTGGAGGGTGAAGGCATCATTGATCAGAAGCTACATGAAGAGAGAAGACACAAGTGGCAACCATGTCACCATTGAAGAAAATCCATGTCATCAGTCACTAATAGTCCCAGTCATAAAAATAGTAATTTGTCACGTATTTATCACATGATGATGTGGAAGTTATGATATAATGTTGTAATCAATGTAAATACAAATAAGTGGAATTCCAAGAGTCATGTATAGACAGAAGAGTCATGGAAGTCCAAAAGACATGTAATACCAAAATTAATTTGGAAGTCCAAAGGTTGTAGAAGTCCAAAGGTCATTAGGATTTGGAAAGTCAAGAATCATGGGTATGTGAAAAGTCATGCCTCAAGTTATAAAAGGATCCTAATTTCTCAGGTAGAGGAATTTTATCCTTGGATTCTCCCATAAGGCATTAGAGAGACAAAGTTAGTACTTTTGGGGAGCAAGTAGTGGATCCAACGCTCCACTATTGGAGCAAGTGATGTCCATTTTATTTATGTATCTCGGAAATTTTTCTTAATATCGAAGCCTTCTAGGCCAAAAGATTTTCACACATGGATTGTGAATGTTTCTAAGACTATTTTTTGTATGTTTATGATTCATGCTTGCTTCACCTATATTGGAGTGATTGAACTATTTTGCTGACTTTGGTTCTCAACTTATTGGAAATTTTTTGTAATGTTTATAATGATTGTCACATCTATGTGAACTATTTCGCTTGATGTAAGAGGAGCCTTTTTCATTCATGTGTCTCACCATTAGGGTAGTACTATTACTTCTCTCTTAGAGTCTCACTTTATTTTCTCCCTCACAGTAAGATAACCTTGATACATCTGCAATTGAACATTCACAAGGCGCACTTTCTTGCTCATTCAAAAGAACATTTGCACTTCTCTATCGTGCTAATAACTAAATCCAAGGAATATCTTTAATTAAATAACAACTGAGGCATATTCCATATGGGACTCCTACTCCAAATGGTGTGAGGCCTAACTGGGACCTTATATCAAGGAGATCCCATGTATGTTGGTTGTATCCAACATTGTCAACACCGTCGAATGTAAATGTATTAGAGAGAGGGAAAGAATGAAATGACCAAAGAACGAGAGTGAGATCATCTCATGATTTATAACTTGTAGAATGGAATAAAAGAATGTAACAAAAAAAAGGGGAAGCCTGTCTTGAGAAAGGTTAGTGAGCTAAAACCATCTCATACATACATGAATATGAAATTTCCATAAGTTAATTACGAATCAATTCACAGTAAGTTACCAACATAGTGTGAAACAAGAAATCAAAGATTCAAACCATACATGAAATCCATAAGCCAAAAACTAGTTCATTAACATACCACCCACATGAAAGAACACATCCAAACACAATGGAAATACTAGAAAACCAATACAACCACTATGAAGATGCACAAAATATATGCTAAAAGTGAAGAACTTCTTATTATTCCTGTTGTAAGTTCAAGTACATGTTCAATAAGTCCACCAAAGCCTAGTAGTGGAACATGGGATTCTCATACTGACGAGGCTCATCAATAGGTATATTATATGGGTCACAATGCCATCCTCCATCTTATTAAATTATCATTTTCTCACATTTATTTACAAATTTTGTTATTTTATGCTTAGTGTGAGGAGTAAAGATGTGTTACTATGTCATGTGGCATAATGTTTGTTAAATGCAGGAATTGGAGCACTTTTGAGATGATTTGAGTGCAGGAACTTGGAGTAGACAAGCAAGAGAGATTCTAGGAGATGGTACACCTCTTTAATTCCTCAAATAAGTTGAAGATCACCCACTCTATCTCATCAATTCAGTGTCATTGGTAGCCAAGCAGACCGAGTTCATTAGAAGTCGAGCCAGTGAAAGTTAAGGAAGATTTAGATTCACCTATTCTCAAGTTAGGGAGGCAAATATCCTTTATTTTTAGGGAGTTGTTGGTAGCTCCATTTTTGTATAAATAAACCAGCTAAGAGACTCATTAGGATTCAAAGTTTTATTGTAGCCAAGAGGCCATTAAGATGAAGCACATTTTCCTATTATTATTATGATGTATTTACCACTTTTTGAATGATAACGAGAATTTCTATTTTGATCCAACACTGAGTTGACTCAAAGGGATGAAGCTCTTAGGTTAGGGCCCAAACATAGCAGTAGAAGTTCCTATTTTGTGTCTATATTATTAGGTTATAATGTTGATTAGTTGTTGCAGTTTATTCATGTCTCTTTCAACCTAAAAGATTGATTAAGTTGTTGGTTTATTCATGCTTCCATTATCTTAGAGGATAAATTAGTTTTTGCAGTGAAATAGAATAAAATACATCAAAAATCTTGTGACAGTGACCCCTATCTCATCTCCCTCATGGGATCATGATTAGAGGACCCCACTCTCACAACCCAAAAACAAAGTTTGATTTCTTGTCAATTGCATAAATCAAGTTGTAGCATTAGTTAGATAGTTGTTTATGATTTCTTGGAAATAGTTGCACTTATTATTTTTCATCTCCTGATTGTTGTAGCTTAGAATATATTTTAGTTCATCAATCAAGTTCTTAGCAACAATTAGATTAGCTTTTCCAAATTCAATTCATCTTTTCCATATTGACATAAAACAATTTGCAAATGAAAAGTAATAAGTGTAGGTGTTATGCTAGGATTGTTGATCTATAGGCAAGGATCCTTTCCACCAACTCCATTTAGGTCCTCTCCCCCTTCTGTTGATGCATGCCAACCCATGTTCTAAACCTCTGTTTTCAGGTCACCGTGAGCAAGCCATCTTAGCCAAACTTGACCTTCTTGAAGTACTGGGCTTGGCCAATGGTGAAGATCACCTTCCCCACATTGTCCGCAGCTATCATACACCCTTCTAACCCTTCATATCACCATTTTTACTATCCAAACCCTCTCAACCAACTTCCTATAGCATTTCAAGATATCCTGTAGCAGTACATGATATATTGTAGCAACATCATGTATCTCGCCTGTAGCATATTTTTTTGACCTTGATTTGACCTGCAATGATAGTCTAGCCTAGTTTAGGTGTAATTTCACTCCTTAGCTTGGACCCCATGCCCAAAAGTGCCACCTAGACTAGTCCTTTCGGTCATTTAATCTTCCCGCAAGATTCAATAGCATTAGTCCTTCCTATCCAAACTTATCAATTATATTTATTTTACTTTGCAAGTGTGAATTAGGTAGACAGTGCATGCACTTTTGAATTATGAAATAATACAATAATATGATGTTTTCAAGCAACCCTGATAGCTAGATGATTGAGTGCAAGATATCATAGTTTCCTTTTTGCAACTTAGCATAAGATTATATCCTTTCATGGCATTTACAAGTTGAAAACTTTCATCTTCTGAGAGTAAAAACATTTACTTTCTCTGCACTAGGACTAGACTTCACAATATTCTTTGAGTAGTTAGACTCCTTTCAGTTCAATAGAGGACTGGTATGGAACCCTAGTGATCAAGTGACCTAGTTGAGGGTTACATGAGTAGAATAATGCATATATTGTGTATACATCACTGTCACCTCTAAGTTTTTATTAAATCCTGGGTTAATAAATTAAATTTGGTAGCCTTGGGAGGTGAAACACTCTTGTTGCAATACTCTGGCTTATCAATTTTTGGAACTGTTGTCGAGGAGGTGTCTAGGTAAATGTAGTTTCTGCTTTTCTTTCTGTTTTACATTCAATAGGTAGATGTTATTCTTTCTTTCCTTTTTGTTTTGTAGTTGATTTTGAAAAAAACATAAACACATCTCTTTCATGCCTCGTAGGAGTATAGAAACTTTAGGGACATTCTTTCCAAATACCTCCACACCATCAAAAAATCAACCTTCACTCTTCTTCGGTGACCATCAACTTCCCTCTCTGCAGGGGAGTTAGAGGACCCCTTTGGTGAACAACCTGAGATATTTAAAGAGCCTATTGGGGAAGAAGAAGAAGAAACCATTTCACATACCCACACATTAGCTGAAAACAGAAATGAGGGTGCTTTTCCCATCAAAGAAACTAATGGAGATACTAGGATGAAAAATATAAGCCCTTGTTACATTCCTCACTTCCATTGCTTAACCTCAAAAGACCCTTGTAAATTTTTATTTTAGTTTGTTGTTGTGTGTAGAACTTATGATTATGCTTATGATGACCAGAAGTTGAAATTATTCCCATCCACCCTTAAGGATGCAGCGTTGCACTAGTTCATGTGTCTACCTAGGGATAACATCACTACCTCGACTCAAATGCAACAATCCTTTAACAACAAGTACAATGACTATTGTAGGTCCAAGGACACCAAGGAGAAAATATTTAGGATGACTATTATACCAGATGAATCCCTCGAAGACTATGATAAAAGATTCCAACTCAACTATAAAAGGGGAAGATGCACCCTTGATCCTGAATCACTCAAGTGAGTCCTTATTAGAGGAATCAAGGAGGTCATATTAGAAACCCTAAACATGTTGTCTAGAGGGGACATATTTAGCTATCCTATGAAAACATCAAGACAATGTTCAAAAACCCTTCTAGGGTTGTCAGGAAGAAGGGTAGGTCTAGTCAAGCTTTCGCTAGTTCCTCTTCCTCCAACACATCTATCAAGAATGAAATTAGAAACATGTTGGAGGACTTTAAAAGTGAAAGTTTGCACATATTTTCTCTGCAAATGGACACCATGCAAGTCAAGAGGAAGCAGAGAGAGCCTTAGCTATATTTTTCCCTAAATGCACTAGAAGGCACCCCATAAATGAATGTCCATTAAATGTTATAGAGATCTACTTGGTCTATGAGGAAAACCATTCCATAGATAAGTTCCCTTCCTTGTCTGGACTAAAAGTATAATACCAAGGGGCAGAAGGTGGAGCTGAACAAATTTGTTACGTCAATCAAAGGAGACCTCAAGGACCTTGGCCATACTAGTAGGGCATGTAAGGTGCATCTTATTCCTATTACCATCCCAACCAGAATGCACCATTTTCCGCTTGGTATTCTTCTACTCATCATTCATGTTCCACACCTTCTCCTTGGCCTTATGCACCTCAGTATCCACCCCAACCTACCAATCAACCATTTCATCGATATGCTTCTACACATCCTCAGTGGAATACCCCATCACAAGGTTGGAGGCCTCAATTCAACCAACCCCCTAGCTTATTGCCTCCACCTCCATCTCAACCACAACTCATTCATCTTGATATACCTAAGCAACCCCAGATGCCTACCCAACCAAATATAAACCCAAACAACAAGTAGGCACAACAAGTCTATAGTGGAGAGACATCTTACCTTGCCTATGTTGTGGAGATTTAAGAAATCAACCTTAGGTTTGGAAGAGTGCTCCTAGATAACCAACCTCCATCTCCATCTTAGGAGCTTGAAGAGGAAAATGAAGAGAGTGTTCCTAAAGCCAATCCACCTCCTTTTCCTAAAATATTGATCGATTCTAACCAGCACACCCTAGAAGAGACTAAACTTTTGTGAGAAAATAAAATTTCGTGTGTGAAAATCCTACTCCTCCAAGCTATCAAGGATGTTCCCATCTACAACAATCTTATAAAGGATAAATTCTTTAAACATCCTGGGAGGAGAAAGAAAGACACCCCTACCATCAATGTCACTAGTCAATTATATGATCTAATGCCGGGGAAAGTGATTTTCCCAAAGTATCTAGACCCTAGAAGTCCTGTGGTAGATGTGCACATTGATGGCATCATTGTCCCCCACACCTTGATTGATCTTGGGGCTGCCATCAATGTGATGAATAAGGAAACTATGCTCAAGATAAACCTCCAAGGATATTTGAGAAATACCACAACAGTGTTGCAACTTGTAGATAGGTCCATAGTGGCTCTTGAGGGAGTTGTTGAGGATGTAATGGTCTCTATTGATGCATGGAAGTATCCTACTAAATTCTTAGTTCTCCAACCCAAAACCAAATTCAATGGCTATCCTATCATCCTTGGAAGACCATGGATAGCCACTGTTGATGCTTACATAAGTTGCAGAGCTGGATACATGGCCATTAAGAATGGACATTTGTCCAAGCAGTTGATATTGTACCCTCCTTCTCAACCATCCCTTGAGAATGAATTACCCCTATGGTTGGAAGAGGAGGATGAATATGAAGTGTATCATACCACATCCCATCCAATTTTTACCTTAGATTCTATTATAGGAAGTGTGCAACTAGATAAAGATGACCTCATTGACCAAATCTTCTAGAACTAGTCCCCCAACACCATGACTCTTGATGAGTTTGTGAAGGAATATGAGGGTAATACTTAGACTGAGTTATACCCAGTGGACCCAAGTCCTTCACATGTCAAATTGGTAGAATTTGGACCATATAAAACCTTGAATATCAACCCCTCTCTCTCAGCCAATGAGGAAAATAAGTTGTGTGACATGTTGAGAGAACACTTAGGTGCCTTTGCCTAGAGCTGTAGAGAAGCGAAGGGAGTGCTTCCTTTAGTGTGTACTCATCACATGTACATCAAGGAAGGATTAAAACTAGTGTGCTAACCTCAAAGGAGGATGAAACCATCCCTCAAAGACATAGTAAAGGAGGAATTGCAGAAATTATTGGATATAGGGTTCATTTACCCTATCTGAGATAGTGAGTGGTTGTCTCATTTGGTTTTGGTCCTAAAGAAAAATGGAAAATGGAGAATCTGTGTGGATTACAGATAACTAAACAAAGCGACTAAAAAATACCATTTCCCTCTACCTTTCATTGATCAAGTCTTGGATGGTCTTGCAGGGAAGAAGTTTTTCTCTTTCCTAGATGGGTTCAATGGCCACAATCAGATCTAGATTAGCCTAGAGAACCTGGAAAAAACTACATTCACTTATCCTTGGGGTACCTTTGCTTATATGGTCCTTCCTTTTGGATTATGTAATGCCCCTGCCACATATCAAATGGCAATTCTAAGCATCTTTGTTGAGCTAGTCCATGACTCTGTAGAGGTCTACATGGATGATTTCACTTCCTATGGGTGTGACTTCCTGCAGGCTCTCTCTAACCTTGGGAAAGTACTAAAGAAGTGAATTGAAATGAACCTATTGCTTAGTCCTGAGAAGTGTGAATTATGGATGAATGTAGGGACTATCCTAGGCCATTCAATTTCTCAAGAGGGAATACAAGTGGACCCAAACAAAATTGCCATCATAAAAAGGGTCCCTACTCCTCAAAAGTAGAGGGATGTTAGGAGATTCTTGGGTCTAGTTGGATATTATAGGAGGTTTATCAAAGACTTAAACAAAGTAGCCTCACCATTGTTTGGCTCGCTGGCCAAGGAATCTGAATTTTGCTAGTCAGATAGTTTCCAGTAGACCCTAGAGATCTTGAAAGGAAAATTGACTAATATAACCATACTTAGAGACCAAATTGGGATCTTCCTTTCCAAATCCATGTTGATGCATATGAAAAAGATGTAGGAGCATCCATAGGCCATATAGATGACAAGTTTCCTTATGCCATTTACTTCATTAGAAAAAATCTACGGTTGAATTGAATTACACTGTATCTGAGAAGGAACTCTTGACTGTTGTCAACTCTCTGAATAAGTTTAGACACTACAACAATAGATATCAAAACTTTGCACATAATGAACATGAAACTATAAATTATTTAATGAACAAGCCTGATATGAATGCTAGAATTATTAGATGGTTTCTTTTACTACAACAATTTGATCTAAATATCATTGATAAGCCAGGTAAAGAAAATGTAGTTGCATATTTTTTGTCTATAATTTCTTTGCCTACAGGTGAGGAAGGGATGGTTGATGATCAACTACCAAATGAACACTTATTTTCTATTTTATTTTTCTCTCCACAGTTTGGTGACATAGCTAACTACCTAGTTGTTGTAGAGTTTCCTCCAAATCTATCATCTAGGGAGAAAAGTAGAATTGTAAGGAAGAGTGCCCCTTTCACTTGGATTGGGGCAATCTCTTCAAGTTGGGACCAGATCAAATATTTAGATGTGTCAGGGAAGAGGAGGTCTTTGAAATCCTCTTAGCCTATCATGATGGGCCTTGTGGAGGTCACTTTGCTGCCAAGAGGAAAAATTTCAAGGTTCTACAAGCTAGCTACTACTGGCCCACTCTCCACCAAGATGCAAGAAGATACACCAGTCAATGTGATCAATGCTAGAGTATGGGGAAACTTACTCCCAAGGATGACATGCCCTTACAACCTTAGTTTTCTTTAAAGCCATTTAAAAAGTGGGGCATGGATTTCATTGGGCCAATCGATCCACCCTTGGGGCAGAAAATGTACATAATTGTGTGCATTGAATATTTGACAAAGTGGGCTGAGACAAAGACTGTCAAGGTAGAAACAAAGGAGAAAATGGCTGAGTTCCTAAGGGAGAATGTGTTCTACAAATTTGTGTACCCCAGAGAGCTAGTCACCAATCAAAGAGCTCAATTCACATCACATCTGATTGAGAATTTGTTAAGGCAACATCATATCAAGAACAAAAAATCTACTGCCTATCATCCTCAGGCCAATGGAAAAGTAGAGGTCACTTAGGCATCCTCACCAAGGTTGTGAGCAGAAGAAGAAAGGATTGGGTAGATATATTAGTGGAGGCCTCTTGGTCCTACAATACCACTTGGAAGATCACTACTGGTTTCACCCCTTATGAATTAGTCTACAGAAAGAAGGCTCTGCTCTCCATTGAGTTTAAATACAATACCTTGAGAATGGAAGCACAATTGGATTTAGATGTTATGATGGCACAATAGGAGAGGTTGCTCCAGTTAAATGGCTTGAATGAATTCAGAATGCAAGCCCTCCTAAACACTAAATTTATTTGATCACAAAGGAAGGTCTAGCATGATAAGAATATCAAGGACAAGGTCTTTCAAGAAGGATATTGGGCTTTTCTATATGACTCAAGGTTCAAGGAATTCAAAGGAAAATTGATCAAAAGGTGGCCAAGCCCATAACTGATAGAGAAATTCCATGAAATGGAGCTATTCAGATCGGGACCATTGATGACGAAGGGATTCCCTTGCTTGTCAATGGCTATAGATTGAAGGCTTACAGGAGGCCTCTGTCCAAGGCATAGTTCATCAGCACCATCAACAAGCAGGTGAATATGATTGGAAGTGTCCTAAATTCCAAGTCACAACATCCTTAAACACTATTTTTGTTTGTGAAAAAAATAAAAATAAAAATAAGAGAAAAAAGAAGAAGAAAAAAAATAATAAGAGGCCTAGATGAAAACCTCCATGAGACATCTGAGGCCAACTCTTGGGTGAAAAACCTCCCTTGAGGTGCCCAGGGAAGATAGGTAGGTTGAAAACCTCCCTTGAGGCAGCTTGTGTGTCCCTCAAAATAAAAAAAGGAGAAAAGGAAAAGGAAACACAAATAAGAATGCCATGACAGGGATCTACAACCTGCCCATAAATAGTTTTGTCATTTTGCTGGTTTTGAGGACAGTGGCAAGTTGTAGAACTCTAGGAACAACATGCTCGAGTTCCATTCCATTTTCCCTCCATCTACTCCATAACATCCATGGAAACCATGTCCTTACCAATCTTGCCCATCCTCAGGCCCCGAAAAATCCATTTTTAGGTCCTTTCTGGTTTTCCACAGGATGTCCTAGAATTGCTACAAGAAGATCTTTTAGCACTACAGGATACCCTTAAATTCTATAGGAAGGAGGTTCTGATAAGAAAATCATCAATCATGGCCTATACTCGGCTAGCTATAGTCCTCATCTTGATCCAACCACTCACCCATCCTCCATGCATCCCTAATCCCAAAAAATCACCATTTCTTAAAGCCAACCCTAAACCCTGTCTCATTCAAAACAAAAATAAAAAAGAAACATAGAGGACATTTCCTTTGTTTCCATATCCCTTCATTACTCTACCAAGACTCTAACTTCATCCTTCAACCCGTACACTCCTCACCACTCCTATGAAGAAAGGCCCTTGGAAAAGAAGAAAAAAAGGGGTTGCTACAAAATCTCCTGTAGTAGTCCGTGCCACTATTATGATAAACATGAACCCTAATTATTCTTCCCATCCAAATTGAGGGGATGGTACCACCATCCCAAAACACCTTGCCATTCCAAGAAGGATCCCACAATAGTAACAACATCACCTAGGATATCATCTAAGCACCCTCACCCATGAAAAACATCAACAAGAAGATACACAGGAGAAGAATTATACACAGGAAAAAGGGACAACAAGATGACTTCTTAAGAAACAACACAAGAGGTCCAACACTCCAACATGCATTGATTGAGCACAAGGTAGGCACCTGTTTGGTAACCTATAAGCTTATCCCTAATTGTAAAATAATGAAAAATACATGAATGTCGAAGGAAGGTTTTTTTTATAGGCTGGAGGCGGCCAATTAACTTAGATGCCCTCAGCTAGTGAACAAAAAGTGATCCATTAGTCATCATGCAAAGGAGTGTCACATCAGTCAAATCAATTAAGAGGGAAGTCATAATCAGTTAAGAGTGAGTGGGAGTTAATTATGAGGCTTGAGAGAATGATCACCCAAGGTGGGAAAACAGTCCAAATATGGAAAACTTGTACCACTTCCAACCATCACAAGTCTTTGAGCCCTAGCCAAAAATAGCATAAATCTTGAACTTCCTTGCATTTTTTATCATTTCAAAATCCATTGAGGTAGGTTCGAGCTTGGGAAGCTATCTAGAAATCGAACCCTACTCTGTCAGTCCTACAAGAATCAATCATAGGAAATGTAGGATGCTATAGGAAACAACTGCAGGAAGTGCAGGAAGCTACAAGAAGCTACATGAAGCACATCAATTTCTACAGGGAACCTCCAAGGGTGAAAAAACACTGCCTAGGGTTGACTTTGTCTTTAATTGTGATTACACCAGGCTTGGCAGTGAAAAGTAAGTGGCCCTCTCATTCTTCTATCCATGATTTGCATGCTAGAGAAGCTTGTACTCTCTTAGTAATTATAGTCATCTTGTGGACTAAAAGAGTTTTTTCTCTATAAAATATAAGGGATACACAAAATTTTCATCAATTAGAGGTTCCACCCCTCTGATCCCTTTGAGTTCATATTAGGGCTACCATCCTCCTACACCTAATTAAAAACAGAGAAGAAGATGGGGGGGGGGGGGGTTCAATGGAAGAGAACCTATAGATACTAAGATAATTCACCTTCATCCCCCTGCAGTAGACATTTTCAGGAGGCATCAATGGTTAGGTTTATTTGAGTTGCTAAAAAGATATGATGATGATATCACTTATGAGTTTTCCATGGTTTTAAAACCTCAAGGGAGAACTAGCGCTACCACTTTGGTGAGAGGATTATCCATTACCATTAATCTAAGATGATTTGAAGGGTGACAACACTTCCCCTAGGGGCCTAGTGGAGGAAAGAGGACAAACCCAACAGTGCCCTTACTAAGAAGAATTTCTTCACTCATGACGAACATCCAATTGAAGATAAAAAGGGAGTCATAAGGGATAACCTCCCCTATCCATGGGATGAGGTGGGATACCACATCCTTAAGTTCATCTCTTGTGAAGGAATACTAAGTGTAGTCTATGGCTACTAGATCAGACTCCTCCTTGAACTTAGATTTCAAGAAAGATTGCCCATGGCCCAAAGACTTAGTGTGCCTTATTTCCTCCTACAATCCATCATGGACATGAGCTAAAAGGTGAAAGAGGGAAAACCATAACACTTAGGACACCATCACCTCATCAAATTAATAGTGGAAGATGCTTTGAATAACTTAAGAGTTCATATCCTATCGTCCACATTTAGAGACATGGATAGAGAAGTATTCCTTGACACTTAGGTCCTTGTGCTTGGAGTAGAAGAGGCAGGAGAAAAGGAAGGAGAAGAGGAAGAAGAAGATGCAGAAGAAGAAGAGGAGGAAGAGGCAGAAGTAGAAGAGGAAGAAGAGACAGAGGTAGAGAAAACAGAGGAAGGAACATAGAAAAAGGAAGAAGAAGAAGAAGAAGAAGAAGAAGAAGAAGAAGAAGAAGAAGAGGAGGAGGAGCAGTAAGAAGAACCAAGTCTAGAGAAGCCACTACACCTAGAGAAGAGGAGGTACCCCCAGAGCAGAGAAGTATGTCTCCTGAGCACCCTAAAAAGGAGGTAGTTGATGTCCTAACTTCCTTAAGCACACCAATCAAACCTAAGAAGAAAAGGCAGAGGCAAACTCCCCTCTACTTAAAAACAAGGAAAGCACTAGAATTAAACAGGGGAAGCCTAAAAATCCCACAAAGACCCCCACTATAATTGAGGAATCACCAAGTAAATGAGAGGAGATAAATGCCATTGAGATGGAAGTTGAGAAAGGCACATCTCCTGGAGCCATCTCAAAGTCTCCCATCACCTATGTAAGAAAGCATGTCACTAGTTCAACCTCCTCTAAGCAGCCCAAGGCACCTATCACACTCCAACAAAAAAGGAAGTGCCTTCTATAGGAAATAAATACCCTTCTATAGGAAACATAGACAATGCTACAGGAAGAGAATAAGATTATATAGGAAGAACAAAAGGGGAAGAAAAAGGGAAAAGATGCAACACAATAGTTACAAGAGGGGGAAAATTCTCCAAGAACCTTTGAGAGCGATTTTCAAGAGCTATAGGAGCCTAGTCCACAACCCAATTTGAGCTCATATTACAAGTTCATCGAAGGAGGAAGAGTGATACCACATAAATTTGTAGTCCCTCTCTTATTTGAACTTGAGGCAGAAAGAGGAAGGACACATAGATGGATTCAAATTACCAAGTCCAAGAAAGTGGAAGATGTGGGCCTTATGGAGGAAAATCTCTTAGAAATGGGAAAATAATTGAGTGAGTTAAGGGATAGAGAGTACACAATGAGAACACAACTGCAGGTATAAAACACATGGTTGAGGAAGAAATTGCAAGAAAAGGAGACCCAATTGGCCATAATGGCAAGCCTCTCCATGGAGGCACTTCAATGTAGACTGTCACCCAAATCCTATGCAATTTTCCTCAAAGACCAATGGATGTAGTTCTAGATTAAGACATTATCACAACATGGGACCATGCCATTCCAGGACTATAAAATGCTCATTGAGTTGTGTGATAAGAGTAGCCCTGAAGGTAGAGCCAAAATTGTTGAATTCTACCTACACAACCTCACCTTAACTGACATGAATGTTTGGGATCCCAATGCCAAGTTGGGAGACTTGCAGCTGATGGATCTTGCATCTTGGATGAGTCATGAGGAGGCCAGGGCCGAGGAGGTGAAGAGAGTATTGATAAAATAATAAAGAGAACCCCTCTACATCAGGGTAGAGCAGATAAATTCCATGGCTATGATCAATAATCACAACATCATTTCCAATGATGCTAAGCTGGCACCTAGATACCTTACCACCCAAGAGTAGGCCATCTCCCATTTTTAGGACACTCTAAGACTATTGGGGTAGAGAGCTAAAAATCATGCCAGAGAAGATGGAATACCCTACCACATAGTCTTCAGATCAGGGAGTATCACTCTCATGAGAGATTGAGAAATGCATTGGATAGAACACCCTTGTACAAGAAGGTAATGCAAAGACTGAAGATCAACTAGATTGGACTTAAACTCAATCCACCTTTGTTGTTGGGTTTACAGGAGGGAAGGAAGGAAGAAGAGGAAAGGAAGCAATGGGAAGAAATAGAGAAGAATGCAGGCTTCTATCCTCAGGAAGAGACACCATCTACAGAAGCTTCAGATGTCAGAGAGGCCACCAAGGCCATGAAGGACATGGACATAGATGACTAGGTTTCTCAGAGGATGAGAAATAGTTTCAGTAGGGGGTGATGATGAGGCTTATCAATAGGTATATTATATGGGTCACAATGCCATCCTCCAACTTATTAAATTATCTTTTTCTCACATTTATCTACAAATTTTGTTATATTATGCTTAGTGTGAGGAGTAAAGATGTGTTACTATGTCATGTGGCCTAATGTGTGTTAAATGCAAGAATTGGAGCACTTTTGAGATGATTTGAGTGTAGGAACTCAGAGTAGACAAGCAAGAGAGATTCTAGGAGATGGTTCACCTCTTTAATTCCTCAAATCAATCGAAGATCCCTCACTCTATCACATTAATTTGGTGTCATTGGCATCCAAGCAGGCCGAGTTCATAAGCAGCCGAGCCAGTGCAAGTAAAGAAAGAGTTATATTCACCTATTCTCGAGTTAGGGAGGAAAATATACCCATTTTATAGGGAGTTTTTGGTAGCTCCATTTTTGTATAAATAAACTAGCTAAGTGACTCATTAGGATTCAAATTTTTATTGTAGCCAAGAGGCCATTAATCTAAAGCAAATTTGAAGGTTATTGTTATGATGTATTTACCCTTTTTGAATGATAATGAGAAGTTATGTTTTGATCCAACACTAAGTTGACTCAGAGGCTTGAAGCTCTTGGGTTAGGGCCCAACCCTAGTTGTAGACATTCCTCTCTTGTATCTATATTCTTAGGCTAGAATGTTGATTAGTCATTGCAATTTATTCATGTTTCTTTCAACCTAAAAGATTGATTAAGTTGTTGTTTTATTCATGCTTCCATTAGCTCATGGGATAAATTGGTTGTTGCAGTGCAATAGAGTAAAATGCATAAAAAACCTTTTGACAGTGACCCCTATCTCATCTCCCTCATGGGATCATGATTATAGGACCCCACTCTCACAGCCCAAAAGCAAAGTTTGGTTTCTTGTTAATTGCATAAATCAAGTTGTAGCATTAGTTAGATAGTTTTTTATGATTTCTTGGAAAGAGTTACACTTGTTATTTTTCTTCTCATGATTATTGTAGCTTAGAAGATATTTCAGTTCATAAATCAAGTTCTTAATAGATTAGCTTTTCCAAATTCAATTCATCTTTTCCATATTGACATAAAACATTTTGCAAATGAAAAATAATAAGTGCAGGTGTTATGCCAGGATTGTTGATCTGCAGGCAAGGATCCTTTCCACCAGCTCCATTTAGGTCCTCTCCCCCTTCTGTTGATGCATGCCAACCCATGTTCTAAACCTCTATTTTCAGGTCATTGTGAGCAAGCCATCTTAGCCAAACTTGACCTTCTTGAAGTACTGGGCTTGGCCAAGGGTGAAGATCACCTTCCCAACACTATCCCCAACTGTCATACACCCTTACAACCCTTAAGATCACCATTTTTACTCTCCAAACCCTCTCAACCAACTTCCTATAGCATTTCAGGATATCATGTAGCAGTACATGACATCCTGTAGCTCACCTGTAGCAGCTTGTTTTGACCTTGCTTTGACCTACAATGGTAGCCTAGCCTAGTTTAGGAGTAGTTTCACCCCTCAGTTTGGACTCCATGACCAGAAGTGCCACCTAGACTAGTCCTTTCACTCCTTTTCCCTTCCTGCAAGATTAAATAACATTAGTCTTTTCTATCCAAACTTAGCAATTAGAATTTCTTTACTTTGCAAGTGTGAATTAGGTAGACAATGCATGCACTTTTGAATTATGAAATGATAAAGTAATATGATGTTTTCAAGAAACCCTAATATCTAGATGATTGAGTGCAAGATAACATAGTTTCCTTTTAGCAACATAGCATAAGATTGTATCCTTTCATGGCATTTACAAGTTGAAATATTTCATCTTTTAAGTGTAAAATCATTTACTTTCTCTGCACTAGGACTAGACTTTACATTATGCATTCAGTAGTTAGACTCCTTTCAATTTAGTAGAGGAATGGTCTGGAACCCTAATGATCAAGTGACCCAGTTGAGGGTGGCATGAATAGAATAATCCATCTACTGTGTATATAACAATGTCACCTCTAAGTTTGTATGAAACCCCAGGTTCATAAAGTAAAGTTAGTAGTCTTGGGAGTTGCAGCACTCTTGTTGCAATACTGGGGCTCATCACATACCACCTTCAAGGAAAAACCCTAGCCTCACCACAATTCACCCTACTTGGTTCCAAATACTTGAGTGCCTCTATCTTCTTCAGCAACAGAAAACTCTCTAATGTTATCCCTAGCTTAAGTGCTAAAGTTCCTACAAATGAGACATGAGGGTATATTTATAGAAATGAGGTTACCTTTCATCTACCTTAATGACTCTTGGAATTCCTTATAAATCTCCAATGGATAATGGATTTAGTAAAAAAAAACATTTACAATGAAATGAATATCATGAGGTATTCACATATGCTTTGAGCCAACTACCATTGATAATGTTGTTGAAAACTTTGAGATGATTGTGGTGGCTTCTATGGAACTTATTCATTTTGTTGTTGCATTGATCGTTGACCCACACTAGCATCTTATATCTCTGTTGATATGCTAATCCAAATGGTTTCATACATGGTAGAAACATGTGGAGCTACCTAAAAATACCTTGCTTATCCATGGAATTAATATGCATGCTATTGTAGTGCAACACCTTCATGAATCAACACTAGAATGACATTCCAAGTCATGAATTGCTTGCCTTTGATGCCACATAATTCAAAGGATTGTTTGTTCTACACAACCATTGTCCCCTAGCCTTTTATCCTTGGGCAAGGTAGGTAGTCCAAAATATTTTCTTAATCACATTTAAAAAACATTACAAGGTGATCTGTTATTGGACCATTCTATATGCATGTTCTATATGCTCGTAGTGAAGTCTTCCATCCTGGACTATCCTTGAAGAATTGTGTTGGGCTCAATCCTTTCCTTAAAGGAAGTCAAACCGACAATTTGGCTATGAGATACAATTCCTTAATTTGAAATAAGGATTTCCACTAAAATATTATCTTGGCCAAGCTAATGTGTTTTCAGGTTAGCATAATATGCACCACTAGCTAGTGGCATTATTCTAGGTGGTAAAAAGACTCGGTAATCCATACCTCCATTCACAAATAGGGATGCATAAGGATTTCCATCAAATGGCCACTGCCTTAAATAACTTTATTAAGAGTATCTCCATCTTGATAATAAAAAACCTCAACAATGAAATATAAATTGATCACCAAGGAATATTATGGAAACTAATGCAACCATGTTGGAAAGCCTTTACCTAAACTAGAAATACAAATAAAATCCTTAAAAGTATAACACAATGCAGTTAACTCTCCAATAACTCCAAAAGCACCAATTTCTACTTCAGGAGATTTTTAATCATTGATCTTCCATTAAGTTTTTCTAGATATGTTTACGATTTTACACAACCCACAAACCTCACAGGTACTCCTAAAATGTAATTAATAGAAAATGAAACTACAACATTACCATTGATTGTATTAAACTTAGTCAACAAAATACCATTAATCAACCTGACATTAGGAGAAGTATAAAGGTCCACCAGTTTCTAATTGAACTTTGTGAGCTGGTCCTCAACATC
The DNA here is from genome assembly GCA_031772625.1 of Pinus tabuliformis. Classification (NCBI taxonomy): domain Eukaryota; kingdom Viridiplantae; phylum Streptophyta; class Pinopsida; order Pinales; family Pinaceae; genus Pinus; species Pinus tabuliformis. The sequence goes on along the minus strand of CM062820.1, from coordinate 563,499,627 downwards.
ATTTCAAACCGGTGCTTCCCCAACAAAGATTACTAAGTCTAGAATATTGATGTTGATGACTTTAGATAGATCTCTCCTTAGAGGTTCATTATCCTGCATTTGTCCAACTATACCTGCAAGAATGAAATTTGACATGTTTCGACAAGCCTCTTGAATGGATTCTTTTGAGACAATTGCTAGAACATTCTCATAACCTTTCTCAAAAATAGGAATATGAAGTTTATGCACATGTGTGCAAATCTATTCAACAACCCTAGAACGAAATGTATCACATGCATATATCATAACATTAAACTCATGTTGCAGTAACCAATATTGAACCTTCACAAGGTTTTTTGATTTCCCCACTCCATCTATGCCAAAAAAACACAATAAAATATGGTATCCCTTGCTCTTTTGTAGCAAGCACATCCTTCAAGATATCAATAAAATGTTTGGTTGTCAAAATTTGAAGAATATATTCTTCCATTGCTCCCTGTATAGTAGAAATTTTTTTATGAGAGAACCCAACCCTTTTCCTTCAAGATTGGAAACTATTGATTAACAAAGATTTTTTGCAATCACCTATGCCACATTCTCAGTCATAAATTAACCGTTGAGATGGATAATATTTTTACTCTTAAAAAATAATAAGGATTCCAAAAGTTTTGTGATGTCAATGAGGTGCGGGGCGAAGCATCTTAGAACACATTGAACAAGAACACCATAGCAAATTAAGAGAGATCATAAAACCAACAACACTGGTCTATGCTCAAGATATTTTTGGGATACTTTATAACCAGCCTAGATCCATCTTAACTCCTGATCTACCAAGCGCCGAGAGGGATCAAATCTCTTGAGGTGAAAACCTCTTTTTTGAGGGCAAAACTTGAGGAAAGGTTTGCACCTCAAGAGATTTGATCCCTCTCGGCGCTTGATAGATCCAGAGTTAATGGATCTAGGTTTGTTTTAGTCGTGTGCGGCCAAGGAAAATATATCGAAGATATGATTAATTTGACCAATAATATGTAAATACATCTAATATTAATATAATCATTTTAAATATACTAAATATGTCTGAGATTATTTAATTTTAAATTAATAATTTTAAATATGCTAAATATGTTTGAGATTATTTTAATTTTAAATTTTCTTAGTTACCTCAGTTTGTTGATGATAAATATTGTTAATAACTTTAATGATGAAATAAAAATTTTGAATGCAAAGTGACAATGTAATAGTGTTGAATGATAGAAAATGTGAATAATAAGAATGTAGTCAATTACAAATAGTCTTTATTGTTATCAATCTCAAACTACTTTCTTGTACTATTCTTATTGTCACCCTTATTAGTTTTGTCATTTTTTCATATCGATTATATGAGAAGGACAGTTGAAATCATAAACCATTTAAATATTTATCTCGAGCTGTTGTAGTAAACATCATACCTTGTCTCTCTTGTTCTCCAATATTAATAAGTTGAATTAGTATAACACAAAAATCGATGTACACTGCAAATAATTTTTTGCGCTTACACTAAAATCAATGCACATTGTTAATCCAATCACTTTAAAATTAATGTACCATCATACATCCAATTACATCAAATCAGAAATCAACATCTACACTAAAATCAATGCATCTAATGCAAGCAATCAAATAAGATTAGAAAACAACTTCTACACTGAAATCAATGCATCTAATGCAAATAATCAAATAAGATTAGAAATCAACATCTACACTCAAATCAATGCATCTAGTGCAAGTAAGCAAATAGGATTAGAAACCAACATCTACATTGAAATCAATGCATTTAGTGCAAGCAATCAAATAAGATTAGAAATCACCATCTACATTGAAATCAATGCATTTAGTGAAAGAAATTAAATAGGATTAGAAATCATCTACATTGAAATAAATGCATCTAGGGAAGGCAATCAAATAAAATTATAAATCAACGTCTACATTGAAATCTATAGTGCAAGCAATCAAATAGGATTAGAAGTCACCATATACGCTAAAATCTATGCATTTAGTGCAAGAAATAAAATATGATTAGAAATAATCTACATTGAAATCAGTGCATCTAGTGCAAGCAATCAAATATCATTAGAAATCAACATCTACACTAAATCAATGCATCTAGTGTAAGCAATCAAATAGGATTAGAAATCACCATCTATAGTGAAATCAATGCATCTAGTGCAAGAAATATTCTTCCCTCTCTCCCCCGTCCATATATATCTATATCTTCCTCCATCTCTCCTTATGTGTCTCTCTATCTCACCCCCCCAAACATACATGCTCTCTCACTCCATATTTATCAATCTCTCTATCCCTCCCTCTCTCCACATCTCTCTTCTTACATCTCTTCACCTTCCATCAATATATTTGTCTTCCCTTGTCTCTATATATCACCCAAAAAACATACATTCTCTTTCTCCATTCTATCTATCCCTCCCCCCCTCCTCCTCTCCCTCACTCTCTCTCTCTTCCCCTTCTCTCCCTCTCCCCCGCTTCTCTCTCTTTCCTGCTACTATCCTCTCTCCCTCTCTCTCAATCTTCCATATCACTCCCTCTCTATCTCTCCACCTTTCTCTATCTATGTATTTCTTCTTACCTCCCTCTCTCTGCCCATCCAACTTCATCTCTCTTTCGCTCCCTCTCTCGACTCTCACAAATTCTCTCTTCCTTCCTTTCTTTCCATTTCTCTCCCACCTCTCTCCCTCTCTCTCTCTTTATTCTCCAAATCTATTACTATATCCTTGCCTCTCTCCTTCTCTCTCATTTTCTCCCCCCTTATTTCCATATCTCCTTATTTGTCTCTTTATCGCACCCCCAAACATACACACTCTCTCTCCATCTCTCCCTTGTCACTCCCTCTCTCTCTCCACTTCTCACTCTCTATTTATTTCTTCTTCCCTCCCTCTCTCCCCCTCCAACTCCATCTCTCTATCCTTCCCTCTCTCCTCCACTCTCTCATCCTTCTTCTCTCTCCCTTTCTCTCCTACCTCCCTCTCTCTTCGCCCATCACTCTCTCTCTCTCTCTCCCTCTCTCTCTCTATCTCTCTCTCTCTCTTTTCCCTCTAATCCTCTCCCTTCCCCCATCTCTCTCTCTCTCTCTTTTCCCTCGAATCCTTTCTCTTCCCCCATCTCCCCCTCTCTCTCTCTCTCTCTTTTCCCTCGAATCCTTTCTCTTCCCTCATCTCCCTCTCTCTCTCTCTCTCTCTCTCTCTCTCCAACTATGTTACTTTATCCCTCCCTTTCTCCTTCTCTCCCCCTTCTCTCCTTCTTTGTCTCTTTATCTCACACCTAAACATACACACTCTCTCTCCATCTCTCCATTGCCACTCCCTCTCTCTCTCCACTTCTTACTCTCTATGTCTTTAATCTTCCCTCCCTCTCTCTCTCCACTTCTTACTCTCTATGTCTTTAATCTTCCCTCCCTCTCTCCTCCTCTCTCTCCTCCTTCTTCTCTCTCCCTTCTGTCTTACCTCCCTATCTCTTCCCTGCTCTCTCCTCCTCTCTCTCATCCTTCCTCTCTCTCCCTTCTGTCTTACCTCCCTCTTTCTCCCCCTCCTCTCTTTCTCTACCCTCCAATCCTCTCATTATCTCCCTCCCTCTCTCCTTCTCTCTCTTCCCTCTCCATCTTTGTGTCTCCCTCTCCCTCTCTTACCCTTCTCTACCTCTCTCACTCCTCTCCCTCTCTCTCTTCATTCCTCCTCTCCCTCTCTCTCTTCATTCCTCCTCTCCCCTATCCTTTAGTTTATCTCCATCTCTCCCTTATGACACCCCCTATCTCTCCACTCTATCACTTTGTGTCTTTGTTCTTCACTCCCATATATATCTAGAGTTAATATGTATATCATGATATATTAAGATATATTATAATATAACAAATTTAATGTTGTATTAATCTAAATTTATTAAATTTAATAATATTAATATGAATATTAGATTTAATAATAATAATAATAATAATAATAATAATAATAATAATAATAATAATAATAATAATAATCTTTTAATATTAATATTAGGGTTAATAATGTTTTTTTGCATGGTATTAATAATAATTTGGCCCATGGGCTTCACCTAAATGAAACCTCTTTTTTAAGTGTTCATAAATATAAAGTGGATTATGGAGTAAATATAAAAAGAGGTTTATTTATATTTTTATTTATTTACCATACATTTTTATACCTCTTTTATAAATATGGCATTTGGACCATGGTATTTGGCCCACAGGCTTCACCTAAATAAAAAACTTGATTGAGTTTTCTTTAAATATAAAGAAATTTATGGAGTAAATATAAAAAGAGGTTCTATTTATTTACCATACCTTTAGTTTATTTATATTTATATTTATTTACCATACCTCTGGAGTAAATATAAAAAGAGGTTTTATTTATTTACCATACCTCCAGTTTACGAAGAAAATAGCATTGTTGGGTAGCATTGTTGTAGGCTCCTCACAACTACGCATTTGCTACCAAAGAAATGGGTGGGACTTGTTGAATGATTTATCCATCTACTGGAGGCCTTTCCCATAGAAGCCAATGAACGATCTGTGAACTAGAGGGAAATGGCACATGATTTCTTGAGATTTGAACTAGTTTGCCCGATTACAGTTGTTCGAGCAGTGTGAACAGAGAAGTGTGAGTAGTGTGGTTAGCAGTGAATAGTGAGTGGTGTGAGAGCAGGGAGATTTTATGCAGCAGAGGTATCGATTTGCAAGAAAGGATCAGCGATAACCTGAACAATATGGAATTGTGCGAAGTAATCTTGGCATTTTATAGACCTACATATTTTTCAAAACATGTTGGATGACAAATGAATTCAAATATGACAAAGGGACAAGAAATTTTAGAACATGTGGAGACAAATGACTTAGGACAAGTGAAAATTGCCTCATCACCCAAAGCTGGGAAGTGGTTTTGGGTCAATGCTAAACAATATCGGGGCATTTTAAAAAGAAGACTAGCCCGTCTAAAATGGGCACAGATAAGGAAAAAATGGTCTAAAAAGGAAAGTACTCAAGCCCTTCACAAGAAGCACTCAAACAAGTCCTCTCTACAAGCACGTGGAAACAAGAAGTCCAGAGGAAAATTCATTGATGATTTTGGCCTATATACTCCCACATCCACACCTCTCACCTTGTCATCTGACCTTTATGGGAAAGAATTTTTAAATGCAAAACAAAGGTTGGAGGTTTTAGAAGCTAAAGAGCAGGAAAGATATCATAAAATTCATATAATAATAGCTGAGAACAAGGCATTAACAGAAAGTAATAAAGTTTTAAAAGAACAAGTGGCATTGCTACAGGAAGCTCTCCTGATAGGGAAGACAAAATGGAAATGCATGATGGTGGATGTGCAAAACATAAAGAAATATGTAGTGGAAAGTACGGATGTGGTGAATGTGAAATCATCTTACGATAAAGGGAAAATGATTGCCCAAATAAACAACCATGAAGAGAAAGCAAGAGAAGAAATGAAAGGAGATTCCGCCAAAGTTTCCAAAACTTGGGCTCAAGTTATTAGAAATTCTTCTAATGAGGAAGGAGAAACAAATATTTAGGTTGACAACATGCATGATAAAGAATGCAAGGAAAGACAAACTTGGGCAGCAAACATAATTATTTTAGGGGTGAAAGACTTTGGGAAAATGAATGTAGTCTTGACCTTGCAAGAGACTTCTTGAAAGACAAGTTGCTATGGCAAGGACAAATATGCCAAGCATGGAGGGTAGGTAAGTTTAACAGGGAGAGAGCTAGGCCCATAAAAGTCATCATTCCTAGCTTGCATGTTAAATATATCATTCTACGCAAGAAACATCTCTTGAGGGGTTCTCATTTTTCCTAGAAGAAGATTTAACTGTAAAACAACAGGAGGAAAGAAGGGAGGAAATTTTAAATGTTACGGCAACAAGAGATGAAGGAAAGAGAGCATGGATTTATAAAGGCAAAGCTATGATAGCACGATTTGGACGCCCTTCCAAAATAGAGTAGCAAGATGGTAATAAAGAAGAGGTAAAAATACTCTTCAATAGGAAATCAGAAAGCAAGGTCACTATGGGAAAGCATGGACAAAGACTCAAATGTGAGTCTTGCATGTCAAAATAAATAGAAATCAAGTCATGCCCAGGTTTGATTAAGATTAGTTTGTTGGAACTGCAGAGGTTACCCATGGAGACGAGGACCTGGGTTAGGGCCTATTGTGGAAGATAGAGACATAATTTGTCTCATAGAAACACATGAACATGAAGGGTGAAAGAAACCTTTGTTTGAAGGATACTGGAAGATGGAAGTGTGGAACAAGGCAGCGGGGAATGGAAAAGGGCACGGGGGTATCATGGTTTTAGTAAGGGAGAAAGAAGGTCATATCATTCAGTTAGAAAAAGAAGACTCAAATAAGAAACTAATTTGGTTTAAAATATCAGAAAATAGAAACCACATCAGAATTGCAACATGCTATTTTGCACCACAGGTTTAAAAAATCTACAAAGGTAGAGGGCTTGACCACAAAGATCCATTTGCAGCCTTAAAAGTGGATATTGCAACATATTTGCAGCTAGGTTAAGTCCTTATAGTGGGTGATTTCAATGCTAGGACTGCAAGTGAGAAAGCTAGCATTTTTTGTTGTAAAGATGATTGCGACCCTATTTGGCTTACAGAAGAGAGGAATCATCAGTGGGAAAGAATTTCAGAGGACAAGGGCAGAAATATCTTTGGTGAACAATTCTTACTCTATGTGGGGCCTTTGATTTAGTCATTTGTAATGGCTTGACTAGATGGGAAAAGTCTGGTAATTTCACTTGCAATATATACAATGGAACAAGTGTAGTAGATTATGTATTTTGTTCGCATGGTTTGTGTGAGAAAATGGAGGAAGTTTTGATTGGAGATTAGTTGTGGGACTTAAAATCAGATCAAAGGCCAATTTATTTATGTTTCTCTTGGATTGGAAAAAGAAATTAGAGTCAAAAACTCAGCTTGTCCAACAAAATCTCCCACAGGATAGAATTCTTTTGACCCCAGAAAATTGTAATACCTTCAAAATGACACTAGAGAGCCCTTAGAGAAGGAGAAAATCACAATTCACTGCCTTCATATTCATTAAATAACACATTTAATTCAATGCGCACTTGCAAAGTGAAAAAGAGAAAAAAATAAGAAGTCTGAAACAAATTGCTTTCTGGTTAATCCATGGTTTGACGAAGAATGCAAAAAGGAAAGGAGAATGTGGAAAAATTCAAACAAGGATAAGATAAATCTTAAAGCTTACAGCAGTTATTAAGCAAGAAAAATGTTGATTTCATGGTTTCAAGGAGGGAAGAACTTATCTTCCTTGGGAAAAATAATCCCAAATTATTTTGGAAGAAGCTCCAACCGAAAAAGATACAAACTGGAAATAGTATTACAAATTTTAAATGGTTTGATTATGCAAGACAAATATATGAGCAGGCTCCCAAGGTTGACCCTCCCCCCTTGGTCAACACTGATACTGAACTCTTCATGGTACAAAAGGTAGAGATGGGTATCAAGAAGTTGGGTGTTGGAAAAGAAAAAGACTTAGCTGAACTCCAAGTAGAATATCTAAAGTGGGGCTCAAAGATTCTTGCACCTCACATTACAAAAATCTTCAACAACATCATACAATAGGGGCTCCCCAAAAATTGGACAGCTAGTCTGGAAATACCTCTTTTCAAGAATGGTGACATCAATAATCCCTCCAATTATAGAACCATCATGATAAACCCTTTGTTTGCAAAGCTATTTGGAAGCATGTTAGAAAACAAAATTGGCAAGTGGGAAAAAGAAAGAGATAAGCATGCTAAAGGGAAATCAGGTTTTAGACCTAACCATTCCATAATTGATCATTGTATAACTTTAAGGCACATCACTGAAAAAGTTTGGGAGAAAAAGGAAGAAGTCTTTTGTTGTTTTGTTGATTTTAGAAAAGCATTTGACTTGGTTCCTAGGGATAAGCTTTGTCAAAGAATAGAGGAACTTTGGGTTCATAAAAATTTGAGAGAAGTTGTGCATAGGCTATATGAAGAGGTGAAATTTAGAATTAGAACTCCAGCAGGCATTTCTGAAAGTTTTAGAAGCGATATCGTGGTTAAGCAAGGTTGCCCACTGTCTCCTACCCTTTTTTGTTTATATATCGACAAGATTGAGGAGTGGTTAAATTCGCAAGGGGGTGATGGTATCTATTTGGGAAACTTTGTTATAAGGCTTCTTTTGTATACAGATGACCTTATTTTGATTGCTAAATCGACTCTTGGTTTGCAAGAGCACTTACTATCCCTTGAGAATTTTTGTAGAAGTGTGGGAATGCAAGTCAATATCAGCAAAACGAAAGTAGTGGTTTTGTCTAAGAAAATAAAACTAACCATAATAAGTTCTACTTTGAAGGCAACATTGTGGAAGAAGTTGCGGATTACAAATACCTTGGAATTGACTTCAACAAAAATCTAAGCTGGAATGGTTGTAGAAAGAAAAGAACTTTGGGGGGTTGGAAAGCATTTTATGCTTTTCAAAATAGGTGTAGAGAGGCAGATTTATGGGACTGGAAAAGAACTCAAACTCTTTTTGGGCTTCTAGTGATTCCGATGATTCTCTAAGGTTGTAAACTATGGGTCAGCAGTACATCCGACATGCAGTGGAGACAAATTGAGAAAATTCAGAAGTGTTTGATTAAAAACAAATTTAAGATTAAAAGTGCAGTTCCTTATGCTATATTGTTAAGTGAAACATGGACTACTCCTATTGAAGTGATTGCTATGTTGCGAGTCATAAGGTATTTAAAAAAATTATAGCAAATGGAAGAGGGTAGATGGCATAAGGTTGTCTTTAATGATATATTGTGCAAGAGCAAAAAACTTGGATGTAGCAAAATAACAAATGGTTTAGTAAATGGGGTATTTGCTTGAACCTGTCCCATAAACAAGAAAGAGATAAAATATTTTGTTATGGAAAAGTTCCACAAGAATACTTGGGATAATGAGATAAGAAGAAAGAAAAAATACTATATTGAAGTGTTTAATCCCACTCATAGTCATCAACAAAAGCATACATAGATGCCAATATCTCTTGGAGAGCCAAAATTCTTATTGCTCTATTAATGACTAATTCTCATCAACTCTATTGTGAAACAGGGCGATGGAAAAGGCCAAAAGAAGTGTGGGAGGAAAGAATATGCATTTTTGTTCTTCTGGAAAAGTGGAAACAGAAAAACATTTCATTTTAGAATGTGAGGCCTTCCAAGACAACAGCGAAAGTTATGCAGATATGTTGGAAACTAGCTCTTGGGATAATCTATTTAGCGAGGGGTTTATCGAGAAGCTGGGAGCATTTATTTTGAAGCTTCACAGAAAAAGGGCCGAATGCATCAAGCAGATGAAGCATCAATCTATCCCATAGGCTATGTTTAGCCTCATGGACGTTAAAATACTTTCTTTATTTATTTCTTTTTATTTATTTACCATATATCTTTTTTGAGCGTTCGTAAACCTATCTCTTCATATTTTAAATTTATATTGTGTCTATACATAATAATAATTATATTGATTTTTAAATAGGGCCAACATTAGATTAAAAATGTTAAATGTTAAACATTACATGTTAAATGTTTACGTTTAGTTTACATGTTTACATGAAAGAAATATTAAAAGATTTTGGAGCAAGATTTTCGATTATTTGTGTTGAATTAACCTTTTCCCTTTGATTTTAGAAATGACATTGACTTTAGTAAAGAGTAAAATTGTTCAAAATTTTACTTAATTTGGAATTTCAATGTGTTAATTTTTTTTATTAAAGGTAAATTTATGATCCATTCAAATTTACATATATGATAAAGGAACTATTAAAAACATAAGATAATTTACTATCCATTCAAATACATAGTTACATTTTACTAATTAATCTTAGTCCATTAATAAGATTAAAATGTTATATATAATTTAAGATTGATAGATATTAGCTAAAATTATTTTTATTATTTTTTGAGAACATGACATACTTACACATCAGAGTCGTATTGGGTTGTATAATGACCTCTAAGTGAAATTAGTCACTGTAGCTTCAACTTGATCTTCCAAAGTGTCAACACATTCCTTCCATTTATTTTATATAACTACCTACCCTTATGATTGAAAAAAAACTCCTAGTCCCGATAGCTTAAGCAATGGTTATTGAATACGCTAGAGCCAGATCATCAATTATATATGTTTTGGCTTATTCAAAACAAGTCATAGATCTCAAATATTGTGTAAATCGTAGTTCACTTTTCATCTCTAGTTACACTATAAGGCTACAACATAAATCACATTTAATTCCTAATACCACTGCCAACTATCAATGTGATTTGCGACTCAGTGTTATAGACATATTTGGGCACTACAACCCCAATCACATATGTCCATAAACCAGGGGCTTCTAAACCCCTAAAAATGTTGTTTCATACCCTAAAGGAACAAGGTCAGCTAATTACATCATCTCCCAGAAGTTCTCCATGAAAAACTACTTAGAACTGGTCAAAACTGGACCATACAGACTGCTCCATGCATAGGGTGCAATGCTTCTCACCTATTACACACGGTGGGTATGATTCATACTGGAAAGCCCTTCTATAGGGTGCGATGAGCGAGAGCAGACAAATGGCAGAAGCAGTTGTTGGAAATACTGAGAGGGGGGGTGAATCAGTATTTCTTTTTCCCACTATTGTTTTACCAGTTAAAACATATATATTCAGAACCCAAGATGAACAACAAGAATAAATGCTTTTATTAATGTAAACTGTGTAGTAAAATAAATACAATATATAGATGGTTGCAATCAGTTACCAAGCTTCAACTTGGACTTTGGTGAGTCTCCAACCTCCAGAGCACCAACTCTATTTTGTCAAGACACCAATCTTGGACTTAGGAGCACAAACTCTCAAGGACTTCAATCCTTCCTACTTCTGAGGCTTCAACCCCAAGGACTCCAATCCTACTTACTTCTGAGGCACCAGCCCAAGGACTTCAATCCTTCTCACTTTTGAGGCACCAACCCCAAGGACTCCAATCCTTCTGCTCTCAGAACTCTTCTCTGCTGAGTTCTATCTATTTACAGCTTCACTGTAGTCTCCAAGCTACAGTATCAATGACAACCAGTCTTCTTATGAATGAGTCTTTACAACTTTGCACACTGCCCACACATAGTCTCCAATAGCCATTTTTCTCTCTGATAATGTCTTCACACAGCTTTAGTCAGTATTCTGTTAGCTGCACTAAACTCTGTATAAAGAACAATTTTATGTTCAAGCTTATATTCTCATTGTCACAATGAATGCTTCAGCATGACTATTTATCTGCTAGCTGTTTCTCCCCTTTGACTACGTACTGTTCTGTTGGTCCTTCATCCCTCTTTCTATTTTGCTACACCCTCTTTCTGTTTTGTTGGACCCTCATACGACCTCTATTTCCTCCAGCGTATTTCAGCAACTTTCAGCAGTTGTAACGGCCTTCACAGCGTATTTCAGCAACTTTCAGCAGCTACAGCAACAGCAGCAATCGCAACAACAACTACAGCAACAGAAGCAATAGTAGCTCACCCAACAATTCCCTGTTTTTACTGTTTTATACATTCTCATGCCTTTGTCCGTTCATTTCCACTTACTCAATGGCTCTTTGGCTTCCTCCTCGCTCGCTTGAGCTTCAGCTTCCTCAACACTCGCTTGACCTTCCGGCTTCCCTCCTCCATTCACTTTATCTTCCTCATGATTACCTTCGATTGATGGTGTCACAAAAATATAATGTCGTCGCGAAGGTGTTTTATCAACGCGGAAATATAATGTCGTCGCGGAGGTGTTTCAGCAACGCCAAAACTGGTGTTTCAGCAACACCGAAACTGGTGTTACAGCAACGCTGAAACTGGTGTTTCAGCAACGCCGAAACTGGTGTTACAGGAACGCTGAAACTAGTGTTGCAGCAACGCTGAAACTGGTGTATCAGCAAATTTTTGACAAGTGTCGGTGTTTCAGCAACGAAGAAATTGGTGTTTCAGCAACTTTTCTCCAGGGGTTTCAACAGTGTTCAACAACGGTTTCAGCAATGGTGTATTCCGCCTGCTATATATATATAATTATCTTTTGATACCATATACACTATAATCCTCCCGATGGCTTTGTTTGCTCTTATTTGCTCTGATGGCTCTCTGCGTCCTCTGTTTGCTTTTAAACGCATCCATTGCTCCTCCGATAGCTCCTGATGACTCTGATATGCTTCCTTGCTATATGGTTCCTCCTGCAGCTCCACCGATGGCTCTGTGTGCACCTTCTCTTTGGCATATACCGATGGCTCTATATATATTGCTCCTCTTGGCTCCTCTTGCTCCATCTGCTCCTCTCGGTCCATTTGCTCCTCTTGGCTCCGATATGCTCTGTCTCCTCCCCTTGAATATTGCCATATTGACATCAATGACAATCTGTGTCCAACAATCTCCCCCTTTGTTATTGATGGCAATATTCTCCTGCCTTCTCCCCCTTTGACATCAATGGCAAAGGAATGCTACGAACTCCCCCTGTCAAGCTGCTCCCCCTGTCCTGCTGCATCTTTATGAATGAACTTGAGTGATGATAAAGAAATAACCCCCATCTTATGTCGCGGATGTTCGAATGCTTCCCGAGGAAGAGGTTTTGTGAAAATATCAGCTATTTGCTCCTTAGTACTGATATATTCCAGAGCGATGTTTTGTTCAGCTACTTGCTCACGGAGGAAATGATACTTGATTGGTATGTGTTTGGTTCTTGAGTGTATCACTGGATTTTTGCTGAGACTGATAGCACTAGTGTTGTCACAGTAAACGGTAATTGGTTGATCTGTACATATGTCGACATCTTTTAGTGCTTCCTTCATCCAAAGTATCTGAGAGCAACAGTCTGCTGCAGCGATATACTCGGCTTCGGTTGTGGATAATGATATGGATGACTGTTTTTTGCTGAGCCAGGATACCAAACAGTCTCCTAGGAAGAATGCATTTCCACTAGTACTTTTCCGATCATCTATATTTCCAGCCCAATCAGCATCGGTGTATGCAGTTACAGTCAGTGTTGAGTTCCTTGGGTACCAAAGACCGAAATCAGAAGTTCCCTTCAGGTATCTGAGAATTCTTTTTACAGCTAATAAATGAGATTGTTTGGGAGCCGATTGAAATCTTCCCACCATTCCTACTGCTTGCATTATGTCTGGTCGTGTAGCTGTTAAGTATAGAAGGGCTCCAATCATTGACCTGTAATGAGTTGCATCTACTAGAGGGGAGTCATCATCTTTGCTCAGTTTGTAGTTTGTGGTCATGGGAGTGCTCATGGGTGCACAGTCCTCCATTCCATATTTTTTGAGCATGTCTTTTAGATATTTGCCTTGAGATATACACAATCCTGCTCTGGTTTGAGATACTTGAAGTCCAAGGAAGTGGGACAGTTCTCCTATCATTGACATCTCAAATTATTTTGCCATGCTTTGAGAAAATTCATGGCTCATTTCATCATTATTACTAGCAAAAATCAGATCATCAACATAAACAAGAGCAACTAGTAACTTACCTTGATCTGTCTTTATGTATATATTGCTTCCAGCCACTCCCTTTTTGAAGCCTTGTTGTTGGAGATAGTTATCCAGTCTTGCATACCAAGCTCTAGGAGCTTGTTTCAACCCATACAAAGCCTTTTTCAGCTTACAGACTAGGTCCTTTCCTGCTGTCAGGTCAAAACCTTCTGGCTGCTCCATGTAGACTTCCTCCTTGAGTTCCCCATTTAGAAATGCTGATTTCACATCCATTTGATAGATTTTGAATCCTTTCGAGCAAGCAAATGCTAAAAACATCCTGATAGCTTCCATACGGGCCACTGGTGCAAACGTCTCTTCAAAGTCAACTCCTTCAATTTGCGAATAGCCTTTGCAAACAAGTCTTGCCTTGTTTCTGATAACCTGTCCTTCCTCATTCATTTTATTTTTGAACACCCATTTGGTTCCTATTATGTTTTTTTCCTTCGGACGAGGTACCAGTTCCCATGTCTTGTTCTTCTCAATTTGGAATATTTCTTCTTCCATTGCTTTTACCCAATGAGGATCCTTACTTGCTTCTGTGAATGCTTCTGGTTCTATCATAGATAGGAGGGCAATGGCTTTTCTCTTGGGTGAGGTTGTTATCCTTCTTCTGTTCTGCACACCTTCATCTTTATCACCAATGATCTGTTCTTATGGATGGTATCTTTCTACATACTTCATCCTTGAAGGAGTATAAGCCGGTTCTCTTTCCTCTTCTTCTTCTTCATCATCTATCTCTTCTTCTTTAGATTCTTCTTCTTCAATGAGAAAGTCATCTTCCTGTTCTTCAATTTCCTTTTCTGGAAGATCTTCGTCAACCTTAACATCGATGCTTTCCACTATTTTCTTCAGTCGAAAATTGTAGCATTTGTAAGCCTTGCTCCGTGGAGAGTATCCAAGAAATATCCCCTCATCAACCCGAGAATCAAATTTTCCAGGTGAACCATCATTTATTTTTATGAAGCACTTGCTTCCAAATATTTTGAAATACTTCACCGAAGCAGGTCTCCCTTTCCATAGCTCATAAGGAGTTTTATCACAATTTGGTCTTAATTGAGTCCGATTCAATGTATAGACAGCTGTCCCTACTGCTTCCCTCCAGAATTTAGGTTGTAGGTCTGCTGCTAATAGCATGGTTCTTGCCATTTCTTGGACAGTTCGGTTTCGTCTTTCAACTACCCCATTTTGCTGAGGTGTTCTGGCAGCCGAGAATTCCCTTTTAATTCCATGAATATTGCAGAACTCACTGAACTCGTTTGATGTGAATTCTCCTCCTCTGTCTGTTCTGAGACACTTAATTTTTGAATCTTTTTCGTTTTCTATAAGGGCTTTTAGATTCTTAAAACACTCAAAAGTTTCAGATTTATACTTTATGAAATATATCCACATCATTCTAGTATAATCATCAACAAATAACACAAAGTACCTTTCTCCTTGGAGTGCTTGATTTCTAGTTGGCCCACACACATCAGCATGGATGATCTCCAAGGGCTTTGATGTACAGTGTTCCTTTGTCTTGTGGCTGGTTCTGGTCTGTTTTCCATGTTGACATGGACCACACACTGCTTGCTTTGGTTTGGACAACCTTGGGATGTCTTGTACAGCTTTGATTTTGCTGATATTGACCAGATTTTCGAAGCTGGTATGTCCAAGTCTCTTGTGCCACAACCAACTCTCATCTGCCTGACTCAAGTAGCATTTGTTCTCCTGAATCTTGTTCAGAACATAAATATTGTCTAGTGTTCTTACTCCTTTTGCCACAAGTTTTCCAGAGACAGAGTTCCTTATTTCATAGTCTTTGGTGCTGAAGACAACCTTATGTCCTTGATCACAAATTTGGCTGACACTCAGAAGGTTGTGTTTGAGTCCGTCAACCAACAGAGCATCTTGAGCTTTTCCTTTTCCATTGATCAAAGTAACTGTTCCTCTTCCTGCAATTTTGCCAGTTCCGCTTCCAAAGGACACATTCCCTTCCTTTTTGCTCAGTGAGATAAATTTCCTTTTGTCTCCTGTCATGTGTCTGGAGCACCCACTATCCACAAACCACTGGTTTCCATTATTTTGCGCAAATAGAGCCAGGCCGCATTTGTCCATTGCAGAGATCTTGCTGCTCGTCTTTCTTCCTTTGAGTGGGCAGTTTTGTTCATAGTGTCCATTATTGTAGCAAAAAGAGCAAGTCAGATCAAATTTAGTCAAGGGATCGAATGAGTTGAAGGTTTTGATTTGTCCCTATCTTTTGGGAGCATATGAGTTGATTACTCGGTCATTTTGCGTTGTCTTTTCACTTCTGCGAGCCATACAGTGTCTAGCTTGGTGACCGAAGTTTTCACAGTGAAAATAGTGTCCAAGAAATATGGTTTTGAAGCAACCATGGTTTAATTCGCCTTCCTTTCTGAGAATTACTCCTCCCTCGTCCTTTGGATTTTTGATGGGCCCTTGGTGGAGTACAGGTTTGTATTTGCTGTAGTGTCCATGATTCGACTCCACATTCTTCTTTGGAATAACTCTTTCTTGATTCTTGGAATCTGGGATGCACTTTTGATAAGAAACTTTTTCATCTTTTGGGTTGCAGGAAAGTGCATCGGCATAGCTTTTCACACTATTCTTAGTGCTTGAGGATTCTCCCTTGAAACCTATTCCAGACTTATCATGTTGAGGTTTTTGATTTTTCAGAATAGTATCAAGTATTTGAGAGCTTTTACATCCCTTTTTAATTTGCTCCAACTCCTTTCTCAGAGATACTACTTCAGCCTCACGTTCTTCACAAGTCTCTTCTTTTTCCTTAAGCTTTGTTTTCAAGAGATCTTCTCTCCTTATTTCCTCGTTTTCCACTTTAAGAGAGATAATTTTTTTCCGTAGTTTCTCATTCTCTTCAATGGCACTTATTAACAGTTCATCCACATTTCCTTCTTGCCCCGAGTCATCATCATCTGTGAGTGCCATGAATAGTGCTTCTTGGCTTTCATCATGATCGCTTTCCTCATCTGATTTCTTTTTGATGACCATAAACTCATCCTCATCAGACTCATCTTGCTTAGAGAGAAGGTTTTTCTTATTGAACCCTTTCTTTTTATATGTCATTCTTTTAGAATTTCTTTCATCATCACTGTCATGTTTATGAGGACATTTTGCTGCATAATGACCTATTTTACCACATTTAAAACAGATAAGAGGATACTTGCCTTTAAGCTTATATCCTCTCTTCATCTTTCGTACATATTGAGCCAATTCGGATTCCACATCTGACTCATCACTACAGTCATTCCTTTCTTTCCCTTTCTTTGACTTTAAGGCCTTGAATGTTGCATCTTTGGAGCTAGGTCCACCTTTCCTCATTTCATAGGCAGTGAGAATTCCATGGAGTTCATCCATTTTGAGGGTGTCAAGATCCTTTGATTCTTCTATAGCACTTATTTTGGAGTCAAATATGTCTGGAAGGGACCTTAATACCTTTTGTACAATAGTACTTTCTTCAACCTTTTCGTCCAATCCTTTTAGGGAATTTACCACTTCAGCTACTCGGAGGAGGTATGCTGCAATATCTTCTTCCTCTTCCATCTTCAAACTTTCAAATTGTCTTCTGTGAGTTTGAAGCTTTCCCACATTTCTCTGGCAGAGTTACAGTGCATGATTTTTGTAAACTCAGAATCAGTGATTCCACTAGTGATAGAGTTCATGGCTTTTGCATTTGCAATGTAGGCTTTCCTCTCGTCTTGATCTGTTGGAAGAGTGGAAGTCGCTCGGTATTCAGTTTGACAAAAATACCAGACTTCAGGTCCAAGGGACATTAAATAGTAAGTCATTCTTTTCTTCCAAAACCCAAAGTTAGTGCCATCAAACAGAGGAGGTTTTCCTGATGCTTCATGATTTCTCATCATGGTTGCTGATCCTTCTTCAAGCTGTTAGGCTAGAATGAAGAAGCCGGCTCTGATACCAATTGTTGGAAATACTGAGGGGGGGGTGAATCAGTATTTCTTTTTCCCACTATTGTTTTACCAGTTAAAACATATATATTCAGAACCCAAGATGAACAACAAGAATAAATGCTTTTATTAATGTAAACTGTGTAGTAAAATAAATACAATATATAGATGGTTGCAATCAGTTGCCAAGCTTCAACTTGGACTTTGGTGAGTCTCCAACCTCCAGAGCACCAACTCTATTTTGTCAAGACACCAATCTTGGACTTAGGAGCACAAACTCTCAAGGACTTCAATCCTTCCTACTTCTGAGGCTTCAACCCCAAGGACTCCAATCCTACTTACTTCTGAGGCACCAGCCCAAGGACTTCAATCCTTCTCACTTTTGAGGCACCAACCCCAAGGACTCCAATCCTTCTGCTCTCAGAACTCTTCTCTGCTGAGTTCTATCTATTTACAGCTTCACTGTAGTCTCCAAGCTACAGTATCAATGACAACCAGTCTTCTTATGAATGAGTCTTTACAACTTTGCACACTGCCCACACATAGTCTCCAATAGCCATTTTTCTCTTTGATAATGTCTTCACACAACTTTAGTCAGTCTTCTGTTAGCTGCACTAAACTCTGTATAAAGAACAATTTTCTGTTCTCATTGTCACAATGAATGCTTCAGCATGACTATTTCTCTGCTGGCTGTTTCTCCCCTTTGACTGCGTACTGTTCTGTTGGTCCTTCATCCCTCTTTCTGTTTTGCTACACCCTCTTTCTGTTCTGTTGGACCCTCATACGGCCTCTATTTCCTCCAGCGTATTTCAGCAACTTTCAGCAGTTGTAACGACCTTCACAGCGTATTTCAGCAACTTTCAGCAGCTGCAGCAACAGCAGCAATCGCAACAACAACTACAGCAACAGAAGCAATAGCAGCTCACCCAACAATTCCCTGTTTTTATTGTTTTATACATTCTCATGCCTTTGTCTGTTCATTTCCACTTACTCAATGGCTCTTTGGCTTCCTCCTCGCTCGCTTGAGCTTCGGCTTCCTCAACACTCGCTTGACCTTCTGGCTTCCCTCCTCCATTCGCTTTATCTTCCTCATGATTACCTTCGATTGATGGTGTCACAAAAATACAATGTCGTCACGGAGGTGTTTTATCAACGTGGAAATATAATGTCGTCGCGGAGGTGTTTCAGCAACGCCGAAACTGGTGTTTCAGCAACGCCGAAACTGGTGTTACAGCAACGCTGAAACTGGTGTTTCAGCAACGCCGAAACTGGTGTTACAGCAACGCTGAAACTGGTGTTGCAGCAACGCTGAAACTGGTGTATCAGCAAATTTTTGACAAGTGTCGGTGTTTCAGCAACGAAGAAATTGGTGTTTCAGCAACTTTTCTCCAGGGGTTTCAACAGTGTTCAACAACGGTTTCAGCAATGGTGTATTCCGCCTGCTATATATATATAATTATCTTTTGATACCATATACACTATAATCCTCCCGATGGCTTTGTTTGCTCTTATTTGCTCTGATGGCTCTCTGCGTCCTCTGTTTGCTTTTAAACGCATCCATTGCTCCTCCGATAGCTCCTGATGACTCTGATATGCTTCCTTGCTATATGGTTCCTCCTGCAGCTCCACCGATGGCTCTGTGTGCACCTTCTCTTTGGCATATACCGATGGCTCTCTATATATTGCTCCTCTTGGCTCCTCTTGCTCCATCTGCTCCTCTCGGTCCATTTTCTCCTCTTGGCTCCGATATGCTCTGTCTCCTCCTCTTGAATATTGCCATATTGACATCAATGACAATCTGTGTCCAACAGCAGTGTGCTAGGTGGAAACTCAGAGAATCTTCTAGAAACTGCTCATATGACACTTGCCTCTCTGAATTCGCCCAGGGATGAGTAAGAGATCTGAAATATCCAAGTGGAACCAAGAACTATTAGTGAAATGACACTAATCAAAATCCTAGAAGTTGACTCACTCTCCTAAAAACATCTATATATGGATCCCTCATCCAAGAGATCCAGAGGCTGGAATTTTGTAATTTGCAAGGAAGTGCTGTTGGTTTCTCTTTGAAGACATTGTTGGATGATCTTACTTTGTATGAGATGAAGAGGGCTTTCATGCTGGGAGGATGATGCCGGAACAGACAGCTTGGTTGTAATCCTCTCTTCTACTACTTCTATCAATAAAGCTATTTGAGTTTTCCTCCATATGCTTGTATATCTCTGAATCTTGTTTATGTATGCATTTATATGGTTAATGTACATCTGATCCTACATTATTTATGATTATAGATCTCTATGCTTTGATGGTATTTTGTTGCCTTGGCTCTACAGGTGTTCTTTGAAGCGGGACAAGCGAAAAAGGAGTGGCGAAAGCTCTATCAAAGGAGAGAGGAAACAAGAAAGGAGACTAGCAAAACACTGAGGTTGGTGCTCTCTGCTTCTCTCTCATCCATCTCTCATAAAGGAAAACACAAGTAACTTTAATCTGTTTGTTTCTAAGATAGCTACCCGTCTTAGTGGGACTAGCAGCTCTGAATGGACACTAGTTTTCACGATAACAAAATGGCGACTCCACTGGGGAGCGAATAGTTTGTTTGTTTTTTTACTGTTGTTTGCTTTATAAACCACAGACAGAGCCTAAAGTCAAGCCAGCTAGCCTTCAAACTTCTTTTGCTATGCAACTGCAAAGTAGATCAACGCTGCTTCAGTCAATCTCCAGGTTGGTTTATGAACTGAACTTCTAGCTTGCGAACATCCTGAGTGCCCTGGTGGTCGCTCAAATAACCTCATTAGATCAGCCCTTATACTTTGTGTTTACTGAAAATCATTAGCTCAGCCTAAATCCCTGAACTTAGTTGCAAACTATGAGCAAAAACCAAGCTCAGTCTCATCCCTGGACCATCGCATTGTCTCTTCTTGGCAGTCTGGATGCATCGCACCTCCCGTGTGTTGTAGGTGAGATGCATCCCTGTTTCCCTGTGTTATAGGTGGGTTACAGGTGCGATGATCAGATGAGACTGTTTCTGCCTCCAGATTTTGGTTTTTTCTTCATTGTCTTCAGCTTTATTCAGTAGTTTTTCTGTCTATGATCAATATATCTCTGTTGAAACCATCTTCCTCTGCATTATTCATCCTCCATCAGAAGGAAGTGTGAATGTTTTTTATGTATTTTTTATCATTTACAGTTCTCCTTTGCAAATAGTAGATTAATCGAACTATCGTCTTTTGATTTGAAAGTGTCACAAGTGTCGTTTTCAGTCAATAAAGAGAGCATTACAAAGCATTCCTCTTTTAGATAGTCGATTACACTTTTTCCATTGTATTTGATTTGAATCATTAGTATTTCAAGTGTCGAAAGCAATTTAAATTCAAAATTGCAAAGTGTCGTCAAGAGAATAGTTCAGATCTATACTTTGTTTTCTTTTTGTCATTCTCACATTAAGGAAACTGAAAAAACAATACATGCATGTGCATTTGCATTAAGAGTGCATGATGAAGTTGATTTAGGAAAAGTGCATCTAGTGTGTGATTTTTGCTCTATGTTGAAAGAATTTCATTTATCTTTCCTTAGTCGCTAGGATTTTCATTGTAAAAAGAAAATAAATGATTGTTTATCATCTTAGATTGCATATTTAGGAATTGTATATCTACATCACACGGTGAACCTTAAAGGAAAACTTCTTAAGAAAGATCAACTGTAAAATAAACTTCAATGAACATAAAAACGCTTTGGAACCTAATGCACAACATTTAGAAGTCTAGGCTAGAGACGTTTTCCAGCGTCGTAAAGCCTAGTAACTATCGCTTCATCATAGGTTGGGTGATTCCTCCTCTTTGAGACGACAAGTGCCAGTACGGACTTGTGCTCCCATGTATCATAGAGTATATATTGGGAGACCACAATAGCCTACATCCTTTATCATTAGGAAGTCGTGTCTGCTGCCCTATCGATCACAATGCACTGAACATAGCGTTCGGGAAGATTGACTGCCATACCATAAAAAGTATTCTGTAGTTTTGCAATTGGTTTGGTAATCCCTCTGTCTAGATTTCCAGAGTAGTCACTTTCATTTCTTTTCAGACTCCTTAAAAGAAAAGGTCCATCTGAGCACTTGTCACTTTAGGCTCATTAAAAATTGAAGGCAACTAGAGTCATCTTTAGCTTTTTCTCGACTCTTAAAAATTGAAAAAGAAAGTTGTGTCAAAGCATCATAAAATTCATTTAATTCGAAATAAAATTTTCCCCTTTTTATTTTGAGTTGATCAAGTAATCCGCAATCATGGAAGAAAGTCAATCAAAACCCCATCGTTCATGGAGACTAACGAGTCAATCGTCTTTGACTCTGGAAATGAAACCATTCCGGGCCAAGCGATCTCATTCAAATGGATCAAAGTCTCCTAGTTTCTTTGAAACTTGTGTTTCAACATCCTCAGAAACTCCAGTTACTCCAACTATTTCTGGTATCCCTGCCTCTACAGAAGAAGTTCCACAGTTACAAGAGGACACTAGAATTGATCCTACTGTAATGATAAACACATCGATTCTTGAACCAGTTCCATCTGGGACTGATTCGGAAAGTGTTAAACCTCCAACATCTGTCACTGTAGAGTGTGCACCTTCTTTGGCACCAGAAATATTTTATGGACCTGATGGTTTTCCTCTTCCACCTGGACTGATTGTGATAGAAGAGATTGTGGAGGATCTTCCATCCAATACCCCATTACATTTTGGAACTGGGATCCACCTATATCCTTCTAATTCAGAAGATAGTCAACCTTCATCGCAAGTTCCTGTAGAATCGCTAGGAAGTCTTTTGGATAGACTCAATATGTCTGAACAACCATCGACATCTAGGACTGTGTCATCCGATACAGTAGTAGCAGAACTTCCTGCCACTACTCCGACAATGTTCACTGGTGTACCATCTGTCCCAACTAGCTCTCAACCGTTAGATGGAGTCCACCCAGGGACTGTTTTGACAGTATGGTCCGTTCCCCTTTGTTCGTATGGAGTAATATCTTGAATTTCTTATGTTGAGTCTCAGCAAATTGATCCTCCACAACAGTATCAATTTGGGCAGTCCAGTCTACAAGGACCAATTTTTCCTTTGAACACTAGATTGCCGCCATATGGGGGGCAGTATGCCTTTTCATTGTTCCCTCCATGAGAACAACCATATGAGAGTTCGCAAAAAAATTCAGGTCAAGATGGAATTACATCCAGTGGTTGGGTGCCAATACTGCCTCAACAACCAAGTGTTGTATATTCAATGCAACCAAATCTACCTGTGTCGAATATCCCCACTACGCCAGCTATTGTAACGGTGTCACAAGTACAAAAAATGTTGCCTGTTGTATGTCAACCTCAAGTCTCTCAGGTCGTAATACAACAGCCTTTTGTCTCAATGACTCAACCACGATTGTCAATTAGTGGCTCCTTAACTGAAGCGACTCAGGCTCAAATAGGTAATATCACCCCTCATCTTGGTCAAACATCCAGCATTGGACAATATCAAATGGTTTCACAACCATGGCTAGTGCAATATCAACAACCGCGATTCCAGCAGGCTTACCGAGGACCTGAGCAACAAATCTTTGCGGGTAATGGGCAACCGTATATTCAAAACTGTCACCATCAATCATATCATAATGGTCATGCCCATCAACCTTATCAAAGTTATCAGCATCAAATACATTATGCTGGTATGCAAAGACCCACTGCTCAGGCGATCCCATCTTATCCTGGGTATGCTTCGCCAAACCTGAATCAACAGTTTCTCTTTGTCGCAACGTTGGAATTACCAGATCTAAATCGGCTAAAAATGATCCAATTGTTTATGCCCCTTGGTGGCTGGTGGTTCCTCATAAACTTATGTCAGATATTCCTAAATTCAATGGAAATCCGGGTGAAGATCCGTCGAATCATGGGATGACTTTTCATCTGTGTTGTTCGTCCAACACTCTCAATGATGATTCGATTAGGCTTCACCTTTTTCAGTGAACGTTAACTGGTCCATTGGCAAAATGGTACATCGAATTTCCTAGAGCTTCATTCGATAACTTCAGTGCCCTTGCCACAACCTTTTTAACCCATTTTTAGCTATCCATAAGGTACGAAACAGGAATGGAGCTTCTTAGCAATTTTAGGCAGACGACAACCACTCACATATCTAATCATATTCATGAGTGGCGACGTCGTCGTCGAATGGTAAAAACATATGTTCCTGATTAGCTGCTAGTTGAATGGTTTATTAAGTCATTATTAACTTCTATTACAAAAGACATGGCTAAGGGGGGATTTGTCACTGAAGAGAAAGTCATTGCTCGTGCACAATATCTAGACTTGATTTATACTTAGTCTGGCACACTCTATGAAAAAATTCCTAATGCTCCTAGACCAGAGTTTTCGATTCCTCCTCCTCCTAAATCAAGCAAAGACTCTCATGTCGGCAATGGCGTGATAGGCACAACCAGCACAAAAACCACGAAGGCTACATCTAAGAAGGCCCGTATGGTTTCCGGTCAAAATGAAAATGACAAACTTCTTGCCTTAGAGGTTAATGCCGTGTCGACCGACAAAGGCAAAGAACCGAAGCAGCCAGGGGGCAAGAAGAAAGGGAAAAGCAAAAAGAAGAAACAGGATGATTCGTCTCCTGAAAAATCTTCTGCAAACCCTTCTGGGCAAAAGAAACCTAATCATCCATGTCTCATATGTGATGAGGACCATTGGATGAGATATTGTCCATATAAATATGAAGTTAAGAAAATCTTTAAGAATTCAAGAACTTCAGCAGTATTGACTGACCCATTTCCAAACCCAAAATCCAATCTAGTTGATAGCGACAATGCTTCCCCATCCCAAGTGCTTATGTTTTCCATTTCAAAATAGCAAAATAATGCTTTGATATTGAAAAGGAATAAAGATTACGGGAATCCAAAGCTGTCGAACAACAAGGATGCAGATCAACCTAGTAGTTCGACAACTTCAATCGAAGTTGTGCCACCCATCATTCCTGAGCTAACAATAAAGTAACCAAAGGGAGTAGTACACAAATCGAAATTTAATCCTCATGCTCGAGTAGCACAGAATTATAATATAGTAGAGGATCTGACCCAATCGCCATCCGCTATGTCGACACTTGAAGTACTGCACAATTGCCCCTCCCAAAAACAGGCTCTACTATCAGCAATAGGTGGGATTGACTCAGCGGATTCCAATCTGGTGGCCTTTAACCATAAAGGATTTGAACCTCAATTACCAGCTCAACTCACTTTCCTCATCCAAGTGAAAGCCCTCAACAAAACTGTTCATCAAACAATTATTGATGAGGGGGAATCTACCTGCATTATGTCAATGAGTTGTTGGAAAACTTTAGGATCACCACCCTTGTCAAGATCATCAAGTAACTTACAAGTTGAACTGGGGGGCAAAACAATAGAAATTGATGTCGAAGTTATTGATGGAAACCTCGATTACAATATCTTACTAGGAAGGCCCTAGATTTATGCCATGTCTACTATTGTATCAACTTACTTTAGGAAGATTGTATTTCCTTTCCAAGGAGGAATTACAATCATTGATCAACAAACCTTTCTCCCCAATAGTTCACAAGTTACGAGAAGCATTCCAATGATCCATGGAAGCTCTCATTCGCTT
This sequence comes from Pinus tabuliformis, assembly GCA_031772625.1. Lineage (NCBI taxonomy): Eukaryota > Viridiplantae > Streptophyta > Pinopsida > Pinales > Pinaceae > Pinus > Pinus tabuliformis. The sequence continues at coordinate 563,474,476 of CM062820.1, read as the reverse complement.
CAAAATGTTGGAGTAGGCCTACTGAAAGACCCTACCTTGATGGGTACTTTTTCCCTACCACCTCCAAGTAATCTGGCAGAATTAGCAACAATAGGAACCTGCAATATGATATCCTCCATTTATAAGATTTCCAAACATTTTTTTAGCATGGATCATCAACAGTTTTTGCCTCCAATCCCAATAGAGATTTTGTAGCAATCAATTTTCTCAGCCTCGGCGGTAAACCCAAATCAATGCTCATCAAGTGTTTGGGTAGATAAGTCAAAAGATTATGGCACCTCTTCGGATCCTTGGTCACATGTACATTCTACAGACGAACGAACTATTCAGTCAATGATGATAAGAGAGGCACCATGGGAAGATTACCACCATTGTTCCCATCTTCCGGATTACAGTGAAGATTATTCTAGTGACCTTGATCATCCTTCAATTTTTGATTTTCTATCAAATATTGTAAACACGGTGAATTCAGAGTGAAATCTGTCCAATATTGAATAAATTATCGCCATAAATATCTCGATCAAACCTAATGTTGTAGAGAATATTCATGTCGGAAAATCTTGTTCTTCTTCAGAACTGGAAATATATTGCACTCTCTTTCACGAATTCAGAGATGTCTTTGCATGGTCATATGAATAAATGCCAGGCATTGACTCAAGCGTAGTTGAACACGAAATCAAGATGTATCCAGATGTCAAATCGGTACGACAATGTCTTCGACAAGTGCACCTAAAGAAAGTCGCTGCCATTAAGGCAGAAGTTGAAAAACTTTTACATGCTGGTTTCATATACCCAGTTCCTCTAACTGATTGGGTATCAAATATTGTTCCTGTGATGAAAAAGTAGGAAACGATTAGAGTGTGCGTTGATTACAGGGATGTAAATCAAGCTTGTCCAAAGGATAGCTACCCTACACCATTCATCGACCAGATAATTGATAAATGCACCGGATGCGAAATATTTTCATTTATGGATGGATTTTTCGGGTATAATCAAATAAATATCCGCCCACAGGACCAGTCGAAGACTGCATTTATATGTCCGTGGGGCACATTCACCTACTGCAAATTACCTTTCGGTTTAAAGAACGCAGGGGAAAATTTTTAGAGGGCTATGAATTATGCCTTCCATGACATCAAGAACATCGTTTAGCCATATCTCGACGGTGTTCCAGCTCATTCGTAAAAGTGGACTGATCATCCGCGACATTTGAGAGATATATTTCTATGTTGCTGACACTACAAGATACAACGCAATCCACACAAGTGTGTGTTTTGTGTCAATTCTGGTCATTTACTTGGCTTCGTAGTTTCTAAGGATGGAATTTGACTCGACCCATGTAAGGTTCAGCCAATCATTGATATGCCTCCACCTTCAAATTTGCTTCAGATTCGGAAACTCCAAGGGAAAGCAAACTTTCTGAGGAGATTCATTCCAAATTATGCCGAACTTGCTAAAGGTTATATGCGTCTTTTGAAAAAAGAAGTACCCTTCAACTACGATCAGGTAGCGCAAGCTTCCTTTGATGCTCTAAAGGAATCCCTAATAAAAGCCTCATTAATGTACACTCCTGATTATCAAAAAGACTTTAACCTGTATCTAGCTACAGCAGATACAACCATCCCAATGGTTTTAGTTCAAAAAGAAATTGCAATCGAACATCCTATCTATTATTTAAGCCAAAACTTAAATGATACAGAAAGAAAATACTCCTATGTTGAAAAACTAGCTCTCGCAGCTGTTCAAGAAGTACAAAGATTTCGACACTATATCCTCTTTCGTAAAACTATCATTTTATCAGATTGCAACCCAATGACTTACATTCTGTCGCGTCAGTTACTTGGGGGCAAATATTCAAAATGGATAGCTATTTTGCAAGAGTTTGATATGGAATTCATAAAATCCAAATCAAGGAAATCTCTAGTTTTTGCGGAGTTATTATGTGATTTCCCATCGTCGTCCAACGATTCAACATCCAAAGCAACAATCGTGGATGAATCTTTGTTTCTGATATCGTCAAGCGATCCATGGTACAAAGATATAATCATCTATCTCTAAACCCAAACATACAGGCCTAATACCTCTCGCTCTGAACAAAGACATACCTGATACCAAGCAAAAGACTACATGATCGTCGGTGATACGCTTTACCGTCCTGGTATTGATACAGTTCTGCGAAGGTCCCTCACCCATGAGGAGGCCGAAAAATTCCTAAATGATTGTCATTTAGGCACGTGTGGGGGGCATCAATCTGGTTATGCTACGGTGCAAAAGATTTTACGAGCAGGCTACTTTTGGCCAACAATGTTCAAAGATTGCATAACCGCAATCAGAAGTTGCCATGCTTGTCAAATCTTTGACCGAAAAACCATAATACCACCCACACCTTTGCAACCAGTAGTTGTTGTTGGGCCATTCGCCAAATGGGGCTTAGTTTTCATGACATGTAACCCCACCTCAGCCGGGGGGCATGGGTATATCATAGTCGCAATTGACTATTTTACAAAATGGGCCAAGGCGATGCCTACATTAAACAACAGCAGCGAAACGGCTACTCTTTTCTTTTTTAATCATGTAGTCTCTAGGTTGGGTGTTCCACAGGCTATAGTCACAGATCATGGATTGCATTTTCGTAATCACATGATGGTCGAATTGGCTGCCAAACTAGGATTGTCCCACGATAGTTCTACTCCGTATTATGTGCAAGCTAACGGACAAGTTGAGGCCATCAACAAAATCCTAAAGTGCATGCTGCAAAGGATGATTGGAGTCCACAAATAGAGTTGGCACTTAATCCTGTACTCAACCTTGTGGGCGTATAGAACCTTGGTAAGAAATGCGACCGGGTTTACACCCTTTCAGCTGGTATATGGCCTGGAAGTTGTCTTACCAATTCAATGTGAGATTTCATCTCTCAAGCTCGCAATCGACCTTCTCCCCGGAACTTCAGAGGAAGAGGCTTGTTTCTTGGAACTAATCCAATTGGATGAAACCCATCGTGACGCCACCTTGGCTAATGAAGCCCATAAGAAACAAGTTAAGGCGCAGTTTGACAAAAATGTCAAACCCCGTGTCTTCTCGGAAGGTGACCTGGTCTTGCTTTATGATCAGAAATTCGATAAATTGGGAGCAGGTAAGTTCCAATATTTGTCGATGGGTCCTACATTGTTAAATGAGTGTTAGCAAAAGGAGCCTATGAGCCAGTAGATTACGATGGAATTCCACTGGCGCAACCCCGAAACGAGTTGTACCTTAAGCGTTACTATGCTTGACTAAGTGTAGTAACCTCTTTATATGCTTTTGTTACATTTTTGTTTTCATCAAGGGTGATCTTTTTGGTTAGGTGATCCGTTCTTGCATTTGTTGCAGATGTCTAACCTATTGGAATCATTCGTTGGATATGCCGATGGAGCTAGTCGTAGTACGCAGAACCTATCTTCTGTGGCCTGGGCCATTTTTGATCCAAGCAGCGAGTTAGTGAGTTTCAGAGGAGTATGTATTGGTCGATCAACGAACAACATCGCTGAGTATAGTGCGTTGATAGAACTTCTATCTGATTCCATCGCACGTGGCATACGCTGATTTTTTGTCAGGCTAGACTCACAACTTGTCATCCTACAGCTTACTGGCATATATTCTGTTCGGAATCCAGCTATCTATCGTATGTTCCTAAGGGTCAGGATTTTGGAAAGGCAGTTTGATTCTATTCAATATCAACACATTTCCATAAACTTAAACACATTAACTGATTCATTAGAAAATTATGTGTTAGATAGACATTTGCAGAATTTATAAAAGAAAGCATTTCAATCAACATTTTCATCAGGATCATATAACTTAACCAAAATAAAGCTCCGAAAATAAAAAATATATATAACTGTTTATAGTTTATCAAAGATGTTCTGTGTCCAAGACAAAATCAGTCACATGACCCAAAAACTCAAAAAATGCAGAGAAGCACCCTAGACTAATGGTGTTGGTGGTAAAAAGTCACTACTTGTGCGATCATACGTAAGAGCCTAGTCCATCGACTCGGCGTGCCAATAGTATGGCACTGTAATCTCAGAGGTAACTCGTCGGTCCTCACATCTTGGATACCAAGGGTGAGACCCTCAATATGATCCTGCAATACTGCAAGGGTCTCGGCTACGTCTAGATCGTGGAGGACAACCCTCCCTACAACCTCTCCTACTGGAACAGTAGCTGCTACCCTCGGGCGCACTGTTGGTTGCACAGGTCCAATATTTGCATAAATATATGAGTTTGATTAGTCTTGATAGCATTTAAAAGACATAAGAACATTATAAAAACAATAAACAGGGATATGGTCAGAACATTTACCTATAACACCCCACTGCTCGCCGGCTGGCAGCACTAAATCTGGGTCACCCTGGAAATCCATCCTAGCATATGGATACACGGCAAAGACCACCTCCTGATGGTCGAACCACTCAAAGAAGGCATGAGAGAATGAAATCTGTGACTGACCAGCATGTTTGGCCATACAATCGACCCATTTCTGCATCTGTGGTTCTATTGGTACTGATGGTCCGAGTGAAATGTACTGTGGCTGCATCAGTGGGATCTTCTCCAAGGCAAAGGCGGTGAGAATAGAACCATAACCAAAGTTCTTAGATCTTCCATTCTTCACCTTGGTGAGTTGTTCTTTTATAACCAGAAGTACTGCATCACACCAGTTGAATACCTTTGGTTCAAGGCATTCCAGAGCATACTGCATATAAGACCTGTTGGCCAAATGAAGAGCCGCACTACCAACCAATCTAGAAAAGGTGAATAAGGTAGCCCTCAAGGACCGACCAGTGACATCACAAATACTGATCTTTCCGTCCCTGCTCGACTGAGATCCATCTCTACAGAATTGGCGAATATAATCCCTCACAGATTCCCCTCCACAGGCGGATCCTGATAGTGAGAGAGGGGCACCATGCCTCAATAAACTGGTCAAGAAGTAGATATCCTCAACTGTCAAAGGGATGGATTTACCTCGAATCTAGAACACTTGGTTGGTAGGATCCCATGCATTGAAAAAATATTGCAACAAATTGATTTGTTTCCTCATGATGGATATGTAGAAGAATTTGAGCAAACCACAATTCCGCAAAGCAGTCACCGTACCTGGATCATGTAAAGAAACCATGTCCTCCTCTTCATGCTCGTGTTCACGCCATGTAATGACCATCTTGATCCAATAAATCTCTAAAAAACAAACAAGAGAAGAATTAGGATCCCGATTCAGGCAAAAACAAGAAAAAAATTTCCATGAAAAACAGTGCATAAACTTTCCCTTTTGTGCACATCGCACCCCAGCTGTGTACTGGGTGAGATGCATCCTAACTGGCCAATGGCCAGCTCAGTATGCATTGCACTTTTTGATATACATTGGGTGCGATGGGGAGAGAACAAATAGTTCAAACCTAAGAGGCCTAGAAGAACAGGAAAGCATGCTCAAAATCAGAAAAGGAAAGAATGCAATTGAAGAGCTCAGGGTTAGCTCCCACCTGGTCCAGACGGTGCAGAAAATAGTCCACAGAATCTCCTGGAATTAGCTGGTGAAAATCGAAGGGGAAAACTCCTCCAGAGCTCCAAAAATCCCAAATTTGAATGAAATGGTAAAAATGAGAGGTAAAATCTATTTTTATGTTACTATTCACGTAGTTCGAGTAAAATATGGTTGTTTAACTCATTTTTCAAGCATGTATTCACATTTCTAATCACTTTGATGGAGTAATCGAACAGGCAACACGACCATCAAAAGAACATAGTGTTAATGTTGAAATCAACGTCTTTGACTGTTATCACGAGTAGTTTTACGCAAAGTTCAAGCTCATTAAAAAATAAACCTCGCCATGAGCAGTTTTACGTGAAGTTCAAGCTCGTCAAAAAATAAATCTAGCAATGAGCAAATGTTTCCATAGAGTTCAAGCTCATTAAAAAATGAACCCCACCTCCAGTAAATAACCATTTTGATCACATGACTATCAACTTTTGAACCTTGGTCGTGTTCTTACCATCACCTCCACTCTTTTTTAGCCAATCATATGCCTCCATTTGATTGTTTACCCTTTTGAGGAACAGCTGCAATGAGTGATTCTATTAGCCACCCTCTTTCCACTGCCATGATTGGAATGTTCCAAACCTTACCTGGAACCAGTTGCTATCCAAAAACATCACTCGTTCCTCAGAAAACGAGTCTCCTTTAAGCTCTTTTCATCTGACTTGTAAAATATGAAAAGATTTCCGAGTAATTGGCCTCTCCAGCTCATTAAAGTGACTAGAAGTGCCATCCCTCCTCTAGATTTTAATATTTTTGGACCTCAGGTATTATTACACAAAAAGATCGAGCGCTTGTCTTGTTCGGCTCGTTAAAACTATCGAAAAGTCATCCCTTTCATATTATTTTACACTTTTTTGGACTTAAGGGATTACATTACGAAAAAGGACCATTGGAGTTGCCTTTACGTCCCTTTTTAGGCTTTCTAAAATTGAAAAGGACCGAGTTATCTTTGTTGTTAAACTCGTTAAAACAATAGCGACAAACTTGTCCATGCAGACAAGAGCGAGTTTCACTGTCGCTAGGCTCGTTAAAACATAGCGACGGGTTTTCCCGAAGGGCAAATTATAGAACAAGCATATGTTATCCTCCTCAAGCTTGACAAAAATAAAGAGGTATTGGTCAACAATGACTGGGGAAAAAGGGAAGAAAAGTTGAATAGCTTCATTGGTAGTAGGTCGCTCTTGAACATGACACTTTCACTCCGTCACCATGATTGAGTCGAGTTGGGTTACTCCGTTCACCGATCACATCACCATTGGTCCACCATACCATCCACCTTGGGGTTAACGCTACCAATCCATCTCAGTGTCGCCGATATGTTCAAGAGAAGTCACTCAGAGAATTCACCAACCTAGCTAACGTCTCATCTGCTGCAATACCTTCACTCTCCATTTTTTTCATGACCGCCACCCTAAACCTTGTATCATTAGATCGTTTTTACCACCACAAAATCATTTTCTCCGTTCCATGTCGTAGATGTGGGATTCATTAAGGCCCTCCTACAACGGGTCACTTCTTGTCGACATCAACTCATTATCCAAGAAGTTGACTTAGGGACAACCCTTTCAGTACTTTGAAGCTTGCATGCCTCAATGGCAAGTTTCTCACTTTCGTTGACAAGTTTACATCAATGGCCTCTGACCGAAATATTTTACGTGGTGTTCGACATTAGCTCATGTATTCACACCACTTGAATTGTACTACAGTACCTTGAGGGTCATCATCATTATTGGTGATTCCTCTTGTGCCTATTAATAGCTTACATCATTGGCTGGTAATTAGGCAATGTATTTCCATGTTTGACATCAAAACATCTTTTCACATGGATTGACTTGTACTTCGGGTGAATATTGAACGAGTTTGAAGACCCCGGATCTAGTTTCATCCACTTGGGCTGTGATATATTCAGGAAAATAAAGACATCAAATGTACATCATTGCTGCACAGATAATCATCCAAACTAAAGGATGATGGCTCTACCAGAATCATCAGTCTGCCACACAGATGATTGTCTATCTTATGTACATGAATATGAATTTATAAAGCTGAGCATGGGAATGCTCACCTCAGCTAGATTGTGAAAATATAGTGAAGATAATGCATTGTATTGTATCTTATTACAGGTCACCTTCCAGTTTGAAAAAACCTCGGATCCTCATTATAAAGCATTTCACCCGACATCAAAAGGATTTATGACCTCATGCTTTAGGGGGCAACTTTTATAGACATATTTAGGCACTGAAACCCCAATCACATATTTCCATAAACCAAGGGCTTCTAAACCACTAAAAATTTTGTTTCATACCCTAAAGGAACGAGGTCAACTGATTACATCATCTTCCAGAAGTACTCCATGAAAAACTACTCAGAACTGGTCAAAATTGGACCATACAGACCGCTCCATGAATAGGGTGCGATGCATCTCACCTATTACACATGAGGGGTGTGATGAGCGAGAGCAGACAAATGGCAGAAGCAGTGTGCTAGGTGAAAACCCAGATAATCTTCTAGAAACTGCTCATATGACACTTGCCTCTCTGAATTCGCCCAGGGATGAGTAAGAGATCTGAAATCTCCAAGTGGAACTAAGAACTATCATTGAAATGACACTAATCAAAATCCCAGAAGCTGAATCACTCTCCTAAAAACATCTATATATGGATCCCTCATCCAAGAGATCCAGAGGATGGAATTTTGTAATTTGCAAGAAAGTGTTGTTCATTTCTCTTTGAAGACATTGTTGGGTGATCTTGCTTTGTATGAGGTGAAGAGGGCTTTCATGCTAGGAGGATGATGTTGGATCAGACAACCTGGTTGAAATCCTCTCTTCTACTACTTCTATCAATAAATCTATTTGAGTTTTCCTCCATATGCTTGTATATCTCTGAATCTTGTTTATGTATCCATTTATATGGTTAATGTACATCTGATCCTACATTATTTATGATTATAGATCTCTATGCTTTGATGGTATTTTGTTGCCTTGTCTCTACAAGTGTTCTTTGAAGTGGGACAAGCGAGAAAGGAGTGGCGAAAGATCTATCAAAGGAGAGAGGAAACAAGCAAGGAGACTAGCGAAAGACTGAGGTTGGTGTTCTCTGCTTCTCTCTCATCCATCTCTCATAAAGGAAAACACAAGTAACTTTAATCTGTTTGTTTCTAAGATAGCTACCTGTCTTAGTGGGACTAGCAGCTCTGAATGGACACTAGTTTTCCAGATAACACTTAGTGGCCCAAGTCAGTCGTAGATTTAGTCCCCAGTGCTACTGAAGACTATAATTGCAGATTGCAACTTCAAAGCTTCCTCTCCAATCGTAGTTTTGATTTTTAGTGTGTCTATAACATGTGAATTCACTTTTCAACTTGGAGGAATAGTATTCATGACTAGTCGCAGGTTGAAAATGTGCCTTAGGTTTGTCGCATGCAACAAAGGAAATCTTAGTTACAGCTGCAAACTACATATATGACTTGCAATGGAGAAGAGAGAAAGCATTCAAAAATATATGATAATACCCAACACATTGCAAATATATGATACCCAACATATTGTAATGCGATAATACCCAATGCCTTACAAATATGTGATATTACCCAACACACTACAATTATATGATATTACTCAACACACTGCAATGATATAATGCCCACAATGTAGCATTCATGTTCCCAAGCTTCCCATACACAACAATCAATTGGAATAAGCCACGACACATTTCTTGAAACCTTTGATCAAAATTTCATGCAAGATAGACTCTGCAGTTGTGTACATTCATAATTGGGTATACATATTGTTCATGGATGGATAAGTTACCTACCCAGATCAACATCCTAAAGACATCAATTAATTGAATTCTTTCACAGTGGTGTCTAGGTCTCTTTTCTTTGCATACCCATTGAAAATAACACATAATACACAATTTGTAAACTTAATATCCATTTCCTTCATTAGTTTGATAACTTCAAAGGCCTATTCAAGAAGTCCTAAATCTACATACATTAGCACCATAGTAGTGAATACAATGGGATCCTTGAGGCACCCAACAACACAAGTATCTTCAAATATCTCTTGTGCTTTATCCACCATCTTGGCCATTGCAAATGCATAAATCAAAGAATTGTAAAATATATGATTAGGATTGATTCCTTCCTCTTGCATTTCCCTCAAAACTGTCAATGCTTCAAAGGGTCTCTCCCATTTCCCAAATGTATCTGCCAATATACTATAATAAACTCTATTGGGTCTGATTCCCTTGTGACTTGTTACCTTTTTAGGTGAAAACTTCTCAATAGGTTCTCTCCTCAAGACATCATCAATGTATATGTAGATACGTCCTTCATTTTCATAATCTCCTTGAACTTTTGTTGTCCATTCCATTATTACTAAGAATGAAATTTGACCAATGAAGCCAATAAAATTGGAACAAAGCTCCCAATAAGACCCCATTTTTGGGTGAAAGTTTAGATGCTTGTAATCCAGTTGAAGCCTTCAGATATATAGGTGTTACATTTATTGAACCTTTTGCTATCAAAACATCAAACTAGTATCCAACTTTAACTCATCCTTTCCCTTGTTCTCATAGTTGTTCAACAATTTTTCTAGCTTCATATGGTAGTGAAAACACCAATGATACATTCCAATGTTGAGAGGCAGTTCCAAGAAGAGAATCCTTGATTGAAAGCCATAGTTTTCAAAGTCTCAAGTTGTAGCTCAATGTCACCATGAACATCCATATGATGATGAGATATTCATCATTATTTGGTGCTATCCCTCTGATGTCTATAAGGGTTAAAATCAAATTCATTGTAGTCTATGTGCCTTTATTCGAACTTCTTCTAGTTTACTTCTTTGTTGTAATCACATTTACTACAACCTATAGCCTTCATCTTTTCTTTTCCTGGTTTCCCCAACTTTGAACACTTTCTATGATACTTGAGGACAATAAAGGTTTCCTTGAAATTGTATTCCATCAGCGTAAAAAGTATGTAAGGTGGCAAGGTTCCATAACTACACAAGACCTGGAAAACAAACCCCAACTAAACATAAATAAACAAATTGATAGCAAATAATATACCACTAAAGGTATCCAAACTACTATTAAATGAATGAAGCTATATCTAATGCATTCTTAAGAAGAATGAAATCGGTTAGAGAGGGAAGAAAATCTGGTTTATCAAACCAAAAGGACTCAATCCTAGGAATTATTTATCCTAGGAGATGCATTTACTTTAACCTCCCTAATATAGGCATGGAAATAATATGCTGCAACACAACTTCTAATATAAGATAAAATAAATCTAGAAATATAACTTGGTATCATACAAAGGTGGCTTTGGTAAAGGAATTGCTACTCAAGGAAGCCATGACAAGACTCATTCCAAGAGAGCATTTAGTGATAATTTGAGTTGATTCGAAGAATTTTTTACTAAGCCACATGGTAGGGAAAATGATGAAAAATGGTAAAAGCAAGGAGGACCCAAAATTTTGAGCGTACACTAATGAAAATTTTGGTGGCGTTGTAGCTTCTACAACACTTCCCTTTATTGTTGATGATGAAGTTTTTACAATAACTATTTGACAATTAATTGGGGTTATTGAATTTTTCGCACAAATGCTTTAACCATTATTTAACATAATATTTCATTGGATGGATCTTGATATCCATTTTGGCACGATGGTTAAATATATCCTCCCTGATTTCTTATGTGTCCTCCTATATTTGTGCAACTACGGCTAAATAGTCATTGTTTACATTGAGAAAAGTAACCAAACACTTTTAAATTTTCTATTCAGTAAATTAAATTATTTTGTTGAATTCTAACCTAATTGACTTATTTAGATCATTCAACTTAGCCTTAAATATGTCCTTGGGAATTATTCCATAAGCTATTATCATTGGGGACCATGTATATCATCAATAACTTTGCTTGCCTTGAACCACTTCTTCTATCATTAATTTTATTGCATTTAAAAATAATCTCTTCTAATATATTAATTTTTGTAGACCATTCAACTTGGATCTGCTTCAACCTTTTGGGTCCAAGGAGATTTTTTTGTGATTTATGAAGTTTGTTGAGTGAACTGGCCTTTTGAATGAAGTTAGATAATTCATCACCTATGAAATTCCTATCATGCTCGAGGTATTTCTTAAGCTAGTTGATAAAGGGGGAAATTCTTTGTGAAATATTTCTCAGATGGGAAGCTACTTCCCATACATCCTCAATAATATTCAATCTCTTATTGATGTTATTAATAGTATAGGATTTAACTCCATCAAGTAGGTGGGATTCTTTTCTAACTTTGTGGGGTGTGCTGAGGGTGGACACTATCATTACTAGTGCCTGTATGGTAAGGGGAGTCATAAATAAAGTGTTTACTTTTATACAATAATATGTTTAAGAATGTAACTAGTGTCGGTCTTCATAATTGTATTTGATTTATGATGTAATGTATTTTTCAAAAGAAATAAAAATAAATCTTATTATTAATTAAATTGACTTATTAAAGCATGGGTTTCATGCTTGGTTCAATGGGTTATAAGTCAAAACCTCCATTGTAGGCTTCTAGGGTTTATGTCAAGTGTCCTTGTCCATCTCATAATGTAATAGACCCTTCTTGAGCATTCGCAATCAAGAAACAAACTTATTTTTATGTAAATTATGTCTTATATTCCTTCTCCACTAAGTCAGACTTAAACTAGACAAGTTGGCCTAACTGAGGGGAAAAATCTCCTATATAAAGGCAGCAACTCGACCTCATTTGAGACTCACTCAACAATTTCAATCTAAAACTTATGAGACAAGAAAAAGTGCGAAATTCAAGAAGGAATAAGGAAAAGGATAACGAAGGAGAAGGAGGTCATTATACAGCTAAGGAAGTAAAAAAAATTCTCTCTCTTATCTCACAATGCAAAGGAATTAAAGCTACTGGAGGGCTAAAACTGGAGTCCTATTCCTAGGCCAAAATTCTGAGTTATTGGGGGCTGAAATTCTAGGTTGTTGCTAGGGTATAGTTTTTTTTTTATCGATAAAGACTAAATCTATTAAGTAGAAAATATAGTACAATCGGGAGAAGCAAGAGACCGGCAGACCGGAAATGATGTATCCATCAACCTCGGTCCCGGGGAAAAGATTCAAACTCATAGCTACAGCAGATGACTTGAAATCACAGACATACTAACTGACCTTTACCCCATAGGGGTAGAAACTACAACACATTGTTTTTTCCCTTTCTTTTTGTTGACTTTTGTCCATCCATCCTGGGGAGGATGAGCTAAGACAACTTGAAGACTGGAATTCTCTGTCATCGGGAATTCCTTTTCTGATTCGGAGGAGGTCTCATGGCCGCGTTTCTGGGAGATTGCTATGTCCTGGGTGAGTCCCATAGTATCCATGGGAGGATCCAGCGGCTGAGGCGCCTGATCCGGATCTGAATCGCTTTCCCCGTCCTTCGACCCTGGGGAGCTGGAGCTCCCAGTTGTCGGTGGAGGGCAGGGAGCCCAACGCTTGGGTTTGGTTTTTGCGGAGAATCCCTTTTTTGATCTTGCTGTCAGCGCTGGGTAGGAGTTCTGTAGGTGCCCTATTAGGTGACAATGGCGGCACCGAAAGGCAGTGTTTTCATAGTCTAGAAGCTGAGTCCAAACAGTGTCTTTGATCTTGAGATTAATTTGTTCTGGCAATCCCTTGCTTAAGTCTAGCTCCACACAGATTCGGGCATATGTGTAGAGACCTTGTCGTTCCCTCTTGTAATCTCCCATTAAGAAACAACCCAAAGTGTTGCCTATTTGCCTGTAGACCTCTGTGCGCCACAGGTGAATTGGGAGATTTGGAAGTCTGATCCAGACAGGGGCTTTAGTGATGACTGCAGAAGTTGGATCAAAGTCTGGGAACCATGGGGTTAAGAAGAGGCCTGCCGAACCCATGAACCAAGGGCCTTCCTCTAAGGCCTCTTCGTAGTTCTCGAGATTGTCGAACAGCACTATAAAATATCCCTTTGCACAGAAGTAAATCTTGCAGTGGTGAGTCCAGTTGTCCTTGATCCAGTCATAAAGATCCTTTGAGCGTGGCCAGAGCCCATTGCATCTGCAGATGATGGCCCTTTCGGCGAATTGTTGGGTGTCGTCTGCCAGGTCAAGGTAAGAGATCTCAACAGAGGGGACCTCTTCCAATTTGTCAACCACAAAAGGCTTGGGAGGAGCCTGAAATAGTGGATCTATCTTTTCAGGCTTCTTAGCATGGACTGCATCTTTATATGAAAATGCCTTAGCTGAGGATGACTCTCCAGCAGCTCCTCCCCTCAAGCGAAGGGTTAAAATAATGGATGCATCTTTCTTAATGTCGTAAAAAGAAATAGGATAGGGATTCTCAAGATGTTTACCTTCGTGGAGAAGCCGTTGAGCTGCAGAGGGGATCCCCAGTTTGATGCTCAGTGTACGCTTGAGATTCTGCACTAGATCCGTCTGGCTTACCCATTGTAGCATAGTTTTGCCTGTAATGAGCTTGATTTGTATCTGGAATGAGGAGGAAAAGTCTGTATGCCTCTTTCCCCTGCAGATCTGTGCAGAGAGGCGGCATGCGTGATGATTGGTTTTCGTTTCCTGGATTTGCCTCATGGGCGGAAGAGGCTTACAGCCAATCGGTGCAGACCTTTCCTTCCCAGCAGCCAAGATCAGAGGATAAGCTGCGTAGGGTTCTGCTTGAACGCCATTGGCTGCTGCGCCGACAATCTGAGGATGGCTCCATAAGCGCGTTGTAGAAGCAGGGGGCTGAGGCCGTGCTACCCCAGAGCTCTCTGCAGAGAGATCCACGCGAGCATTCGTGTTTGCCGCACCGGCATTCTTGGTCTGATCATCTTGCATTTCTGCGGAGAGGGAAAAATCCCTTGACCTGTGCATGAGTTTCTCGAGTCCATCCGCAGCAGGAGCGATCAAAGATCCGATGGCGGCCGAGGGCATGGAGGCGGTAGAGCTAGGGTTCATCCTCGGAGCCATCTTTTTTTCGTCTTCCGTTGCTAGGGTATAGTTGCTAGACAAGAAACATACTATTGAATGTTTCTGAATCATATTAAAAGGTTGAATTGGTGGAGGAGGAGGGTATTTTGGTCTAGTGTCTTGGTATATCTCCATATGAATTTGCTAGTGGAAGAGTTTGATTGGGTTTTCCCCTATAGAGGGGTTTTAGCCTTGGCTAAGAGCCTACATTTGGTGTCATTGGTCTTCATGTTTTTGTTTTGATAATTTCTTGATGAAACAATGATAAAAGAAGAACATAAGAAATTTAATAAGAACACAAAGTTATCACAAGTAATTATCAATATTAGAAAATATATTTACCTTTTTGCTTTTCTAACATGGTTTCAGAGCTAAGGTGAAGAAGAAGGAAAAAGGTACACTGAAGAGTCAATGAAAAGAGAGATACAAGAAATGGGTTTTTTCAAGAAAAGGTCACAATGAGTAGAAGATAGCAATATGAAAACTTCAATGAAGGGAGAAAACAAACTAGAAGGAGCCTCCAACTACAGGGCATGGAAAAACATGATAGATCTTATCCTTGTGAAGCACAATGTGTTGGACCCTGTTCAAGGAAAAGTCAAGAAGCCTACAAATGAAGCAAAGAAGGAGAAGTTAAGAGAAACTTAAATATTGGCCATGAATCTAATAGGTGATGGAGTAAAGTACAATCTAATTCCATATATATCCAACATAGACTTTGCTCAAGAAATGTATGAGGCTCTCTCCAAATTGTTCACCATCAAGAACATTGGTCAAATAAAAAGCCTCAAGAATGAACTAAGGACAATAAATATGACAAGAGATGATACCTTATCATCATACTTTGTAAGGATATGTACAATAAGAGATGAATTCCAAGCAATATATGAAGTTGTACTAAGAAAGGATCTCATAATCGTTGCTCTTTTAGGACTACCAAAATCTTGGAGTCCTTTTGCATAAGGAATTAGCAATTGGAAGGATACTCCAACATTCGACCAAATGTGGAATGCATTAAATCAAGAATAATCATGAATATCATTAGTAAACAACAAGAAGGAAGATGAAGAAAACACCTCGAATGCTTATTATGCACATCACAAGAAGAAGGGAACCTTCAAGAAGATAAAAGGACCAAACAAGAAAGTTGACCTATCCAAGATTGAAGGTTATAACTTTCATAAAATGGGCCATTACAAAAATCAATGTCCCGAGAATCCAAGGAATAATAATAGAGATAGGGATCATGAAAATATTACAGATGAAGCTCAACCTAAGAAGGACAAGAATGAAGAATCAGAAGTCAAGGACTTATATTATTAATTCCTCTCTTCAATATCCTTCTTAGGCTTTCATTGTTTTCCTTTATCTTTTGATTTCTAGAGTTTGTGGGTTTAATATGTCTTGTTAGAAAATTTTTGAATTATTTTGATAAGTTGTAGGTATCCCTTGGAAATATTGGATTAAGAAGGAGCCTTCACCATTTTACCAATATATAAGTATCTTTCTCCTTGTTTCCTCTTTTATTTTTGGTTTCTCTCTCATATCAAGATTTGTTTGTATTATATGCTAATAACCTTTTCTTTGTATTTTCCTTGATATGAAAAGATTGTAGAATACACAAAGGTTATGGAGAAGACTTCAAAAGATAAACTTGAAACATGGAAGAAACTCTGTTTCAAAGGAATCCCTTCAAGCATTGATGTCCTACAAGGGTTTTTAAATAACAATTCAAGGTATGTATTAAACTACAAGTTTTGTTACAATGTTATCTTCATTGAAAAGGTATGTTCATGCTCTTTTGAAATTTTCTTTGCACTACTTACATCATTATGTCAAGGGTTTTTAATCACAAATATTATTGGTAGGGTGATTAATTATTGGATTGAATCTACCCTCATTATACTATCATTTGATCATTCTTGTGAAACCCTAACCTTTAGGGTTCACTATAAAACCATAGCCTCTTGATGCTAAGGGTACGTCAATGTTAATAATTTTGAAACCCTAGTCCTCTTATGGTTGTTGATGAAGTCTAGAAATCTTATTCTTTTGATGTTTAGGGTTTTGGTATTGTTATGAAAGAAACCCTAGTTATTTAGGGTTTATTGTTAATATCTAATTTATGTATTGATACCCTATATCTTTAGGGTTTGGTGAATGAGGGTTTATGAATAAAATATTTTTAATATTTATAGTAAATGAAGCCCTAGGTGTATGTTCATATGTTTGATCGAAATCCTAGCCCAGTGAAAATGTTTGTATATCTAACTTCCATGTACATGTGTTTGTGTCTTAATTTTACCTAATTGATATCAATGTGAAATTATAGTGGATCCTAGATATTTATATGTGAGTATGCTAACTTAATGTTTTAGCTTATGAAATCTAGGGTTTGTAAAAAAACCCTAGTAGATATTGATATTCTAGGACATGATGATAGTGTTTTTTATTTTGCTACAAACGTTGGTGGAGTCTGACATTTCTTTCTAAAAGATTATTGTTGAAATAATATATATATTTTACTATGATTGGATTTTTATTGAATTACTGAAGCTTTATGTCTTGAAGATGAAGTCTAGGGTTCATGACAAAATCCTAGCAAGAAGTTCAAGACTAGTATATAAAAAGATGTGTCTCTTGTTGATTATGAACCTAACTAGGTTTAGGTATTTGATGTATAAAGTTTGAATGTTTTGATGCTTCCATTGTAATGACATGATAAACATATTATAATGATCTTCATGCTGAATCTATATATTTGTATTTGGTTGTACGTGTTGTTAAATATTTGCAAGTACATAATCTTCAATATATTCATAAGTTTAAGATCTTAATGATAAAAATGATGAAGGAATATATAAGAATGATTATTATCAAGATGACCTTAATGCCATAAGAAAGAAATTAAGTCTTGAAGGAATGAATTTTCTTTGAAGTTATGAAGTTGTTGATCTCCCCAAGTTGAGAGGGAGCTTGGATAGAAGAAATAGTATATCTTCCCAGTTGAGCGGGAGGGCATATTATGACAATCATAATGAATACCTTGAAGTAAGAATGAAACTGAATGAATGAAAGTGCTACATATGTATGTTTGTGATTAATGAAGCTAATAAAAAATGCTTGAAAAGTACTGAGACTGTATTTGGTGTTGCTAAAGAAATGGAAAAGGAGAAATTCTTATAAGATTGAGGATGATATAAGAAACATCAGAATGATTAAGGACCTTGATGGTTTGTGTTTACTTATATACATACATTTGAAATTTCATTACTGAATGGGGTTTTGATTGTGCAAGATCTCTCCATAAAAGATTGAACTTTTGAAGTATTCTCGGATAGGCGGATATATCTGATGTAGTTGATTAGGAGAGATGAAGCATCTTATGGCAATACGCTTGGGAAGACATCTAGAATGAGGATGAATTTCTTGCCAAGGAGGTAGTGACTCCACATTTTTAGTGCATGAACTATGAAAACCAATTCTAAATCATGTGTCATATAATTTTCCTCATGCTTATTCATCTCTCTAGATTCATAGCACTATACTTTCCCTTCCTACATTAAGACCTCACCAAGTCCTTCTTTACATGCATCTATTCACACAACGAAATCCTTGCCAAGATCTGTGGTTCTCAACACTAGCACACTAGTGAGTAATTATTATAACTGCTCAAAGATTTCTACGCATTGTGTAGTCCATTCAAATCCTTTACCTTTCTTCTTCAAGGTTATAATGGGATGACACATAATGGAAAAATTATAAATAAATTTCCTATAGTATCCCGCCAATCCCATGAATGATATAACTTCATCCACGTTCTTTGGAGTTGGCCATGGCTTTGATCTTTTCAATGTCAATTGATATGCCTTCCTCAAAGATGATGTGCCCTAGGTAGTATATCTGTAACACCAAAACCAAGTATTTCTCGTGTTGTTATTTCATTCTTGAGTAAACTCTTATGTCATCAACAAATACTATGACACATTTTCCAAGTTAAGGACAAAACACTCCATTCATCAGGCACATGAATGAGGTAGGGGCATTAGTAAGCCCAAAGGAAACCACTACAAATTCGTAGTGCCCATATCTTGTCCTGAAAGTAGTTTTATGTATACCTTCTTCCTCGATTCTCACTTAATGGTAGTCTAAACTCAAGTCGATTTTGGAGAAAACAGCTGCTCCTCTCAGTTCGTCAAAGAGATCATCAATCCTTTCTAGTGGGTACCTATTCTTAATGGTTACCTTATCTATTTTTCCATAGTCAATGCACAGTCTAAGGGTTCCATCTTTCTTCTTTACAAATAATACGGGTTCTCCCCAAGGAGACACACTTGGCCATATGTAAGCCTTGTCCAACCTTTCCTTCAGCTGTAATTTGAGCCCAACCAACTATGGGGTGCTCATTTTATATGGACTCATGAATGCTGGTGCTGCTCTTAGCACTAGTTCGATAGAGAAATATCTCTCTCTATGGGGAGGTAGTCTAGGAGCTTCCACTGGGAAAAGATCTGCAAAATATTGCAAAATAGGGTACCTTTGAAGTAATTCAACTTCCTCATTTTGGAAAACTTGTACTATAAACAACATGCATCTTTTCCTACTACTATGTTTCGCTTGCATAGTAGTGATGAGCCTCACTAATATGGATTTGCTCTTGTCTTGCAACACTCTTTTTGTTCGTTGTTCATCCAAGCATTCTATTGTTTTCTCATAGAAATATAACTTGGTTTAGTGCAAGTACAACCGATCCATTTCCAATAACAAGTCATACCCACCCAATGGTAACACATTCAAGTGGGCTATCATGGGCATCCCACTGAGCGCAACTATACATGACCTTACCCAATGGCTGATTCTTCTCCTTGTGCTTGTTGCCAGTTGAATCAACAAAGGTTCATGATGCAATTCCTTGGCCAATTCACACTTCTTAACAAGTTATGGGCTAATATAGCTATAGTTGCAACTTGGATCAAACAAAATGGAAATGAATTTCTATTGTAACTTAACTTCCATCTCAATGATGGATGTCTAGTGATATGCTTGGCGATTTTCCACTGTTGCATAAACTCTTGGCATACCTCAAGCTACCTAACTCACTATACTTGCCTCCTGAGTTGTGTAAATTTTTGGTCCAATGTTTTGTTTCCATGGAAAGTCTCTCCTCTTGTGGTCTCCACCATAGGTCCAACACTTAAGTGGTTCTTGACTTTCAAATTTGGGTTGTACTGATGCTGACTACTACACTTTTTTCTTAATAGTAGCATTAGGCCTTGGTTGAAATTTTCATGCCTAAGATGGGTAATTCACTTCTCTTCTGCCTAGGTTTCTCTTGGGCCAATTCATATTTCATCCAATATTGATCTTAATCTACCAGTTACTCTTAATTTCAAGATTTTTCTTTGCTTTTTTGTAGCACTGCTCTAATTTCTTGATGGCATCCTTCAGGGTTTGGGGTTCCAACAATTCGATCTTATCTTTGAATTCCATAGGCAGTATGTTAATAAAACTCTAAATCTTGTCCTTCTCATCCATGAGATGTGGAAAATACCTTAGCAACTCCAAAAATCTGGTAACATACTCATCACTGGTTACCTATCCTATTTTGATTTCATAAAACTCTTTTCTTTTGCTATCATAGTATCATTCAGATAGGTATTGCTTTCTGAAGAGCTTCTCAAACTGTTGCTAGGTCAACTCCTCCTCAGTGATGACTCTAACATTCTTCAAGTCTTCCCACCATATGTCGACTTTCCCTTTCAAAATGTAGGCAATAACTCTAGCCTTCATATTCTTAGAATAATCATGTATTCTTAAAAATATCATCATTCCTAGTAGCCATGCTTCTACATCCTCTACTTTCTTCTTGTCCCCATCAAATGTAGGTGGTTTTTCCTTCTTAAATTCCTCAAGCATATGCTCCCTTTATTTTCTTGTTGAATGATGGTGATGGTAAGAATGGTAATGTCTCTGAGCATCAGGTTTAAAGGGTTTTCTTGAATATTGCACATTCATGTTAGTTCCTCCTCTTGGAGTGATAAAAACTTTACCTCCATGCACAATGTCCTCACTTTCTTTCCTATGCAAAAGACTTAGTTGAACTCCAAGAAGAATATCTAAAGTGGGGCTCAAAGATTCTTGCACCTCACATTACAAAAATCTTCAACATCATCATACGATAGGGGCTCCCCACAAATTGGACAACTAGTCTGACAATACCTCTTTTCAAGAATGGTGACGTCAATAATCCCTCCAATTATAGAACCATCATGATAAACCCTTTGTTTGCAAATCTATTTAGAAGCATGCTAGAAAACAAAATTGGCAAGTGGGCAAAAGAAAAAGATAAGCGTGCTAAAGGGAAATCAGGTTTTAGACCTAAACATTCCACAATTGATCATTGTATAACTTTAAGGCACATCATTGAAAAAGTTTGGGAGAAAAAGGAAGAAGTCTTTTGTTGTTTTGTTGATTTCAGAAAAGCATTTTACTTGGTTCCTAGGGATAAGCTTTGTCATAGAATGAAGGAACTTGGGGTTCATAAAAATTTGAGAGAAGTTGTGCATAGGTTGTATGAAGAGGTGAAATTCAGAATTAGAACTCCAACAAGAATTTCTGAAAGTTTTAGAAACAATATCGCAGTTAAGCAAGGCTGCCCACTATCTCCTACCCTTTTTTGTTTATATATCGACAAGCTTGAGGAGCGGTTAAATTCGCAAGGGGGTGATGGTATCTATTTGGGAAAGTTTGTTATAAAGCTTTTTTTGTATGCAGATGACCTTATTCTGATTGCTAAATCGGCTCTTGGTTTGCAAGAGCACTTACTATCCCTTGAGCATTTTTGTAAAAGTGTGGGGATGCAAGTCAATATTAGCAAAACGAAAGTAGTGGTTTTCTCTAAGAAAATAAAACATAACCATCATATAAGTTCTACTTTAAATACAACATTGTGGAAGAAGTTGCAGATTACAAATACCTTGGAATTGACTTCAACAAAAATCTAAGCTGGAATGGTTGTAGAAAGAAAAGAACTTTGGGGGGTTGGAAAGCATTTTATGCTTTTCAAAATAGGTGTAGAGAGGCAGAATTATGGGACTGGAAAACCACTCAAACTCTTTTTGGGCTTCTAGTGATAACGATGATTCTCTATGGTTGTGAACTATGGGCCAGCAGCACATCCGACATGCAGTGGAGACAAATTGAGAAAATTTAGAAGCGTTTTCTTACAAACAAATTCAAGATTTAAATTGCAATTCCTTATGATATATTGTTAAGTGAAATAGGGACTGCTCCTATTGAAGCAATTGCTATGTTTCGAGTCATAAGGTATTTAAAAAAATTGAGAAAATGGAAGAGGGTAGATGGCATAAGGTTGTCTTTAATGATATATTGTGCAAGAGAAAAAAACTTGGATGCAACAAAATAACAAATGGTTTAGTAAATGGGGTATTTGCTTGAAGGTGTGTCCCATAAACAACAAAGAGATAAAATATTTTTTTATGGAAAAGTTCCACAAGTGTACTTGGGATAATGAGATAGGAAGAAAGAAAAATACTATATTGAAGTGTTTAATCCCACTCATAGTCATCAACCAAAAGCATACATAGATGCCAATATCTCTTGGAGAGCCAAAATTATTATTGCTCAGTTAATGACTACTCCTCATCAACTCCGTTGTGAAACAGGGCACCGGAAAAGGCGAAAAGAAGTGTGGGAGGAAAGAATATGGATTTTTGTTCTTCCGGAAAAGTGGAAATAGATAAACATTTCATTTTAGAATGTGAGTCCTTCCAAGACAACAGGGAAATTTATGCAGATATGCTGGCAACTATCTCTTGGGATAATCTATTTAGCAAGGGGTTTGTCAAGAAGCTGGGAGCATTTATTTTGAAGCTTCACAGAAAAAGGGCCAAATACATCAAGCATATGAAGCATCAATGTGTCCCATAGGCTATCTTTAGCCTCGTGGACGTTAAAATAATTTCCTTATTTCTTTCCTTTTATTTATTTACCATATCTCTTTTTTGAGCATTCGTAAACCTACCTCTTTATATTTTAAATTTATATTGTGTCTACACATAATAATAATTAGATTGATTTTTAAATAGGGCCGACATTAGATTAAAAATGTTAAATGTTAAATATTAAACATTACATGTTAAATGTTTACTTTTAGTTTACATGTTTACATGAAAGAAATATTAAAATATTTTGGATCAAGATTTTCGATTATTTGTGTTGAATTAACCTTTTCCCTTTGATTTAAGAAATGACGTTGACTTTAGTAAAGAGTAAAATTGTTCAAAATTTTACTTAATTTGGAATTTCAATGTGTTAATTTTTTTGTTAAAGGTAAATTTATGATCCATTCAAATTTACATATATGATAAAGGAACTATTAAAAACATGAGATAATTTACTATCCATTCAAATACATAGTTACATTTTACTAATTAATCTTAGTCCATTAATAAGATTAAAATGTTATATATAATTTAAGATTGATAGATATTAGCTAAAGTTATTTTTATTATTTTTTGAGAACATGACATACTTACACATCAGAGTCATATTGGGTTGTAGAATGTGCCTCTAAGCGAAATTAGTCACTATAGCTTCAACTTGATCTTCCAAAGTGTCAACACATTCCTTCCATTTATTTTATATAACTACCTACCCTTATGATTTAAAAACAACTCCTAGTCCCGATAGCTTAAGCAATGGTTATTGAATACGCTAGAGCCAGATCATCAATTATATATATTTTGGCTTATTCCAGGCAAGTCATAGATCTCACATATTGTGCAAATCGTAGTTCACAATCCCAGCTTAGTTGCACTTTTCATCTCTAGTTACACTATAAGGCTACAACATAAATCACATTTAATTCCTAATACCACTGCCAACTATCAATGTGATTTGCGACTTAGTGGCCCAAGTCAGTCGTAGATTCAGTCCCCAGTGCTACTGAAGACTATAATTACAGATTACAACTTCAAAGCTAACTCTCTAATTGTAGTTTTGATTTTTAGTGTGTCTATAACATGTGAATGCACTTTGCAACTTGGAGGAATAGTATGCATGACTAGTCGCAGGTTGAAAATGTGCCTTAGATTTGTTGCATGCGACAAAGGCAGTCTTAGTTACAGCTGAAAACTACATATATGACTTGCAATGGAGAAGAGAGAAAGCATTCAAAAATATATGATAATACCCGACACATTGCAAATATATGATACCCAACGTATTGCAATGCGATAATACCCAATGCCTTACAAATATGTGATATTACCCAAAACACTGCAAGTATATGATATTACCCAACACACTGAAATGATATAACACCCATAATGTAGCATTCACGTTCCCAATCTTCCCATACACAACAATCAATTGGAATAAGCCACGACACATTTCTTGAAACCTTTGATCAATATTTCATGCAAGACAGACTCTGCAGTTGTGTACATTCATAATTGGGTATACATATTTATCATGGATGGATAAGTTACCTACCTAGATCAACATCCTAAGGACACCAATTACCTGAATTATTTCACAGTGATGTCTAGGTCTCTTTTCTTTGCATACCCATTGACAATAACACATAATACACAATATGTAAACTTAATATCCATTTCCTTCATTAGTTTGATAACTTCAAAGGCCTATTCACAAAGCCCTGAATCTACATACATTAGCACCATAGTAGTGAATACAATGGGATCCTTGAGGCACCCAACAACACAAGTCTCTTCAAATATATCTTGTGCTTTATCCACCATCTTGGCCACTGCAAATGCATGAATCAAGGAATTGTAAAATATCTAATTAGGTTTGATTCCTACCTCCTACATTTCCCTCAAAACTGTCAATGCTTCAAAGGGTCTCTCCCATTTCGCAAATGTATATGCCAATATACTATAAGAAAATTTATTGGGTCTGATTCCCTTATGACTTGTTACCCTTTTAGGTAAAAACTTCTAAATATATTCTCTCCTCAAGACATCATCAAAGTATATGTAGATACATCCTTCATCTTCATAATCTCCTTGAACTTTTTTTGTCCATTCCATTATTACTAAGAATGAAATTCAACCAATGAAGCCAACAAAATTGGAACAAAGCTTCCAAGAAGACCCCATTTTTGGGTGAAAATTTAGATGCGTGTAATCTAGTTGAAGCCTTCAAATATATAGGTGTTACATTTATTGGATCTTTTGCTATCAAAACATCAAACCAGTAGCCAAATTTAACTCATCCTTTCCCTTGTTCTCATAGTTGTTCAACAATTTTTCTAGCTTCATATGGTAGTGAAAACACCAATGATACATTCCAATGTTGAGAGGCAGTTCCAAGAAGAGAATCCTTGATCAAAAGCCACGGTTTTCAAAGTCTCAAGTTGTAGCTCAATGTCACCATGAACATCCATATGATGATGAGATCTTCATCATTATTTGGTGTTATCCCTCTGATGTCTATAAGGGTTAAAATCAAATTCATTGTAGTCTATGTGCCTTTATTCAAACTTCTTCTAGTTTACTTATTTGTTGTAATCACATTTGCTACAACCTCTAGCTTTCATCTTTTATTTTCCTAGTTTCTGCAACTTTGAACACTTTCTATGATACTTGAGGACAATAAAGGTTTCCTTGAAATTGTATTCCATCAGAGTAAAAAGTATGTAAGGTGGCAAGGTTCCATAACTACACAAGACCTAGACAACAAACGCCAACTAAACATAAATAAACAAATTGATAGCAAATAATAGACCACTAACGGTATCCAAACTACTATTAAATGAATGAAGCTAGATCTAATGCATTCTTAAGAAGAATGAAATGGATTATAGAGGGAAGAAAATCCGGTTTAACCAAAAGGACTCAATCCTAGGAATTATTTACCCCAGGAGATGCATTTACTTTAACCTCCCTAATATAGGCATGGAACTAATATGATGCAACACCATTTCTATAATAAATATGAGATAAAAGAAATCTAGAAATATAACTTGGTATCATACAAAGGTGGCTTTGGTAAAGGACTTGCTACTCATGGAAGCCATGACAAGACTCATTCCAAGAGAGTATTTAGTGATAATTTGAGTTGATTCGAAGAAGTTTTTACTAAGTCACATGGCAGGGAAAATGATGAAAAATGGTAAAAGCAAGGAGGACCCAAAATTTTGAGTGTACATTAATGAAAATTTTGGGTGGTGTTGTAGCTTCTACAACACTTCCCTTTATTGTTGATGATGAAGTTGTTACAATAACTACTTGACAGTTAATTGGCGTTGTTGAATTTTCGGCGCAAATTCTTTAACCATTATTTAACATAATATTTCATTGGAGAGATCCTGATATCCATTTTGGCATGATGGTTAAATATATCCTCCTCAATTTCTTACTTTTCCTCCTATATTTTTGCAACTACAGCTAAACAATCATTGCTTACATTGACAAAAGTAACCAAACACTTTTAAATTTTCTATTCAGTAAATTAAATCATTTTGTTGAATTCTAACCTAATTGACTCATTTAGATCATTCAACTTAGCCTTAAATATGTCCTTGGGAATTATTCCATAATCTATTATCATTGGGGGACCATGTAGATCATCAACAACTTTGCTTGCCTTGAACCACTTCTTCTATCATTAATTTTATTGCATTTAAAAATAATCTCGTCTAATATATTGATTTTTGCAAACCATTCAACTTGGATCTAGTTCAACCTTAATCTCCTCTAATATATTGATTTTTGCAAACCATTCAACTTGGATCTAGTTCAACCTTTTGGGTCCAAGGAGAATTTTTTGTGATTTATGAAGTTTGTTGAGTGAACTGACCTTTTGAATGAAGTTAGATAATTCATTATCTATGAAATTCCTATCATGCTTGAGGTATTTCTTCAGCTAGTTGATAAAGGGGGAAATTCTTTGTGAAATGTTTCTCAAATGGGAAGCTACTTCCCATACATCTTCAACAATATTCAATCTCTTGCTGATGTTATTAATAGTATAGGATTTAACTCCATCAAGTAGGTGGGATGCATTTCTAACTTTGTTGGGTGTGTCGAGGGTGGACACTATCATTACTAGTGCCTGTATGGTAAGGGGAGTCATAAATAAAGTGTTTACTTATATACAATAATATGTTGAAGAATGTAACTAGTGTCCGTCTTCATAATTGTATTTGATTTATGATGTAATGTATTTTTCAAAAGAAATAAAAATAAATCTTATTATTAATTAAATTGACTTATTAAAGCATGGGTTTCATGCTTGGGTCAATGGGAAATAGGTCAAAGCTTCCATTGTAGGGTTCTAGGTTTTATGTCAAGTGTCCTTGTCCATTTCATAATGTAATAGACCCTTCTTGAGAATTCTCAATCAAGAAACAAATTTATTTTTATGTAAATTATGTCTTATATTCCTCCTCCACTAAGTTAGACTTAAACTAGACAAGTCGGCCTAACTGAGGGGAAAAATATCCTATATAAAGGCAGCAACTCGACCTCATTTGAGACTCACTCAACAAGTTCAATCTAAAACTTATGGGAAAAGAAAAAGTGTGAAATTCAAGAAGGAATAAGGAAAGGGATAGCGAAGAGGGGAGGCCACTATATAGCTAAGGAAGTCAAAAATTTCTCTCTCTTATATCACACGTGCAAAGGAACTAAAGCTGCTGGAGGGCTAAAATTGCAGTCCTGTTGCTGGGCCAAAATTATGAGTTGTTGGGGGCTGAAATTATGGGTTGTTGCTAGGGTAAAGTTGCTAGACAAGAAAAATACTACTGAAGGTTGTTGAATCATATTATAAGGTTGAATTGGTGGAGGAGGGTATTTTGGTCTAGCGTCTTGGTCTATCTCCATTTGAATTTTCTAGTGGAAGAGTTTGATTAGGTTTTCCCCTATAGAGGGGTTTTAGCCCTTGCTAAGAGCCTACATCTGGTGTCATTGATCTTCATGTTTTTGTTTTGATAATTTCTTGATGAAACAAATATAAAAGAAGAACATGAGAAATTTAATAAGAACACAAAGTTATCACAAGTAATTATCAATATTAGAACATATTTTTTCCCTTTCGATTTTCTAACATGGTTTCAGTGATAAGGTGAAGAAGAAGGAAACAGGTATACTGAAGAGTCATTGAAAAGAGAGATATAAGAAAAGGGTTTTTTCATTAAAATGTCACAAGGAGTAGAAGATATCAATATGAAAACTTCAATGAATGGAGAAAACAAACTAGAAGGAGCCTCCAACTACAAGGCATGGAAAAATAGGATAGATCTTATCCTTGCGAAGCACAATGTGTTGGACCTTGTTCAAGGAAAAGTCAAGAAGCCTACAGATGAAGCAAAGAAAGAGAAGTTTAGAGAAACAAAAATATCGGCCATGAACCTAATAGTAGACGAAGTAAAGGAAAATGTAATTCCATATATATCCAACATAGACTCCGCTCAAGAAATGTTTGAGGCTCTCTCCAAATTGTTCACCATCAAGAACATTGGTCAAATAAAAAGCCTCAAGAATGAACTAAGGACAATAAATATGACAAGAGATGATACCGTATCATCATACTTCGTAAGGATATCTACAATAAGAGATGAATTCTAAGCAATAGATGAATTTGTACCAGAAAAGGAGCTCGTAATTGTTGCTCTTGTAGGACTACCAAAATCTTGGAGTTCTTTTGCATAAGGAATTAGCAGTTGGAAGGATACTCCAACATTCGAACAAATGTGGAATGCATTAAATCAAGAAGGATCATGAATATCATTAGTAAACAACAAGAAGGAAGATGAAGAAAACACATCAAATGCTTATTATGCACATCACAAGAAGAAGGGAACCTTCAAGAATTTAAAAGGACCAAAGAAGAAAGTTGACCTATCCAAGATTGAATGTTACAACTTTCATAAAATGGGTCATTACAAAAATCAATGTCCCGAGAATCCAAGGAATAATAATAGAGATAGGGATTAGGAAAATATTACAGATGAAGCTCCACCTAAGAAGGACAAGAATGAAGAATTAGAAGTCAAGGACTTATACTATTAAGTCCTCTCTTCAATATCCTTCTTAGTCTTTCATTGTTTTCCTTTATGTTTTGATTTCTAGAGTTTGTAGGTTTAACATGTATTATTAGAACATTTTTGAATTATTTTGATAAGTTGTAGGTATCCCTTGGAAATATTGGATTCAGAGGGATCCTTCACCATTTTACCCATATATAAGTATCTTTCTCCTTGTTTCCTCTTTTATGTTTGCTTTGTCTCTCATATCAAGATTTGTTTGTATTATATGCTAATAACATTTTCTTTGTATTTTCCTTGATAGGAAAAGATTGCAGAATACACAAAGGTTATGGAGAAGAATTCAAAGGATAAACTGTTGGCATTTTGGCACAGGTGTGGTGTTATGATATAGGTGTTGTCCTTGATGGCAACTTTCTTTGATGACAGATCTCCGTTCAGACTACAGAATGAAGAGAAATCTCATATACGCAGGTTAATTAAGTCCAAGTTGCGTATACACGCTGGTGATCTGCATACTAAGTCGCGTATACGCAGGAGAGCTATATTCGAAGCCGCGTATACACGCATATACATGAACAGAAAAGGGCGTATATGTCGGGAAGCTTCCTTTTGGTCCGTGGTAGTTAGTCCTCGATACTTGAGCCTATGTCTTTGGACCAAAGTATCTCGACAGACGTGTTGATCCCTAGTTTTTAAGTTGATGGTATTGGATCTCTATGGTTTTGGCTCTTGGTATTGAGCAAGGCCTAAGGCTATATAAGGAGAAGAAGATCATTAGGCAAAGATCATCTTTTGAAAAGGCTTGAATATCTGAAAAAGAAAGAGATCTGGTATGTAGGTTCTGGGTTGCTTGATCTAAGCTAAGGAGAGATCACTTCGGTTGATGGAAGACTAGATCTAAGGATAGATCGGGATCTAATGATTTGAAATGCACTATTATGATATGGTTGATTATGCGTATTTCTAGATCTTCATACTGACGCAATGTTATGTTCTGGGTCTAACTGATATCTGGTACAGCTGCAAGTTGAGAGAATTTATTTTTAGATCTGTACGCAGGTTGTCTTCGGTAAAAGCGCGTGTATACGCGGTTTTCTCTTATTGAAGTAGCGTATATCTTTTGAAGCTTGATTTTTGGGTTTACAGTTGGGTCTGACTGTTATTGCAGAGTTCTGTAGTCTGCTCTGTGTTCTGGTAACTGGTGATTGACAGGGTTTCAGTGGTTCAGTGATTCAAAGATTGATGATGCTAGTATTGGTTGTCTTGTGCTTCAATGATTTGTTGTGAAAGTTGAATGAATTGTGGTCTTCAGATTGTAATGTTGTGCTTCAGGAATATCCAGTCTGAAAATGTATGAAAGGTGGTACCTGAAAGAAAGAAGATTGTAGGCCAGCACCTACGTACTAGTATCTTGGCTAGTACAAGAGCAAAGGGGGTTGGAGCTCCCTTCCAAGGAAGTTTGGAGAACGAGAGAAGGTTGTAGCCTTCTGCAGGTTGTAGCCTGCGTACTGGTATAAGGCTGCACCAGTACAAAAAGATTGTAAACTGAAGTTTCATATTAAAGAAAGATAGAGACGACTTGCAGCAGGTGGTTTTCACCCACATTGGGTTTCCACCTTATATCATGGTGTTCATGTGTGTGGTTTTTGTGTGATCTGTTCTACTGCATCTGTTTACTCTTAATATGGTGAATAATGTCCTTATGCACTTAACAAAAGATAAACTAACTGAATTATAAGATTTCTGGTTATACGCTGTTTTCTTTAGACACAGTTGCGTGTACACGCTGGTTCACTTAACGAAAGTAGCGTATATGTTTCTGAGCATTGAAAAAGTTTTATAGTTCTGATAATACTGATTCACCCCCCCTCTCAGTATTATTTCCAACAATTGGTATCAGAGTAGGTCCTTCAGAGAAGCTTGACCGCTTGAAGGTGGATCGTTCATCATGAGCAACTACGAGAAAGAAGCATCAATCAGGCCACCGGTTTTTGATGGGACAAACTTCAATTATTGGAAGGTAAGAGTTACTGCCTATCTTCAATCTCTGGGTACAGAAGTTTGGGACATCGTAGAAACAGGCTACGCCTTCCCTTCAGCTACTCCTACAGATACAGCTGAGAAAAAGAAGTATGAAACAAATGCGAAAGCAGTCAGTACCCTATTAGGATGTATATCCCAAACGGAATTCATGAAGGTAATGCACTACAAATCTGCAAAAGAGATATGGGACAAAATTGTCACGAGCTATGAAGGAGATGAACAGGTAAAGCGTGCTAAACTTCAAACTCTCAGGATTCAGTATGAGACTCTCAAGATGTATAATGATGAAAGTGTGGCTAACTATTTTCTTCGGGTAGATGAGATTGTTAATTGTATGAAAAATTTGGGTGAAGAAATAAAAGAGGCTATAGTGGTTGAAAAGGTTCTAAGATCATTGTCCCCCAAGTTTGAATCTAAGGTATCTGCAATAGAAGAAAAGGAAAATCTACGAATTCTTACTATGTCTCAGCTACATGGAATTCTAACTGCTTATGAAATGAGAAAGGGAGGTCCATCAGACAGAAGAGAAGCTGCTTTCAAGGCATCAGGCAAAGAAGATTATTATGAAGCAAGCCACGTCCCAGAAGAAGAAGAAGAATCAAATTTTGTCAGAAATCTTCAAAGGGGTTCTGGAAGGTTCAGAGGTAAGTTACCTTTTAAATGCTTTGCTTGTGGAAGAGTAGGTCATTATGCTGCAAAATGTCCTTATAAGGATAAAGGAAAGGAACCTGCTAGATGGAACAAGAAACAGAGTGCAAATAAGAAAAGCTACTACACTCATGAATATAGTGATGGTCTATCAAACAGTGATGAAGATGAACGAGGTAATGAATATAAATTGTTAATGGCATTTGAAGATGATGATTATATGGATGCTATAGATGTGGATTACTTTCATGAAGAAATTACTAGACTTAAGAGATGTATAGAAGAGAAGAATGTGATCATTGATACTCTACAATTTCAAATTGATGAAAAGGAAAGACATCTTGAAAAATTAGAAGGTGAAATTGTTGGTCTTAGAAAAGAGATTGAGAAAACAAAAGCTATTAATCTCAAATTTGTTAAAGGATCTGAAACCTTGGATGAGATTATCAATGTGCAGCGATCTCCTCTGATCAAGACAGGTCTGGGATATAATGGAGAAACATCTCAAGCCTCTACCTCTAAAAGTTATCTTAATGCAGCAAGAAAGAATGAGCAAGAGCACAATGAAGACCGTCAGGTAAAGCAGGGACGAATTGCAAACAGAAACTACCAGGGGCAATCCATCTTAAGGACAAACAGAAGCTACAATCAGCCACAGGTAAAATCTTCCCAATTTACTCCAAGAATGAATGTGAATAGAAGCTACAATTGGGTGGATGATAGATCTGATTATCGCAGAAGTTTCTTTAATGGTCAGTGCTTTTCTTGCCATAACTTCGGTCACAAAGCAGCTCAGTGTGTTGCCTACAAAACAATCATGACTAGAGAAGCTCAAAAACAAGGGAGAATGACTGAAACCATGAAAAGGACTTATAACAACTTTTCGGTTCTTGAAAATGAAGTTGAATGCTCTATTTGTAATAACTTTGGTCATGAAGACTCTGAATGCAGGAGCAAGTTCCAGAAGACAACTCAGAAGGAACAAACCTCAAATGTCAGAACATGGAGAATAAAGGAATCGCAACCAGAAAGATGTGGAATAGCCTTTTATGCAAAAGGTCAAGAAAGTCTATGGTACATTGACAGCGGATGTTCGAAGCATATGACAGGGGACAAAGAAAAGCTTGAGTCATATACTGCATTAGAAAAGGGGAAGAAAGTTTCTTTTGGAAACGATATCTCTGCAGCCATAAAAGGAAAAGGTGTTGCTCCATTGAAAGAGAAGGTCAAAGCAGGAAATGTTTTATATGTTGATGGATTGAAGCATAATCTTCTGAGTGTAAGTCAGATGTGCGATCAAGGAACAGAGGTAATATTTAGATCAAATGGATGTTGTGTTCGCGATCTTGATACAGGTAAAACAGTGCTCAAAGGAAGAAGGACTCCAAATAATCTATATATCTTTGACGAAAGACAACAATGCTACTTAAGCAAGGATGATGAACATTGGCTATGGCATCGAAGGTTGGGGCATCTAAGCTTTTCACAAATAAGGAAAGCATGCAAATATCAGGCAGTTCGTGGTCTTCCAGATATCAAAATTCCGGACAATACCATATGCAAATCTTGTCAGTTTGGAAAGCAAACCAGAACTAACTTTCCAGAGAAGGAAGGATCAGCTAGCATGCCTCTTGAGCTAGTCCATACAGATGTTTGTGGTCCATTTAGGAAAAGGACACCTCGAGGAGAAGAATATTTGATATTATTTATTGACGATTTCTCCAGATTTGTTTGGTTAGGGCTTATGAAGCACAAAGATGAAGCATTCGAAAAATTCAAATCCTTCAAAGCCTTGGTTGAGAATGAATCAGGACACAAAATTAAGTGCCTCGGATCTGACAGAGGTGGGGAGTTCACTTCAAATGAATTTTTCGATTTCTGTGAAGAACATGGGATAAGAAGAGAATTCTCTACAGCTAGAACTCCTCAGCAAAATGGGGTTGTGGAAAGAATGAACAGAACAATCCAACAAATGGTTCGTGCTATGCTTGATGAATCAGGTACTCCCGCAACCTTCTGGGGTGAAGCTGCACATGTTGCGGTTATTATTCTTAACAAAACAAATGTCCGAGTAAACAGCACTCAAACACCTCATGAGCTCTGGAGTGGTGAGACTCCTTCGGTGAAGCACTTCAAAATCTTTAGGAGCAAATGTTATATTAAGAATACTGATGAGCAACTTGGAAAACTTGAACCAAGAGCAAATGAGGGCATTCTTCTTGGTTATTCTCCACATAGCAAAGCATACAAGTGCTACAATAAAAGACTTGGCAGAATTGTTGACAGCATTGATGTAGTGGTTGATGAGAAGGGATATATTCCTAGGCAAGTTCATCATGAAGACATTGAAGAAGATGAAGGCTACCCTCAAAGGCGGAATGATGAAGAAGAAGAACCTCAAGAAGAACCAGAGGAGCAGACAAGAATAGAAGAGAAGACTCCATCCAGATATGTTCAAAAGAATCATCCAGAATCTCAGATTGTGGGGCAGAAAGAAGCAGGAGTACAAACAAGAAGGACACTTGCAGAAGCTTCAAGCTATTTGGCATTACTCTCCTCCACTGAACCACAAAATGTGAAAGAGGCATGCAAAGATGAATGTTGGGTCAAAGCAATGGATGAAGAACTTGAGCAGATTGAAAAGAACAACACTTGGGAATTAGTTCCTAGACCAAAAGATAAGAATGTAATAGGAACAAAATGGGTCTTCAAGAATAAATTGAATGAAAATGGAGAAGTAATTAGAAACAAGGCCAGACTTGTTTGTAAAGGGTATGCGCAGCAAGAAGGAATAGATTTTGAAGAGACCTTTGCTCCTGTGGCAAGACTTGAGGCCATCCGAATGTTCCTTGCTCTCTCAAGCTTTCAAAACTTCAAGGTATTTCAAATGGACGTGAAATCAGCCTTCCTGAATGGAGACTTAGAAGAAGAAGTATATATTGAGCAGCCAGATGGTTTCATTCTTGGGAATGATCCAAACCTTGTATGCAGATTGAAAAAGGCTCTCTATGGGCTCAAACAAGCTCCAAGGGCTTGGTACTATCGGTTGGACAAATATCTTCACCAACAAGGCTTTTCAAAAGGATCAGCAGATAGCAATCTCTATATAAAAGTTGAAAATAACAAATTGCTAATTCTTGTTGTTTATGTAGATGATATTATCTTTGGCAACAATGAAGAGACTATGAGTCAAAACTTTGCCTTGGTTATGCAGAAAGAATTCGAAATGTCACTACTTGGAGAATTGACATATTTTCTTGGATTGCAAATCCAACAAAATGAAGGAGGTATCTTCCTGTCTCAAACCAAATACCTCAAGCAGATCTTGAAGAAGTATGGCATGGAAGAGTCAAAGCCAGTATGTACACCCATGGTTACAGGATGCAGCCTCAGTGCAAATGATGAATCAGCAGCAGTTCACCAACCCACTTATAGATCCATGATTGGGAGTTTGCTTTATTTGACAGGTACCCGACCAGATATTACACATGCAGTAGGAATTGTTGGAAGATTTCAAGCCAACCCAAAGGAAACTCATCTTCAGGCAGTCAAAAGAATCTTCAAGTATCTTCAAGGGACCCAAAACTATGGCTTATGGTATCCTAGAAATACAGATCTCACTCTTCATGCATACACAGATGCAGATTGGGCTGGAAGTGTGGATGATAGGAAAAGCACAAGTGGTGGTGCTTTCTTCATGGGTTCCAGATTAGTATCTTGGTTCAGCAAGAAACAGAGTTCGATTGCCTTATCTACAGCTGAAGCAGAATATGTGGCTGCGGCATCTTGTTGCACACAACTTCTTTGGATGATGCAGACCTTGCAGGACTTTCAAATCACTTACACTCCACCAGTCTCTATCTTATGTGATAATACAAGTGCAATCAGCATTTCAAAAAATCCAGTCATGCACTCAAAGACCAAGCACATACCAATCAAGTACCATTTTCTTCGGGAACAAGTACTTGAGCAGAAGGTCAAGTTGGAGTATGTTCCTTCTAAGGAACAAGTTGCTGATATTCTCACAAAACCACTGCCCAGGGAAACTTTTGAATATCTCAGACAAAAGCTGGGAGTAGTTGATGCTTCATCCTGCTGTTAAAGCTTGTCTGTTCTACAGAAAAGTTGGTATACGCAAGTTACGTAAGGGATATCGGTGTATATACGCGGATTTATGCGGGGTAAGTCGCGTGTATGTTGTAGTGTATGTTGTACGCTTGTTGCAGAAAGTATATCCGCGTACATACGCTGGTTTATGCAGGAGAAATCGCGTATATGGAGTTCTGAACAGCAAGGGAAATCTCTGGTTTGAAAAGGTCTGAGATGGGTATGTCAGAATTCTTCAGGCACAGTTTCAAGGGGTGCAGCAGGCACAGGTTCAGGGGGAGCAGCTTAAAAGTCTCATAAAGCATTGTTGGCATTTAGATGTTTTGGTTGTTGGTTTCAGGAGAAGGAGCTCAGAAAGAAATCCTGGTTGCTGATCTAAAAGATGTTTATCAGATGCTGCTGGTGACTTTCATAAGTCTTGGTCTAGATCTGTTTTCTCTATGTCATGTATCTCTTTTGTGATATCTCTTTTATGGTGTCAAGGTCATGTAACGGCCTATGTTGGTTTCCCCACTATGCCTGGGATGAATGATGTAATATAATTGGTTGTTTCTGATGTGTCCCCTCTTGGTAGGGAGTATGGATGTATGTATTGAGTCTTTTGGTGATAGGAAGGTCCCTTATGGTGTATAAGTCTTGGTTCTTGTTGAAGAACATCTTTTGCAGATCTGGCCTACAGTCAGGGGGAGCATGATTCAGCACAGCCAAGCAGAGGTATCAGCATGACCTCAGGGGGAGCACAACCCTTTTCCCTTGATGACAAAGGGGGAGAATGATTCTAAGGATCTGAAGGTTGCCATCAAGTCCAAAGGGGGAGATTGTTGGCATTTTGGCACAGGTGTGGTGTTATGATACAGGTGTTGTCCTTGATGGCAACTTTCTTTGATGACAGATCTCCATTCAGACTACAGAATGAAGAGAAATCTCATATACGCAAGTTAATTAAGTCCAAGTTGCGTATACACGCTGGTGATCTGCATACTAAGTCGCGTATACGCAGGAGAGCTATATTCGAAGGCGCGTATACACGCAGATGCATGAACAGAAAAGGGCGTATATGTCGGGAAGCTTCCTTTTGGTCCATGGTAGATAGTCCTCGGTACTTGAGCCTATGTCTTTGGACCAAAGTATCTCGACAGACGTGTTGATCCCTAGTTTTTAAGTTGATGGTATTGGATCTCTATGGTTTTGGCTCTTGGTATTGAGCAAGGCCTAAGGCTATATAAGGAGAAGAAGATCATTAGGCAAAGATCATCTTTTGAAAAGGCTTGAATATCTGAAAAAGAAAGAGATCTGGTATGCAGGTTCTGGGTTGCTTGATCTAAGCTAAGGAGAGATCACTTCGGTTGATGGAAGACTAGATCTAAGGATAGATCGGGATCTAATGATTTGAAATGCACTATTATGATATGGTTGATTATGCGTATTTCTAGATCTGCATACTGACACAATGTTATGTTTTGGGTCTAACTGATATCTGGTACAGCTGCAAGTTGAGAGAATTTATTTTTAGATCTGTACGCAGGTTGTCTTCGGTAAAAGCGCGTGTATACGCGGTTTGCTCATTAATTGGGGTTATTGAATTTTTTGCGCAAATGCTTTAACCATTATTTAACATAATATTTCATTAGAGGGATCTTGATATCCATTTTGGCACGATGGTTAAATATATCCTCCCTGATTTCTTATGTGTCCTCCTATATTTGTGCAACTACGGCTAAATAGTCATTGTTTACATTGAGAAAAGTAACCAAACACTTTTAAATTTTCTATTCAGTAAATTAAATTATTTTGTTGAATTCTAACCTAATTGACTTATTTAGATCATTCAACTTAGCCTTAAATATGTCCTTGGGAATTATTCCATAAGCTATTATCATTGGGGACCATGTATATCATCAATAACTTTGCTTGCCTTGAACCACTTCTTCTATCATTAATTTTATTGCATTTAAAAATAATCTCCTCTAATATATTAATTTTTGTAGACCATTCAACTTGGATCTGCTTCAACCTTTTGGGTCCAAGGAGATTTTTTTGTGATTTATGAAGTTTGTTGAGTGAACTGGCCTTTTGAATGAATTTAGATAATTCATCACCTATGAAATTCCTATCATGCTCGAGGTATTTCTTAAGCTAGTTGATAAAGGGGGAAATTCTTTGTGAAATATTTCTCAGATGGGAAGCTACTTCCCATACATCCTCAATAATATTCAATCTCTTATTGATGTTATTAATAGTATAGGATTTAACTCCATCAAGTAGGTGGGATTCTTTTCTAACTTTGTGGGGTGTGCTGAGGGTGGACACTATCATTACTAGTGCCTGTATGGTAAGGGGAGTCATAAATAAAGTGTTTACTTTTATACAATAATATGTTTAAGAATGTAACTAGTGTCGGTCTTCATAATTGTATTTGATTTATGATGTAATGTATTTTTCAAAAGAAATAAAAATAAATCTTATTATTAAAGAAATTGACTTATTAAAGCATGGGTTTCATGCTTGGTTCAATGGGTTATAAGTCAAAGCCTCCATTGTAGGCTTCTAGGGTTTATGTCAAGTGTCCTTGTCCATTTCATAATGTAATAGACCCTTCTTGAGCATTCGCAATCAAGAAACAAACTTATTTTTATGTAAATTATGTCTTATATTCCTTCTCCACTAAGTCAGACTTAAACTAGACAAGTTGGCCTAACTGAGGGGAAAAATCTCCTATATAAAGGCAGCAACTCGACCTCATTTGAGACTCACTCAACAATTTCGATCTAAAACTAATGAGACAAGAAAAAGTGCGAAATTCAAGAAGGAATAAGGAAAAGGATAGCGAAGGAGAAGGAGGTCATTATACAGCTAAGGAAGTAAAAAAATTTCTCTCTCTTATCTCACAATGCAAAGGAATTGAAGCTACTGGAGGGCTAAAACTGCAGACCTATTGCTAGGCCAAAATTCTGAGTTATTGGGGGCTGAAATTCTAGGTTGTTGCTAGGGTATAGTTGCTAGACAAGAAACATACTACTGAATGTTTTTGAATCATATTAAAAGGTTGAATTGGTGGAGGAGGAGGGTATTTTGGTCTAGTGTCTTGGTATATCTCCATATGAATTTGCTAGTGGAAGAGTTTGATTGGGTTTTCCCCTATAAAGGGGTTTTAGCCTTGGCTAAGAGGCTACATTTGGTGTCATTGGTCTTCATGTTTTTGTTTTGATAATTTCTTGATGAAACAATGATAAAAGAAGAACATAAGAAATTTAATAAGAACACAAAGTTATCACAAGTAATTATCAATATTAGAAAATATATTTACCTTTTTGCTTTTCTAACATGGTTTCAGAGCTAAGGTGAAGAAGAAGGAAAAAGGTACACTGAAGAGTCAATGAAAAGAGAGATACAAGAAATGGGTTTTTTCAAGAAAAGGTCACAATGAGTAGAAGATAGCAATATGAAAACTTCAATGAAGGGAGAAAACAAACTAGAAGGAGCCTCCAACTACAGGGCATGGAAAAACAGGATAGATCTTATCCTTGCGAAGCACAATGTGTTGGACCCTGTTCAAGGAAAAGTCAAGAAGCCTACAAATGAAGCAAAGAAGGAGAAGTTAAGAGAAACCTAAATATTGGCCATGAATCTAATAGGTGATGGAGTAAAGTACAATCTAATTCCATATATATCCAACATAGACTTTGCTCAAGAAATGTATGAGGCTCTCCCCAAATTGTTCACCATCAAGAACATTGGTCAAATAAAAAGCCTCAAGAATGAACTAAGGACAATAAATATGACAAGAGATGATACCTTATCATCATACTTTGTAAGGATATGTACAATAAGAGATGAATTCCAAGCAATAGATGAAGTTGTACTAAGAAAGGATCTCATAATCGTTGCTCTTTTAGGACTACCAAAATCTTGGAGTCCTTTTGCATAAGGAATTAACAATTGGAAGGATACTCCAACATTCGATCAAATGTGGAATGCATTAAATCAAGAATAATCATGAATATCATTAGTAAACAACAAGAAGGAAGATGAAGAAAACACCTCGAATGCTTATTATGCACATCACAAGAAGAAGGGAACCTTCAAGAAGATAAAAGGACCAAACAAGAAAGTTGACCTATCCAAGATTGAAGGTTATAACTTTCATAAAATGGGCCATTACAAAAATCAATGTCCCGAGAATCCAAGGAATAATAATAGAGATAGGGATCATGAAAATATTACAGATGAAGCTCAACCTAAGAAGGACAAGAATGAAGAATCAGAAGTCAAGGACTTATATTATTAACTCCTCTCTTCAATATCCTTCTTAGGCTTTCATTGTTTTCCTTTATCTTTTGATTTCTAGAGTTTGTGGGTTTAATATGTCTTGTTAGAAAATTTTTGAATTATTTTGATAAGTTGTAGGTATCCCTTGGAAATATTGGATTAAGAAGGAGCCTTCACCATTTTACCAATATATAAGTATCTTTCTCCTTGTTTCCTCTTTTATTTTTGGTTTCTCTCTCATATCAAGATTTGTTTGTATTATATGCTAATAACCTTTTCTTTGTATTTTCCTTGATATGAAAAGATTGTAGAATACACAAAGGTTATGGAGAAGACTTCAAAAGATAAACTTGAAACATGGAAGAAACTCTGTTTCAAAGGAATCCCTTCAAGCATTGATGTCCTACAAGGGTTTTTAAATAACAATTCAAGGTATGTATTAAACTACAAGTTTTGTTACAAGGTTATCTTCATAGAAAAGGTATGTTCATGCTCTTTTGAAATTTTCTTTGCACTACTTGCATCATTATGTCAAGGGTTTTTAATCACAAATATTATTGGTAGGGTGATTACTTATTGGATTGAATCTACCCTCATTATACTATCATTTGATCATTCTTGTGAAACCCTAACCTTTAGGGTTCACTATAAAACCATAGCCTCTTGATGCTAAGGGTACGTCAATGTTAATAATTTTGAAACCCTAGTCCTCTTATGGTTGTTGATGAAGTCTAGAAATCTTATTCTTTTGATGTTTAGGGTTTTGGTATTGTTATGAAAGAAACCCTAGTTCTTTAGGGTTTATTGTTAATATCTAATTTATGTATTGATACCCTATATCTTTAGGGTTTGGTGAATGAGGGTTTATGAATAAAATATTTTTAATATTTATAGTAAATGAAGCCCTAGGTGTAGGTTCATGTGTTTGATCGAAATCCTAGCCCAGTGAAAATGTTTGTATATCTAACTTCCATGTACATGTGTTTGTGTCTTAATTTTACCTAATTGATATCAATGTGAAATTATAGTGGATCCTAGATATTTATATGTGAATATGCTAACTTAATGTTTTAGCTTATGAAATCTAGGGTTTTAGTTTATGAAATCTAGGGTTTGTAAAAAAACCCTAGTAGATATTGATATTCTAGGACATGATGATAGTGTTTTTGATTTTG
Organism: Pinus tabuliformis; assembly: GCA_031772625.1. Lineage (NCBI taxonomy): Eukaryota > Viridiplantae > Streptophyta > Pinopsida > Pinales > Pinaceae > Pinus > Pinus tabuliformis. The sequence continues at coordinate 563,433,634 of CM062820.1, read as the reverse complement.
CTACAAACGTTGGTGGAGTCTGACATTTCTTTCTAAAATATTATTGTTGAAATAATAGATATATTTTACTATGATTGGATTTTTATTGAATTACTGAAGCTTTATGTCTTGAAGATGAAGTCTAGGGTTCATGACAAAATCCTAGCAAGAAGTTCAAGACTAGTATATAAAAAGATGTGTCTCTTGTTGATTATGAACCTAACTAGGTTTAGGTATTTGATGTATAAAGTTTGAATGTTTTGATGCTTCCATTGTAATGACATGATAAACATATTATAATTATCTTCATGCTTCTATATATTTGTATTTGGTTGTACTTGTTGTTAAATATTTGCAAGTACATAATCTTCAATATATTCATAAGTTTAAGATATTAATGATAAAAATGATGAAGGAATATATAAGAATGATTATTATCAAGATGAACTTGATGCCATAAGAAAGAAATTAAGTCTTGAAGGAATGAATTTTCTTTGAAGTTATGAAGTTGTTGATCTCCCCAAGTTGAGAGGGAGCTTGGATAGAAGAAATAGTATATCTTCCCAGTTGAGCGGGAGGGCATATTATGACAATCATAATGAATACCTTGAAGTAAGAATGAAACTGAATGAATGAAAGTGCTACATATGTATGTTTGTGATTAATGAAGCTAATAAAAAATGCTTGAAAAGTACTGAGACTGTATTTGGTGTTGCTAAAGAAATGGAAAAGGAGAAATTCTTATAAGATTGAGGATGATATAAGAAACATCAGAATGATTAAGGACCTTGACGGTTTGTGTTTACTTATATACATACATTTGAAATTTTATCACTGAATGGGGTTTTGATTGTGCAAGATCTCTCCATAAAAGATTGAACTTTTGAAGTATTCTCGGATAGGCGGATATATCTGATGTAGTTGATTAGGAGAGATGAAGCATCTTATGGCAATACGCTTGGGAAGACATCTAGAATGAGGATGAATTTCTTGCCAAGGAGGTAGTGACTCCACATTTTTAGTGCATGAACTATGAAAACCAATTCTAAATCATGTGTCATATAATTTTCCACATGCTTATTCAGCTCTCTAGATTCATATCACTATACTTTCCCTTCCTACATTAAGACCTCACCAAGTCCTTCTTTACATGCATCTATTCACACAATGAAATCCTTGCCAAGATCTGTGGTTCTCAACACTAGTGCACTAGTGAGTAATTATTATAACTGCTCAAAGATTTCTACGCATTGTGTAGTCCATTCAAATCCTTTGCCTTTATTCTTCAAGGTTATAATGGGATGACACATAATGGAAAAATTATAAATAAATCTCCTATAGTATCCTGCCAATCCCATGAATGATATAACTTCATCCACGTTCTTTGGAGTTGGCCATGGCTTTGATCTTTTCAATGTCAATTGGTACGCCTTCCTCAAAGATGATGTTCCCTAGGTAGTATATCTATGACTGAAGGAAGTCACACTTACTGAGTTTTGCATAGAGCTTGTGCTCTCTCAACAACTGTAACACCGAAACCAAGTATTTCTCGTGTTGTTATTTCATTCTTGAGTAAACTCTTATGTCATCAAAAAATACTATGACACATTTTCCAAGTTAAGGACAAAACACTCCATTCATCAAGCACGTGAATTAGGTAGGGGCATTAGTAAGCCCAAAGGAAACCACTACAAATTCGTAGTGCCCATATCTTGTCCTGAAAGTAGTTTTATGTATACCTTCTTCCTTGATTCTCACTTAATGGTAGTCTGAACTCAAGTCGATTTTGGAGAAAACGGCTACTCCTCTCAGTTCGTCAAAGAGATCATCAATCCTTTCTAGTGGGTACCTATTCTTAATGGTTACCTTATCTAATTGTCCATAGTCAATGCACAGTCTAAGGGTTCCATCTTTCTTCTTTACAAATAATACGGGTTCTCCCCAAGGAGACACACTTGGCCATATGTAAGCCTTGTCCAACCTTTCCTTCAGCTGTAATTTGAGCCCAACCAACTATGGGGTGCTCATTTTATATGGACTCATGAATGCTGGTGTTGCTCTTAGCACTAGTTCGATAGAGAAATATCTCTCTCTATGGGGAGGTAGTCTAGGAGCTTCCACTGGGAAAAGATCTGCAAAATATTGCAAAATAGGGTACCTTTGAAGTAATTCAACTTCCTCATTTTGGAAAACTTGTACTGTAAACAACATGCATCTTTTCCTACTGCTATGTTTCGCTTGCATAGTAGTGATGAGCCTCACTAATATGGATTTGCTCTTGTCTTGCAACACTCTTTTTGTTCGTTGTTCATCCAATCATTCTATTGTTTTCTCATAGAAATATACCTTGGTTTAGTGCAAGTACAACCGATCCATTTCCAATAACAAGTCATACCCACCCAATGGTAACACATTCAAGTGGGCTATCATGGGCATCCCACTGAGCGCAACTATACATGACCTTACCCAATGGCTGATTCTTCTCCTTGTGCTTGTTGCCAGTTGAATCAACAAAGGTTCATGATGCATGTCCTTGGCCAATTCACACTTCTTAACAAGTTATGGGCTGATATAGCTATAGTTGCAACTTGGATCAAACAAAATGGAAATGAATTTCTATTGTAACTTAACTTCCATCTCAATGATGGATGTCTAGTGATATGCTTGGCGATTTTCCATTGTTGCATAAACTCTTGGCATACCTCAAGCTACCTAACTCACTATACTTGCCTCCTGAGTTGTGTAAATTTTTGGTCCAATGTTTTGTTTCCATGGAAAGTCTCTCCTCTTGTGGTCTCCACCATAGGTCCAACACTTAAGTGGTTCTTGACTTTCAAATTTGGGTTGTACTGATGCTGACTACTACACATTTTTCTTAATAGCAGCATTAGGCCTTGTTTGAAATTTTCATGCCTAAGATGAGTAATTCACTTCTCTTCTGCCTAGGTTTCTCTTAGGCCAATTCATATTTCATCCAATATTGATCTTAATCTACCAATTACTCTTAATTTCAAGATTTTTCTTTTCTTTTTTGTAGCAGTGCTCTAATTTCTTGATGGCATCCTTCAGGGTTTGGGGTTCCAACAATTCGATCTTATCTTTGAATTCCATAGGCAGTATGTTGATAAAACTCTAAATCTTGTCCTTCTCATCCATGAGATGTGGAAAATACCTTAGCAACTCCAAAAATCTGGTAACATACTCATCACTGGTTACCTATCCTATTTTGATTTCATAAAACTCTTTTCTTTTGCTATCATAGTATCATTCAGATAGGTATTGCTTTCTGAAGAGCTTCTCAAACTGTTGCTAGGTCAACTCCTCCTCAGTGATGACTCTAACATTCTTCAAGTCTTCCCACCATATGTCGACTTTCCCTTTCAAAATGTAGGCAATAACTCTAGCCTTCATATTCTTAGAATAATCATGTATTCTGAAAAATATCCTCATTCCTAGTAGCCATGCTTCTACATCCTCTACTTTCTTCTTGTCCCCATCAAATGTAGGTGGTTTTTCCTTCTTAAATTCCTCAAGCATATGCTCCCTTTATTTTCTTGTTGAATGATGGTGATGGTAAGAATGATAATGTCTCTGAGAATCAGGTTTAAAGGGTTTTCTTGAATATTGCACATTCATGTTAGTTCCTCCTCTTGGAGTGCTAAAAACTTTACCTCCATGCACAATGTCCTCACTTCCTTTCCTATGCAAAAGACTTAGTTGAACTCCAAGCAGAATATTGGTGGGCTCCAGTATTGTAGCAATAATGCTACAACTCCTAGAGCTTCCTATCTCTAATTTTATCAACCCGGTAGTTCGTACAAACTTGGAAGCGACGGTGCTGTATGCACAAGTACTAGCTCTTGTCGTAGCTGTCACTTGGTCAGCTGGCACAAGTCCGCTAGGGCTCAAGCCAACTTCTATAGGCTCACAGAAGAAGCTTTATGAATGATGGATGAAATCTAACTCAAAGGAGACTAGTCTAATTGCAGAAAGTAACTGAAAACCAATAAAGCATGAAAACCCTAGTAAACCCTAATTTAACTAGTTAGACCCTAACTATGCAAAACTGTGAATGAAACAACTACCAATAATGCCATTACTTGCAGTGAACTGAAATACATGCATCTAAGCTACTTGCATCTGAAAAGACATGTTTTTGTATTTTTTTATTAAGTGGTTGGATTTATTGTGATGATGCTTTTGATTAGGGTTTGGTTGTGCAGGAGCGGTTGGAATGGAAGGAAAGCATGGGCAAGGTCAGGATGGCTAAGGGAGGTCCCAAAGGGTCTCCAGCATCAGTCCACAGAAGCCTACCACGTTCATATGCTCAGCAACCGAGTTTGCAGGTTTCTACAGGAAGTCTGCAGGGGATCCTACAGGAAACTCAGGGGTTTCTACAGGAAGTATGTGCAATTCTACAGGATGTTTGGCCGTGGAAGTTTTGGGAGATGGAGGAGTGTTGGAGTGGTGTGGAAGGATAGGTGAGATGGAGATGGAGCTGGTGAAGGCTCAGGAGCAGAGGAGTCAGAGGAAGAGTGCATGCAGTGGTTTGATGGTTGGAAGGATGGGATCAACGAAAGTTTGAGTAAATGGAGCTAAGTGATTAATGGATGAGTTGGAGGGTAAATGGGTTGGACAGAGGCTGAGTAGGTGGATTGAGGAGAGATCAAGAAGAAGAAGAAAGTGGATTGATAAGGAGCAGCGTAAATGAAACAAATGACTTATGCACCAAAAACGAGAAATTCATTAACCTATGATAACTGTGCCATGAAACCTATGAACAGCAATGGAAAACCAAGAAATGAAACTCGTGCATGGAAGTGAAATGTAGAAGTATGGTTCAATGTCAAAAGTGCATGGATGGATCTTCAACGAAAATGTCTATGTTGCAGCTTGCATGGGAATGAGAAGAACTGCGTTTCTTTTTGGTGGTTGGTTATGGACTGCACCCCAATCCCTAACAGAGATGGCAGTGAGCCTTAACAACCTTTTGCTGGAGCTCCAATAGATTATTTCTATCCTCTTCTAACCTAAGCAACTGGAAACAAATTCACCATAAACTAATCTTATCTAAGCTCATGAAAAAGGTTAAACTAACAAACTGTAAATTCAAATTGCGTGTGAAAGTAAAAACTCAAAGTGCTGGAACGAAATGCAAACACATTACAACACCGAGGAGGTCTATTGCTCTCAGGTTGGGCCCTAACCTGAGAGCTATAGCTCCCTTAGAAACTCAGAATGAGATCAAAATCTGCCTGCCTTTATTCATAAACGAAAGTCTGATGACATGCCAAAATTGGCTTACAAAAGGAACAAAAACCGAGCTGTAGCTCGTACTTCCAAATTACAAGAGTAATACAAAAGTTCAAAAAGCTTCTCTCCAAGGCTATGGCCTTAGTATTTATGCAAAATGATCATCCAACAGGTGTCCTTGATTTGAGGAGCTCGGCTGTTCAACTGAAGTTTAAATTGCTGATCCTGTAGGACAGTCATAACTGCTGTTCCTGTAGAACAGTTATAACTGTTGTTCCTGTAGAACAGTTGGCTGCTTCTAAGCTCGGTGGGGAGATGGATTAGAGCTCGGAGCTATGGTGGGAATCACGAGGAAGGTCCCCAAGACCGTGGACATCCTCTCCTAAAAACCAGCAGTGCCACCTCATTGTCTCCTTGTCTCCTTTCTCGTGGTCTTTTCTCCCTTTTAATGCCAAAAACCTGAAAGCATCATGCATTAGTCACGTAGATAGAATGCCTACCCTTCTTCCTACAAACAACACGAATAAACCAAGAAATGAATGCATAAGCAATAAAAAATGAATGGCTTGAGCAGAGCAAGTAGGCCAAATGAGCCCAAATTGTGCCAAAAATTGGGGCTCATCATCACCCCCCAGCTAAACTATTTGCTCATCCTTGAGCAACTTTGCTCTGGCTCCTCGTCTTTGGCCGAGAACTAGAGCCCGGAGCATGCTTTTCCTTCCCTGTTTTTGGTGGTCCTGCCTTTTCTGCCGAGGGTGGCGCTGCTTCCTTTCCTATTTTTGGTGGCCCTGCCTTTGCTGCCCCTGGTGGTGACGAAGGTGGTGCTTCTTCCCCCTTCCCTATTTCCTTGAGCCGGGCTTCGGAAGGCGATTGGCCTATTTTTCGTGTCCAGGAAGTTATTTTTTGGCTCCCCTTCTCGGGGGTGGCTGATGTTTTAGAGGGGGTTCTTGCACTAGGTGAAGTAGGGACATCCCCTAAAGTGGTTTGGCTGCCGGGTGGAGGCTGTGGCTTGCCCGTGGTTATCCGCTTGCTTCTCCTGGCCTCAGATGGTAGAGGGGTCTCCCTCTCTCTCTTTTCCTTCGGCTTTGGAGGTGTACTGAGGGCGGCCAGCGCCACTGCTGCCTCCTTTTCTAGAATACCAGCCTTCTCTTTCTTGCGTTGTGCTCTCTCAGAGCTCCTTGTAGAGGGCCCCTCCTTTTCAGATTTCGGGCTTCCTGTAGAAGACCCTGCTTTGCCCACTTCCGGGCCTGTTGTAGAAGATTCTTTCCTTCCCGCTTTTGGGCTTCTTGTAGAAGACCCGGCTTTAGCCACTCCCGGGCTTCCTGTAGAAGGCCCTCTCTCTGTCTTCAGGCTTCCTGTAGGAGGCTGTTTCTCGATGACTTTCGGGCTTCTTGTAGAAGCCCCTTTTTCCAATTTCGGGCTTCCTGTAGAAGCCCTTGTCTCTGTCTTCAGGCTTCCTGTAGAAGCCTTTGTCTCCGTTTTTGGGCTTCCTGTAGAAGCCTGTTCTCCAACGATTTTCGGGCTTTCTGTAGAAGCCTGGGTCTTTGCTTTTGGGCTTCCTGTAGAAGCCTGCTTCTCAATGATCTTCGGGCTTCCTGTAGAAGCCTTTGTTTTTGTTTTTGGGCTTCCTGTAGAAGCCTGTTTCTCAATGATTTTCGGGCTTCCTGTAGAAGCCTGTTTCTGCTTTCCTGTAGACACAGGTGTCGCCACCTCCGCTTGCTTGCCTGCCTAAGTTTTACTTTTTGCTTTGGTTGCAGGTGCTGTTGAGGTACTTGGGCTGACATGGACCACCTCAGCTTTGTCCATTCTGCTCTTCATCCTCTGTTCCCTTGCTGACAGGATAGGTGTGCCACCCTTTTCTTTGTCCTCCTTTCCCTCATGATTCTTCCTGTGTTCTCTCTTCTGTACTGATGTCGGGGTCTCTTGGCCTTCTTCCCTCTGTTCCTCGGCCACTGCTTCGTGTTCCTCACTGCTGGAGGAACCCGTTTCTTCGATCAACATTTTAATGTCCCCATCTTTTGTCAAATTCCAGAAGGATTCCCATGAGAGGGGGACCTTATATGAGTGCAATGCATCTTCCACAAGAAGCTTGATCAACCCATGGTGGGCTATCTGATCTGGTATACCCTCTTTCAGCTTTGTGGTACACTCCATTAGAGACTGCAGTAGGTAATAAGGGATGCTCAGTTTTTGTTCTACAGGAAGGTCAATTCGGTGCCTCAACTCAGTGAGCAGCCGAAAGTGATATGCATACACGATGCTGAAACGGCCTTCACAAGTAATATATTTCATGATTTGCAAACTGACTTCATTCCAAGGTGGCAACAGGCTCGTTCTTCGCACCCCATTTTTGTCCTCCGAGAATTCTTCCTCAGGTGGGAAGAATTCTTTCTTTGCCTACTGGCTCAGCTTTCTTTCTTCCTTATCCCACGGCAAACCCATAGGAAGTTCTGTGATCCGACTGATATGTTCTGGGTTGAGCTTGAGGCTCAGACCTCTGAAGTTTACTGTGGCCAGTGTCTGGGATTTAGGCTTCAGAGCCTGCAAGAATTCTTCGGCCACTTCATCATCGTAACCCTGCAGCTTATCACAAAAAGGCATCCATTGTGCTCTGGTGAAGAGCTCTACCACTGCCGGGTTTCTCCTTAGTTTAGTTGAATCAGTGGGTTCCCGTCTTATAAACCCACCCGGCATGATGAACACGGTCATTTTAATTAAAGGTGGCAAATGCAAAAGAGATTTGGTCTATTAAGACAGAGCATGCACATAATCCACAAAATTCAACACAGTCTACTTATACCGACATCCTGTAGAACAACAGCATAGGCACAGCAAACAACAATTCCACCAATATCTTTACGACCCGACTGTGGACGATGGTCCTGCCACTTCTACTAACCAGTTGCATGAAGAGTTCAGGGTTACCTCTTTAATTGGCCACCTTTTTCGTGAGGCACCCGCTTCCTTGTAGAATACTGCGTTCCTGTAGACTGCGTTCCTGTAGACTGCGCTCCTGTAGAACTGCGTTCCTGTAGAACTGCGTTCCTGTAGAAACAGCGCGCAATTCTCGGGGAGGACTGTAGTTGGCCCGCGCTCGAGGTGTGCTTTACCGGCGTTCTGGTAGCCAACAACTCGGCGTATCAAAGTGCAGAGGAGATCAGAATAGCCACCCGAGTTTGAAGTGTTGGATGATAAATGCATGCGCATGATCTAGCCGATTAGATTTTGAATCGGCGCAATCCGTGGCGCGGGGGATGAGCTGTCCCCGCCGGACCGTTGGGCGACGTCATCCATCATCCGCCTGCGTATTCACTTGCTGCCGCATCCATTCCCACAGATTTGCCGCCGCCTTTTCCTGTTAAACTCATGCTCTGACGAGAGTGTTCTCACGTGCGTGCCGTTCATTCTCCTTGTCGTGGCCGCCACCCAAACATCCAATTACACTTTAACTAGCCGACGTGGCCAGTCGACTGGCCATACGGCCGCTCAACCATTCAATTTTACGCTTTGCAAACAATTTCAAAGTAAGATTCATGCGATTTGATGGAAGGAAGGGTTGAGACACTTACCTGCGTGGCTGCACACGATTTTTCCAGTTCTTGGACGATGGTGAGTGGATCTACCTGCTGCATGCGACTTACACAGACTCGGAGGCTCGTGGTTACAGGCTGCCAACGATGGAGTGGATGTTTTGCTTGCAAGCGCCCGCGTTTCATTTCAGATGGCGGTGCTGTGAATGGTATCCACTCGAGCAGGTTGAACTGTTACAGGATTCCCGCGAGGTGTCTCGTAACAGTCCTTTCTCCTTGGGTGCATGCTGCACGACGGAGGTTCTGGCCTTTCAATCGCGTTCCCAGAGCTTTTGATGCCTGCGGTATGAGATCCCAGCATTTGTTTAGCTTTGAAAATGGCTTTTCCCGCGAGAACTCATTGATCTTCTTTGTTGGTGCAGGGAACTTGGTCGCATGTCGACAAGGATGGTGGAGCAAGGTGACAGCAATGTGCACAGATGCCAACAGAGGCTTGCATGCATCCAAACCAATCCATAGTCGCTAAATCTCCTTTTAAGATGAATTCTGGCCGTCCAAAACTCCTACAAGAAGTTTCCTGTAGAACACAGAGCTTCTTGTAGAAAGTTCGGCCTTCCTGTAGAAAGTCTGTACTTTCCTGTAGAAAATCCGTGCCTTCCTGTAGAAAGACTGCATCTTCCTGTAGAAAAACAGCATCTTCCTGTAGAAGATTCAAACCATGATAAAATTGCTCATACCTTGAAAAAAACATGGGTACTCTTGGAGGAGGTGCTGGTGAGCATGATAAGGACCCTTGGCTTTGAGTTGAAGGGCTTCCTCTCCTCCATAGAACATCTGCAACCTGCATGCAATTTTACCATATTTTGCTTATTGTTTTTTTTTCTTTTTTTTCTCTTTTTTTCTGAAAGATAACAGGGGCGCCTCAAAGAGGTTTTCACCCGTGCCATCTGCCCTGAGCGCCTCAGAGAGGTTTTCACTCAAGGATCTTTTTCAAACCTTTTCTCTCTTTTTTTTTTTTTTGAAAGACAATAGGGGCGCCTCAATGAGGTTTTCACCCCTACTACCTGCCTTGGGCGCCTCAGAGAGGTTTTCACCCAAGGATCTTTATTTATTTTTTCGTTTTTCTTTTTTTCTTTTTTTCTTTTTTCCTTTTTTCATTTTTTTTTTTTTTTTATCCTTCAGGGTATGCCAAAAGCAAAGGCAGAACCCTTCTCTATGACCAATACAGATTTCTCCATAGTTTTGATGAACTCTTGTCTTGAGAGAGGTCTCCTGTAGATCTTCAAACGATGCCCATTGACAAGCATGGGAATGGCTTCCTCATCAATGGTTCGAATGAGGACAGATCCATTGTCATGGCATTTCTCCACTGCATATGGTCCTAGCCATCTGGTTCTCAGCTTCCCCTTGAAATCTTTGTATCTTGAGTCATACAACAAAGCCCAATCTCCCGGCTGAAATTGCTTGTCATGGAGATGTTGGTCATGCCACACCTTTCTCTGAAGTTGAACCACTTCTGAGTGAAGGAGGGCCTGCATTCGGTGCTCATCCAGGCCATTCAGCTGTAGTAGCCTTTCTTGTTGTGCATGGCTGAGATCTAGGTCCAACTGAGCTGCCATCCTCAAAGTGTTGTATTCAAACTCAATGGACAGCAAAGCTCTCTTCCCATAGACTAGCTCATACGATGTGAAGCCGGTGGTGGTCTTCCAAGTGGTGTTGTAAGCCCATGTGGCTTCAACCAGGCGATCTGCCCAGTCCTTTCTGCTGTTGCTCACCACTTTAGTCAAGATCCCTTCTAATGCTCTATTGGTGACTTCCACCTGCCCATTTGCTTGAGGGTGATAAGGGGTGGAAGTCCTATGCTTGATCTTGTGATGAGCTAGGAGATCTTCAACCAGGTTGGAGGTGAACTGGCTCCCTTGATCGGTGACCAGCTCTCTTGGATAGCCAAACTTATAGAAGATGTTCTCTCTTAAGAACTCGGCCACCTTTTCTTCTGTTGCTGCTTTGATTGCTTTGGTCTCTGCCCACTTTGTCAAATAGTCAGTACACACAATGATGTAAGTCCTTTGCCTCGAAGAGGGGTTGATTGGGCCCACAAAGTCCATGCCCCACTTCTCAAATGGCTCAAGAGTCACTTGAGGTTGGAGAGGCATCTCATCCCTTTGGGTCGGTTTCCCCATTCTTTGGCATTGGTCACACTGACTGACATATCTTCTGACATCTTGATGAAGTGTGGGCCAATAGTAGCCTACCTGCAGGATCTTGAAGGCAGTTCTCTTTGCTGCAAAATGTCCTCCACAAGGCCCATCATGACAAGTGAGGAGGATATCAAAGACTTCCTCCTCCCTTACACAACGCCTTAAGATCTGATCGGGGCCAAGCTTGAACAGATTGCCCCCGATCCAAGTGAATGAAGCACTTTTTCTGATGATTCTGCTCTTCTCTCTGGAAGATAGGTGTGGAGGGAACTGTGCTGAAACGAGATAGTTTGCTATATCAGCAAACCATGGAGAGAGTACTGAAATAGCAAACAGATGTTCATCAGGCATCTGGTCATCCACTGTTCCATCCTCATCTGCAGACAAATCCAATCTAGATAAAAAGTCAGCAACAACATTTTCTCTACCTGGTTTGTCAACAATGGTCAAATCAAACTGCTGCAATAAAAGTAACCATCTAATAATACGAGCATTCACATCTGGTTTATTCATTAAATATCTAATAGCAGCATGGTCAGTATGTACAAAGGTCTGGTAACCAGTAATATAATGTCGGAACTTGTTCAATGCATGGACCACAGCCAAGAATTCTTTCTCGGTTACAGTGTAATTCAGCTCAGCTTTGGACAAGTTTTTGCTAACAAAGTAAATGGCATATGGAAGTTTCTGCTCAACTTGTCCTAAAGCTGCACCTATGGCTTTGTTCGAGGCATCAGTGTGGATGTGGAAAGGCAGGGCCCAGTTTGGACCTCTCAGGATTGGGGCTGACACCAACTTGTCCTTTAATTCATTTAAAGCCCTCTGACAATCGTCAGTCCAGTTAAACTCCACAACTTTTGCCAACAGGTCAAACAATGGCGAGGCTAGCTTGCTGAAATCTTTAATGAATCTCCGGTAGTATCCTGCTAATCCCAAGAAACTCCGGACATCCCTGACCTTTTGAGGAGGTGGAACCCTCTTGATGAGAGCAATTTTGTTAGGATCCACCTGCAATCCTTGGCAAGAAATGGTATGGCCTAGCACGGTCCCTTCAGTCATTAGGAATTCACATTTTTCAGGACTAAGGGACAAGTTCATCTCGGTGCATTTGGTTAGGACTTTTCCCAGGTTGGACAATGCTTCCTGGAAGTTGGCCCCATAAGGAGTAAAGTCATCCATATAGATTTCTACTGCATCATGGACCAGCTCCGAGAAGATGCTCAAGACAGCTCTCTGAAAGGTAGCCGGAGCATTGCATAGCCCAAAGGGAAGGACTCGATAGGCAAAGGTACCCCAAGGACAAGTGAAGGTGGTCTTATCTTGGTCTTCCGGGCTGATTTGGATTTGGTTGTACCCGCTAAACCCATCCAGGAAAGAGAAGAACTTCTTTCCTGCCAGTCCATCCAACACTTGATCTATGAAAGGTAGAGGGAAATGGTCCTTCTTGGTAGCTTTGTTCAGTTCTCGGTAGTCCACACAGATTCTCCATTTCCCATTTTTCTTGGGAACCAACACTAGAGGGGACACCCATTCACTATCTAAGATGGGGTAGATGAATCCGGCATCCAACAGTTTTTGCAATTCTTCCTTGACAATGTCCTTAAGGGCTGGATTCATTCTCCTCTGAGGTTGCCTAACCGGTTTACAATCCTCTTTGATGTATATATGATGGGTACAGACCGAAGGATGGACTCCTTTCATTTCCTTATAGCTCCAAGCGAAAGCATCAAGGTGGTTGGCCAACAGACTACACAGCTCCTTTTCCTGGGAAGGAGATAGGGAGGAGCTGATCTTCAATGCTTTCTCAGGGCCGAACTCCACATTCTTGACTCTTGGAGTAACAGGGTTGGTTGTACAAAGATCCACTAAGGTGCCGTCTTGGGCATCCTCCACCAATTTCTCTAAGGGTAGTGCACTGGAAGGTGGATTCTGGATCAAGGTTTCGATCAAGTCATCCTCGGTTGGGGGGTCTCTTCTAGTGGCATCTAAGGTGCACAGAGGTGCTGAGTACACCTCGTCTTCCTCTCCTTCTTCCAACCAGAGTGGTAAGTCATGCTCCAAGGAGGGTTGGGCAGGAGGGTATAGGACTAGCTGCTTGGACATGGGACCATTTTTGATGGTCATGTTTCCTGCACGACAACTTATGTAAGCATCTGCAGTAGCTAACCAAGGCCTTCCCAAAATGAGAGGATATCCAGTAAGCTTGGCCTTTGGTTGTAGAACCAGGAAGTCTGCAGGGTACTCCCAAGAGTCAATAGAGACCAAGACATCCTCCACAATCCCTTCGGGAGTCACGGTGGAGCGATCTGCTAATTGCAGTACTGTTGAGGTCTTCCTCAAGGAACCCTGAAGATTAAGCTTAAGCATGGTATCCCTGGTCATCACATTAATGGCAGCCCCCAGATCAATCAAGGTGTGAGGTATAATGGTGCCATTGATGTGAACATCTACTACAGGACTTCCAGGATCTAGGTACTTTGGGCAGATGACTTGTCCTAACATAAGGTCAGACAGTTGTCCTATGACATTGATAGTTGAGGCATCTTTCTTCCGTCTGCCTGGGTGTTTGAAACACTTCTCCTTAACCAGTTTGTTGTATATCGGCACATCCTTGATGGCTTGGAGAAGTGGTATTTTTACACATAACTGCTTGAGCTCACCCAGAAGCTCATCCTCCTCTGGGTTGGGTTGTGTGGTGGCTGTTAGTCTCTTAGGAAAGGGTGGAATAGCCTTTGGTTCACTTTCCTGTTTATCTTCCTCATCCTCTGGGGGAGGAGGTTGGCGATCTGGTAGATTCTTTCCAGATCGAAGATTGATCTCCTGGATCTCCACAGCATAGGTAGGGCATGAGGTCTCCCCAGTGTATACCTGCTGGGCCTGTCTATTGTTGGGGTTCGGGTTCGGTTGAGCAGGCATTTGAGGTTGCCTTGGAGGAGCAGGAGGTAATGGCTGAGGTTGAACTGGTGGTGGAGGCAAGATGGCAGGAGGAGTGTTGTATTGGGGCCTCCACCCCGACTGAGGTGCATTCCATTGAGGCTGTGGCTGGGCATGTGAGTGATATGAATGAGAAGTAGGTTGAGTGGGGTACTGAGGTGGATAAGACCATGGAGGAGGCATGGACCATGAAGGATGAGCAGGGGGACCCCAGGAAGGCATAGGAGTCGATTGGTTGGGGCTGTAATAAGCTTGAGATACCCCTTGCATACCCTGCTGATAAGGTCTAGATCCATGTGGCCTCCTTTGGTTGAGGTAATAGAGAGGCTCTGTGGGAGCTTCTGTCCCTTGGTACATGGCTTTAAACCCAGGTAAGGTTGGACACTAATTTGTGGGATTGTCCTCCTCACAAACAAAACACACTTCAACCGAATGCAATGGACATTCGTTCTTAGGGTGCCTCCTTGTGCACCTAGGGCAGAAGACAGCCAAGGCTCTCTCAGCCTCTTCTTTCTTTTGCTGAATCCTGAATGTGTCAAGCTGCATGGCAATGGTTTGTCTCACCTCATTCTTAAGATCTTCTAATTGATTTGCAAGCTCATGCTTAGAGAAAGGGACACTAGTTGAGAGGTGGTTTCCTCTACCTCGTTTCCGAGCTGCCCTGGAGTGGTTTCTAAACACAGTCTTGGTGTCCTCATAAGGCAGTTGGTAAATGTCCCCCCCAGCTAACATGTGAAGGGTATCTAAGAGGTCTTCAGGGACTCCTCGGAGCAGGACCAACTTGAGGGATTCAAGGTCAAGTGTGCACCTGGCCCGCTTATAGCTTAGTTGGAACCTCTCCTCATAATCCTCTAAGGACTCATCATTTCCCATGGACATCCGAAAGATCTCCCCCTTTGTTTCCTTGGACCTACAGTAATCCCGGTACTTGGTGTTGAAAGCTTGCTGCATCTGAGCCCAAGTGGTGATACTATTCCCAGGTAAGCCCATGAACCAGCGTAGTGCTGCATCCTTAAGAGTGGAAGGGAAAAGTTTCAACTTTTGCTCATCTTCAGTATAGTCATAGGTTCTACAAAGGACAGCAAACTCAAACAGGAAGGTATCTGGATCTTCAGTGGGCAGCCCATGGAAGTGAGGTAAGGCGGAGGGGCTAATGTTCTTCATTTTCATCTCTCCATTGGTCTCTCGGATGGGGAAGGCACCTTCTATTCTCTCATCTTCTCTTCTATTGTCAGCCATAGCTTCAGATGGAGTGGTCTCTAACTCTTCTTCTACTATAGGGTCTTTGGATATCTCAGGATGTTCACCTATAGGTTCTTCTGGGTCACTGTCACCAAAGAAGAGAGAAGGGTGACTCAGTGATGTGGTGGGGGTGTTTGGTAGGAATTTGCCTGATCTATCTCGGTTCCTACGAGGCATGAAATGGAAAAGACTTTCTTTTTCTTTTGATTGCTTTTGCTTTGCTTTTCTTTTGGTACCTGCAAAACTGAGACAGATTGATCTACAACTAACTATGAAAGATGCGAAATTAAACTGAAAGCAGGAAAGAACTAGTCTACGTTGCTCAAAGGAAATTGCAAGAATGGAAATGCTAGTCTACGCTTGCAGAAAGGAAATGTTAATCTAGGAAAGCAGGAAATGCTAATCTATAAAAGCAGGAAATGCTAATCTATGAAAGCAGGAAATGCTATGCTACTTTTACAGAATGGAAATGAAGTAAACTACTTAGCAGAAGGCAAG
Source organism: Pinus tabuliformis (assembly GCA_031772625.1). Lineage (NCBI taxonomy): Eukaryota > Viridiplantae > Streptophyta > Pinopsida > Pinales > Pinaceae > Pinus > Pinus tabuliformis. Next base: position 563,417,997 of record CM062820.1, on the reverse strand, counting down.
AGTAAGGAAGTAGAAGAAAAGCAACAATTACTAATACTCTGACGCTTCCCCGGCAACGGCGCCAAAAAGATGGTGGGTTCCAGTATTGTAGCAATAATGCTACAACTCCTGGAGCTTCCTATCTCTAATTTTATCAACCCGGTAGTTCGTACAAACTTGGAAGCGACGGTGCTGTATGCACAAGTACTAGCTCTTGTCGCAGCTGTCACTTGGTCAGCTGGCACAAGTCCGCTAGGGCTCAAGCCAACTTCTATAGGCTCACAGAAGAAGCTTTATGAATGATGGACGAAAGCTAACTCAAAGGAGACTAGTCTAATTGCAGAAAGTAACTGAAAACCAATAAAGCATGAAAACCCTAGTAAACCCTAATTTAACTAGCTAGACCCTAACTATGCAAAACTGTGAATGAAACAACTACCAATAATGCCATTACTTGCAATGAACTGAAATACATGCATCTAAGCTACTTGCATCTGAAAAGACATGTTTTTGTATTTTTTTATTAAGTGGTTGGATTTATTGTGATGATGCTTTTGATTAGGGTTTGGTTGTGCAGGAGCGGTTGGAATGGAAGGAAAGCATGGGCAAGGTCAGGATGGCTAAGGGAGGTCCTAGAGGGTCTCCAGCATCAGTCCACAGAAGCCTACCACGTTCGGATGCTCAGCAACCGAGTTTGCAGGTTTCTACAGGAAGTCTGCAGGGGATCCTACAGGAAACTCAGGGGTTTCTACAGGAAGTCTATGCAATTCTACAGGATGTTTGGCCGTGGAAGTTTTGGGAGATGGAGGAGTGTTGGAGTGGTGTGGAAGGATAGGTGAGATGGAGATGGAGCTGGTGAAGGCTCAGGAGCAGAGGAGTCAGAGGAAGAGTGCATGCAGTGGTTTGATGGTTGGAAGGATGGGATCAACGAAAGTTTGAGTAAATGGAGCTAAGTGATTAATGGATGAGTTGGAGGGTAAATGGGTTGGACAGAGGCTGAGTAGGTGGATTGAGGAGAGATCAAGAAGAAGAAGAAAGTGGATTGATAAGGAGCAGCGTAAATGAAACAAATGACTTATGCACCAAAAACGAGAAATTCATTAACCTATGATAACTGTGCCATGAAACCTATGAACAGCAATGGAAAACCAAGAAATGAAACTCGTGCATGGAAGTGAAATGTAGAAGTATGGTTCAATGTCAAAAGTGCATGGATGGATCTTCAACGAAAATGTCTATGTTGCAGCTTGCATGGGAATGAGAAGAACTGCGTTTCTTTTTGGTGGTTGGTTATGGACTGCACCCCAATCCCTAACAGAGATGGCAGTGAGCCTTAACAACCTTTTTTTGGAGCTCCAATAGATTATTTCTATCCTCTTCTAACCTAAGCAACTGGAAACAAATTCACCATAAACTAATCCTATCTAAGCTCATGAAAAAGGCTAAATTAACAAACTGTAAATTCGAATTGCATGTGAAAGTAAAAACTCAAAGTGCTGGAACGAAATGCAAACACATTACAACACCGAGGAGGTCTATTGCTCTCAGGTTGGGCCCTAACCTGAGAGCTATAGCTCCCTTAGAAACTCAGAATGAGATCAAAATCTGCCTGCCTTTATTCATAAACGAAAGTCTGATGACATGCCAAAATTGGCTTACAAAAGGAACAAAAACCGAGCTGTAGCTCGTACTTCCAAATTACAAGAGTAATACACAAGTTCAAAAAGCTTCTCTCCAAGGCTACAGCCTCAGTATTTATGCAAAATGATCATCCAACAGGTGTCCTTGATTTGAGGAGCTCGGCTGTTCAACTGAAGTTTAAACTGCTGATCCTGTAGGACAGTCATAACTGCTGTTCCTGTAGAACAGTTATAACTGTTGTTCCTGTAGAACAGTTGGCTGCTTCTAAGCTCGGTGGGGAGATGGATTGGAGCTCGGAGCTATGGTGGGAATCACGAGGAAGGTCCCCAAGACCGTGGACATCCTCTCCTAAAAACCAGCAGTGCCACCTCATTGTCTCCTTGTCTCCTTTCTCGTGGTCTTTTCTCCCTTTTAATGCCAAAAACTTGAAAGCATCATGCATTAGTCACGTAGATAGAATGCCTACCCTTCTTCCTACAAACAACACGAATAAACCAAGAAATGAATGCATAAGCAATAAAAAATGAATGGTTTGAGCAGAGCAAGTAGGCCAAATGAGCCCAAATTGTACCAAAAATTGGGGTTCATCAAATATCTAAAGTGGGGCTCAAAGATTCTTGCACCTCACATTACAAAAATCTTCAACATCATCATACAATAGGGGCTCCCCACAAATTGGACAACTAGTCTGACAATACCTCTTTTCAAGAATGGTGATGTCAATAATCCCTCCAATTATAGAACCATCATGATAAACCCTTTGTTTGCAAATCTATTTAGAAGCATGCTAGAAAACAAAATTGGCAAGTGGGCAAAAGCAAAAGATAAGCGTGCTAAAGGGAAATTAGGTTTTAGACCTAAACATTCCACAATTGATCATTGTATAACTTTAAGGCACATCATTGAAAAAGTTTGGGAGAAAAAGGAAGAAGTCTTTTGTTGTTTTGTTGATTTCAGAAAAGCATTTTACTTGGTTCCTAGGGATAAGCTTTGTCATAGAATGAAGGAACTTGGGGTTCATAAAAATTTGAGAGAAGTTGTGCATAGGCTGTATGAAGAGGTGAAATTCAGAATTAGAACTCCAACAAGAATTTCTGAAAGTTTTAGAAACAATATCGCAGTTAAGCAAGGCTGCCCACTATCTCCTACCCTTTTTTGTTTATATATCGACAAGCTTGAGGAGCGGTTAAATTCGCAAGGGGGTGACGGTATCTATTTGGGAAAGTTTGTTATAAAGCTTTTTTTGTATGCAGATGACCTTATTCTGATTGCTAAATCAGCTCTTGGTTTGCAAGAGCACTTACTATCCCTTGAGCATTTTTGTAAAAGTGTGGGGATGCAAGTCAATATCAGCAAAACGAAAGTAGTGGTTTTCTCTAAGAAAATAAAACATAACCATCATATAAGTTCTACTTTAAAGGCAACATTGTGGAAGAAGTTGCAGATTACAAATACCTTGGAATTGACTTCAACAAAAATCTAAGCTGGAATGGTTGTAGAAAGAAAAGAACTTTGGGGGGTTGGAAAGCATTTTATGCTTTTCAAAATAGGTGTAGAGAGGCAGAATTATGGGACTGGAAAACCACTCAAACTCTTTTTGGGCTTCTAGTGATTCCGATGATTCTCTATGGTTGTGAACTATGGGCCAGCAGCACATCCGACATGCAGTGGAGACAAATTGAGAAAATTTAGAAGCGTTTGCTTACAAACAAATTCAAGATTTAAATTGCAATTCCTTATGCTATATTGTTAAGTGAAATAGGGACTGCTCCTATTGAAGCAATTGCTATGTTTCGAGTCATAAGGTATTTAAAAAAAATTGAGAAAATGGAAGAGGGTAGATGGCATAAGGTTGTCTTTAATGATAGATTGTGCAAGAGCAAAAAACTTGGACGCAACAAAATAACAAATGGTTTAGTAAATGGGGTATTTGCTTGAAGGCGTGTCCCAAAACAACAAAGAGATAAAATATTTTTTTATGGAAAAGTTCCACAAGTGTACTTGGGATAATGAGATAGGAAGAAAGAAAAATACTATATTGAAGTGTTTAATCCCACTCATAGTCATCAACCAAAAGCATACATAGATGCCAATATCTCTTGGAGAGCCAAAATTATTATTGCTCAGTTAATGACTACTTCTCATCAACTCCGTTGTGAAACAGGGCACTGGAAAAGGCGAAAAGAAGTGTGGGAGGAAAGAATATGCATTTTTTTTCTTCCGGAAAAGTGGAAATAGAAAAACATTTCATTTTAGAATGTGAGTCCTTCCAAGACAACAGGGAAATTTATGCAGATATGCTGGCAACTATCTCTTGGGATAATCTATTTAGCAAGGGGTTTGTCAAGAAGCTGGGAGCATTTATTTTGAAGCTTCATAGAAAAAGGGCCAAATACATCAAGCATATGAAGCATCAATGTGTCCCATAGGCTATCTTTAGCCTCGTGGATGTTAAAATTATTTCTTTATTTCTTTCCTTTTATTTATTTACCATATCTCTTTTTTGAGCATTCATAAACCTACCTCTTTATATTTTAAATTTATATTGTGTCTACACATAATAATAATTAGATTGATTTTTAAATAGGGCCGACATTAGATTAAAAATGTTAAATGTTAAATATTAAACATTACATGTTAAATGTTTACTTTTAGTTTACATGTTTACATGAAAGAAATATTAAAATATTTTGGATCAAGATTTTTGATTATTTGTGTTGAATTAACCTTTTCCCTCTGATTTAAGAAATGACGTTGACTTTAGTAAAGAGTAAAATTGTTCAAAATTTTACTTAATTTGGAATTTCAATGTGTTAACTTTTTTGTTAAAGGTAAATTTATGATCCATTCAAATTTACATATATGATAAAGGAACTATTAAAAACATGAGATAATTTACTATCCATTCAAATACATAGTTACATTTTATTAATTAATCTTAGTCCATTAATAAGATTAAAATGTTATATATAATTTAAGATTGATAGATATTAGCTAAAGTTATTTTTATTATTTTTTGAGAACATGACATACTTACACATCAGAGTCATATTGGGTTGTAGAATGTGCCTCTAAGCGAAATTAGTCACTATAGCTTCAACTTGATCTTCCAAAGTGTCAACACATTCCTTCCATTTATTTTATATAACTACCTACCCTTATGATTTAAAAACAACTCCTAATCCCCATAGCTTAAGCAATGGTTATTGAATACGCTAGAGCCAGATCATCAATTATATATATTTTGGCTTATTCCAGGCAAGTCATGGATCTCACATATTGTGCAAATCGTAGTTCACAATCCCAGCTTAGTCGCACTTTTCATCTCTAGTTACACTATAAGGCTACAACATAAATCGCATTTAATTCCTAATACCACTGCCAACTATCAATGTGATTTGCGATATAGTGGCCCAAGTCAGTTGTAGATTCAGTCCCCAGTGCTACTGAAGACTATAATTACAGATTACAACTTCAAAGCTAACTCTCTAATTGTAGTTTTGATTTTTAGTGTGTCTATAACATGTGAATGCACTTTGCAACTTGGAGGAATAGTATGCATGACTAGTCGCAGGTTGAAAATGTGCCTTAGATTTGTTGCATGCGACAAAGGCAGTCTTAGTTACAGCTGAAAACTACATATATGACTTGCAATGGAGAAGAGAGAAAGCATTCAAAAAGATATGATAATACCCGACACATTGCAAATATATGATCCCAACATATTGCAATGCGATAATACCCAATGCCTTACAAATATGTGATATTACCCAAAACACTGCAAGTATATGATATTACCCAACACACTGAAATGATATAACACCCATAATGTAGCATTCACGTTCCCAATCTTCCCATACACAACAATCAATTGGAATAAGCCACGACACATTTCTTGAAACCTTTGATCAATATTTCATGCAAGACAGACTCTGCAGTTGTGTACATTCATAATTGGGTATACATATTTATCATGGATGGATAAGTTACCTACCTAGATCAACATCCCAAGGACACCAATTACCTGAATTATTTCACAGTGATGTCCAGGTCTCTTTTCTTTGCATACCCATTGACAATAACACATAATACACAATATGTAAACTTAATATCCATTTCCTTCATTAGTTTGATAACTTCAAAGGCCTATTCACAAAGCCCTGAATCTACATACATTAGCACCATAGTAGTGAATACAATGGGATCCTTGAGGCACCCAACAACACAAGTCTCTTCAAATATATCTTGTGCTTTATCCACCATCTTGGCCACTGCAAATGCATGAATCAAGGAATTGTAAAATATCTAATTAGGTTTGATTCCTACCTCCTACATTTCCCTCAAAATTGTCAATGCTTCAGAGGGTCTCTCCCATTTCGCAAATGTATATGCCAATATACTATAAGAAAATTTATTGGGTCTGATTCCCTTATGACTTGTTACCCTTTTAGGTAAAAACTTCTAAATATATTCTCTCCTCAAGACATCATCAAAGTATATGTAGATACATCCTTCATCTTCATAATCTCCTTGAACTTTTTTTGTCCATTCCATTATTACTAAGAATGAAATTCAACCAATGAAGCCAACAAAATTGGAACAAAGCTTCCAAGAAGACCCCATTTTTGGGTGAAAATTTAGATGCGTGTAATCTAGTTGAAGCCTTCAAATATATAGGTGTTACATTTATTAGACCTTTTGCTATCAAAACATCAAACCAGTAGCCAAATTTAACTCATCCTTTCCCTTGTTCTCATAGTTGTTCAACAATTTTTCTAGCTTCATATGGTAGTGAAAACACCAATGATACATTCCAATGTTGAGAGGCAGTTCCAAGAAGAGAATCCTTGATCAAAAGCCACGGTTTTCAAAGTCTCAAGTTGTAGCTCAATGTCACCATGAACATCCATATGATGATGAGATCTTCATCATTATTTGGTGTTATCCCTCTGATGTCTATAAGGGTTAAAATCAAATTCATTGTAGTCTATGTGCCTTTATTCAAACTTCTTCTAGTTTACTTATTTGTTGTAATCACATTTGCTACAACCTCTAGCTTTCATCTTTTATTTTCCTAGTTTCTACAACTTTGAACACTTTCTATGATACTTGAGGAAAATAAAGGTTTCCTTGAAATTGTATTCCATCAGAGTAAAAAGTATGTAAGGTGGCAAGGTTCCATAACTACACAAGACCTGGACAACAAACGCCAACTAAACATAAATAAACAAATTGATAGCAAATAATAGACCACTAACGGTATCCAAACTACTATTAAATGAATGAAGCTAGATCTAATGCATTCTTAAGAAGAATGAAATGGATTATAGAGGGAAGAAAATCCGGTTTAACCAAAAGGACTCAATCCTAGGAATTATTTACCCCAGGAGATGCATTTACTTTAACCTCCCTAATATAGGCATGGAACTAATATGATGCAACACCATTTCTATAATAAATATGAGATAAAAGAAATCTAGAAATATAACCCGGTATCATACAAAGGTGGCTTTGGTAAAGGACTTGCTACTCATGGAAGCCATGACAAGACTCATTCCAAGAGAGTATTTAGTGATAATTTGAGTTGATTCGAAGAAGTTTTTACTAAGTCACATGGCAGGGAAAATGATGAAAAATGGTAAAAGCAAGGAGGACCCAAAATTTTGAGTGTACATTAATGAAAATTTTGGGTGGTGTTGTAGCTTCTACAACACTTCCCTTTATTGTTGATGATGAAGTTGTTACAATAACTACTTGACAGTTAATTGGGGTTGTTGAATTTTCGGCGCGAATTCTTTAACCATTATTTAACATAATATTTCATTGGAGGGATCCTGATATCCATTTTGGCATGATGGTTAAATATATCCTCCTCAATTTCTTACTTTTCCTCCTATATTTTTGCAACTACAGCTAAACTATCATTGCTTACATTGACAAAAGTAACCAAACACTTTTAAATTTTCTATTCAGTAAATTAAATCATTTTGTTGAATTCTAACCTAATTGACTCATTTAGATCATTCAACTTAGCCTTAAATATGTCCTTGGGAATTATTCCATAATCTATTATCATTGGGGGACCATGTAGATCATCAACAACTTTGCTTGCCTTGAACCACTTCTTCTATCATTAATTTTATTGCATTTAAAAATAATCTCGTCTAATATATTGATTTTTGCAAACCATTCAACTTGGATCTAGTTCAACTTTAATCTCCTCTAATATATTGATTTTTGCAAACCATTCAACTTGGATCTAGTTCAACCTTTTGGGTCCAAGGAGAATTTTTTGTGATTTATGAAGTTTGTTGAGTGAACTGACCTTTTGAATGAAGTTAGATAATTCATTATCTATGAAATTCCTATCATGCTTGAGGTATTTCTTAAGCTAGTTGATAAAGGGGGAAATTCTTTGTGAAATGTTTCTCAGATGGGAAGCTACTTCCCATACATCTTCAACAATATTCAATCTCTTGCTGATGTTATTAATAGTATAGGATTTAACTCCATCAAGTAGGTGGGATGCATTTCTAACTTTGTTGGGTGTGTCGAGGGTGGACACTATCATTACTAGTGCCTGTATGGTAAGGGGAGTCATAAATAAATTGTTTACTTTTATACAATAATATGTTGAAGAATGTAACTAGTGTCTGTCTTCATAATTGTATTTGATTTATGATGTAATGTATTTTTCAAAAGAAATAAAAATAAATCTTATTTTTAAATAAATTGACTTATTAAAGCATGGGTTTCATGCTTGGGTCAATGGGAAATAGGTCAAAGCTTCCATTGTAGGGTTCTAGGGTTTATGTCAAGTGTCCTTGTCCATTTCATAATGTAATAGACCCTTCTTGAGAATTCTCAATCAAGAAACAAATTTATTTTTATGTAAATTATGTCTTATATTCCTCCTCCACTAAGTTAGACTTAAACTAGACAAGTCGGCCTAACTGAGGGGAAAAATATCCTATATAAAGGCAACAACTTGACCTCATTTGAAACTCAGTCAACAAGTTCAATCTAAAACTTATGGGAAAAGAAAAAGTGTGAAATTCAGAGAAGGAATAAGGAAAGGGATAGCGAAGAGGGGAGGCCACTATATAGCTAAGGAAGTCAAAAATTTCTCTCTCTTATCTCACACGTGCAAAGGAACTAACGCTGTTGGAGGACTAAAATTGCAGTCCTGTTGCTGGGCCAAAATTATGAGTTGTTGGGGGCTGAAATTATGGGTTGTTGCTAGGGTATAGTTGCTAGACAAGAAAAATACTACTGAAGGTTGTTGAATCATATTATAAGGTTGAATTGGTGGAGGAGGGTATTTTGGTCTAGCGTCTTGGTCTATCTCCATTTGAATTTTCTAGTGGAAGAGTTTGATTAGGTTTTCCCCTATAGAGGGGTTTTAGCCCTTGCTAAGAGCCTACATCTGGTGTCATTGATCTTCATGTTTTTGTTTTGATAATTTCTTGATGAAACAAATATAAAAGAAGAACATGAGAAATTTAATAAGAACACAAAGTTATCACAAGTAATTATCAATATTAGAAAATATTTTTTCCCTTTCGATTTTCTAACATGGTTTCAGTGATAAGGTGAAGAAGAAGGAAACAGGTATACTGAAGAGTCATTGAAAAGAGAGATATAAGAAAAGGGTTTTTTCATTAAAATGTCACAAGGAGTAGAAGATATCAATATGAAAACTTCAATGAATGGAGAAAACAAACTAGAAGGAGCCTCCAACTACAAGGCATGGAAAAATAGGATAGATCTTATCCTTGCGAAGCACAATGTGTTGGACCTTGTTCAAGGAAAAGTCAAGAAGCCTATAGATGAAGCATAGAAAGAGAAGTTTAGAGAAACAAAAATATCAGCCATGAATCTAATAGTAGACGAAGTAAAGGAAAATGTAATTCCATATATATCCAACATAGACTCCGCTCAAGAAATGTTTGAGGCTCTCTCCAAATTGTTCACCATCAAGAACATTGGTCAAATAAAAAGCCTCAAGAATGAACTAAGGACAATAAATATGACAAGAGATGATACTGTATCATCATACTTCGTAAGGATATCTACAATAAGAGATGAATTCTAAGCAATAGATGAATTTGTACCAGAAAAGGAGCTCGTAATTGTTTCTCTTGTAGGACTACCAAAATCTTGGAGTTCTTTTGCATAAGGAATTAGCAGTTGGAAGGATACTCCAACATTCGAACAAATGTGGAATGCATTAAATCAAGAAGGATCATGAATATCATTAGTAAACAACAAGAAGGAAGATGAAGAAAACACATCAAATGCTTATTATGCACATCACAAGAAGAAGGGAACCTTCAAGAAGTTAAAAGGACCAAAGAAGAAATTTGACCTATCCAAGATTGAATGTTACAACTTTCATAAAATGGGTCATTACAAAAATCAATGTCCCAAGAATCTAAGGAATAATAATAGAGATAGGGATTAGGAAAATATTACAGATGAAGCTCCACCTAAGAAGGACAAGAATGAAGAATTAGAAGTCAAGGACTTATACTATTAAGTCCTCTCTTCAATATCTTTCTTAGTCTTTCATTGTTTTCCTTTATGTTTTGATTTCTAGAGTTTGTAGGTTTAACATGTATTATTAGAACATTTTTGAATTATTTTGATAAGTTGTAGGTATCCCTTGGAAATATTGGATTCAGAGGGATCCTTCACCATTTTACCCATATATAAGTATCTTTCTCCTTGTTTCCTCTTTTATGTTTGCTTTGTCTCTCATATCAAGATTCGTTTGTATTATATGCTAATAACATTTTCTTTGTATTTTCCTTGATAGGAAAAGATTGCAAAATACACAAAGGTTATGGAGAAGACTTCAAAGGATAAACTTGAAACATGGAAGAAACTCTGTTTCAAAGGAATCCCTTCAATAATTGATGTACTACAAGGGTTTTTAAATAACACTTCAAGGTATGTATTAAACTACAAGTTTTTTTACAAGGTTATCTTCATAGAAAAGGTGTGTTCGTGCTCTTTTGAAATTTTATTTGCACTACCAACATCATTATGTCAAGGGTTTTGAATCACAAATATTCTTGTTAGGGTGATTAATCATTGGATTGAATCTACCCTCATTATACTATCATTTGATCATTCTTGTGAAACCATAACCTTTAGGGTTCACTATAAAACCATAGCCTCTTGATGCTAAGGGTACATCAATGTTAATAATTTTGAAACCCTAGTCCTCTTATGGTTGTTGATGAAGTCTAGAAATCCTATTCTTTTGATGTTTAGGGTTTTGGTATTGTTATGATAGAAACCCTAGTTCTTTAGTGTTTATTATTAATATCTAATTTATGTATTGATACCCTATATCTTTAGGGTTTGGTGAATTAGGGTCTATGAATAAAACATTTGTAATAGTTATAGTAAATGAAGCCCTAGGTGTATGTTCATATGTTTGATCGAAACCCTAGCCCAGTGAAAATGTTTGTATATCTAACTTCAATGTACATATGTTTGTGTCTTAATTTTACCTAATTGATATTGATGTGAAATTATAGTGGATCTGAGATATTTATATGCGAGTATGCTAACTTAATGTTTTAGTTTATGAAATCTAGGGTTTGTAAAAAAACCCTAGTAGAGATTGATATTCTAGGACATGATGATAGTGTTTTCGATTTTGCTACAAACATTGGTGGAGTCTGAAATTTCTTTCTAAAAGCTTATTGTTGAAATAATAGATATATTTTACTATGATTGGATTTTTATTGAATTACTGAAGCTTTATGTCTTGAAGATGAAGTCTAGGGTTCATGATAAAACCCTAGCAAGAAGTTCAAGACTAGTATATAAAAAGATGTGTCTCTTGTTGATTATGAACCTAACTAAGTTTAGGTATTTGATGTATACAATTTGAATGTTTTGATGCTTCCATTGTAATGACATGATAAACATATTGTAGTGATCTTCATGTTGAATCTATATATTTGTATTTGGTTGTGCTTGTTGTTAAATATTTGCAAGTACATAATCTTCAAGATATTCATAAGTTGAAGATGATAATGATAAAAATGATGGAGGATATAAGAATGATGATTATCAAGATGACCTTGATTCCATAAGAAAGAAATGAAGTCTTGAAAGAATGAATTTTCTTTGAAGTTATGAAGTTGTTGATCTCCCCAAGTTGAGAGGGAGCTTGCATAGAAGAAAAGGTATATCTCCACAGTTGAGAGGGAGGGCACATTATGAAAATCATAAGGAATACCTTGAAGTAATAATGAAATTGAATGAATGAAAGTGCTACATATGTATGTTTTTGATTCATGAAGCTAAAAAAAAATACTTGAAAAGCACTGAGATTGTATTTGGTGTTGCTAAAGAAATGGAAAAGGAGAAATTATGATAAGATTGAAGATGATATAAGAAACATCAAAATGATTGAGGACATTGATGGTTTGTGTTTACTTGTATACATACATTTGAAAGTTTATTACTAATTGGGGTTTTGATTGTGCAAGATCTCTCCATAAAATATTGAACATTTGAAGAATGCTCGGATAGGTGGATATATCTGATTTAATTGATTAGGAGAGATGAAGCATCTTATGGCAATACGCTTGGGAGGAAATCTAGAATGAGCATGAATTTCTTGCCAAGGAGGTAGTGACTCCACATTTTTAGCGCATGAACTATGGAAACCAATTCTAAATCATGTGTCATATAATTTTCCTCATTCTTATTCAGCTCTCTAGATTCATAGCACCATACTTTGCCTTCCTGCATTAAGACCTCACCGAGTCCTTCTTTACATGCGTCTGTTCATACAACGAAATCCTTGTTAGGATATGTGATTCTCAAAACTAGAGCACTAGTGAGTAATTATTGTAACTGCTCAAATATTTCTACGCATTATGTAGTCCACTCAAATCCCCTACCTTTCTTCTACAAGGTTATAATGGGATGACACATAATGGACAAATTATAAATAAATCTCCTGTAGTATCCTACCAATCCCATGAATGATATAACTTCATCCACATTATTTAGAGTTGGCCATTCCATTATCTTTGATCTTTTCAAGGTAAACTGATATGCCTTCCTCAAAGATGATGTGCCCTGGGTAGTATATCTGTGACTGAAGGAAGTCACACTTGTTGAGTTTTGCATAGATCTTGTGCTCTCTCAACAACTGTAACACTACAACCAAGTGTTTCTCGTGTTCTTCTTTCATTCTTGAGTAAACTAATATGTCATCAACAAATACTATGAATTTTTTTTCCAGGTAAGGACACAACACTCCGTTCATCAGACACATGAATGAGGCAGGGGCATTGGTAAGCCCAAAGGGTACCACTATGAATTCGTAGTGCCCATATCTTGTCCTGAAAGTAGTTTTATGAATATCTTCTTCCTTGATTCTCACTTAATGGTAGTCTGACCTCAAGTTGATTTTGGAGAAAATGGCTGCTCCTCTCAGCTGATCAAATATATCATCAATCCTTGGTAGTGGGTACCTATTCTTAATGGTTACCTTATCTAACTGTCTATAGTCAATGAACAATCTAAGGGTTCCATCCTTCTTCTTTAAAAATAATATAGGTTCTCCACAAGGAGACACGCTTGGCCTTATGTAAGCCTTGTCCAACCTTTCCTTCAACTGTAATTTGAGCTCGACCAAATCTGGGGTGTTCATTTTATATGGAGCCATGAATGCTGGTGCTTCTCCTAGCACTAGTTCAATAGAGAAATATCTCTCTCTATGGGGAGGTAGTCTAGGAACTTCCACTGGGAAACGATTTGAAAATTATTGCAAAATAGGGTACCTTTTAAGTAATTCAACTTCCTTATCATCTCATTCTTTGCCAACTTCCTCATTTTGGAAAATTTGTACTGTAAACAACATGCATCTTTTCCTACTGCTATGTTTAGCTTGCATAGTAGTGATCAACCTCACTGATATGGATTTTCTCTTGCCTTGCGACACTCTTTTTTTCCTTGTTCATCCAAGCATTCTATTGTTTTCTCATAGTATTATACCTTGGTCCGGTGCAAGTACAACCAATCCATTTCCAATAACAAGTCATACCCACCCAATTGTAACACATTCAAGTGGGCTGTCGTGGGAATCCCACTGAGCGCAACTACACGTGACCTTACCCAATGGGTGATTCTTCTCCTTGTGCTTGTTGCCAGTTGAACCAACCAAGGTTCCTGATGTAATTCCTTGGCCAATTCACACTTCTTAACAATTTATGGGTTGAGATAACTATAGTTGGAACCTGGATCAATCAAAATGGAAATGAATTTCTATTGTAACTTACCTTCCATCTCAATGATGGATGTTAGTTGATATGCTTGCCGATTTTCCACTGTTGTATAAACTCTTGGCATACTCCGAGCTACCTGACTCATTATACTTGCCTCCTGAGTGGTGTAAATTTTTGGTCCAATGTTTTGTTGCCATGGAAAGTCTCTCCTCTTTTGGTCTCCACCACAGGTCCAACACTTAAGTGGCTCTTGACCTTCAAATTTGGGTTGTATTGATGCTGACTACTGCACATTTTTCTTAATAGCAACATTAGGCCTTGGTTGAAACTTTCATGCCCAAGATGGGTACTTCACTTCTAAACTACCTAGGTTTCTCTTGGGACAACTCATATTTCATACAATGTTGATCTTAATCTACCAGTTACTCTTAATTTCATGCTTTTTATTTGCTTGTTTGTAGTAGTGCCCTAATTTATTGATGGCATACTTCAAGGTTTGGGGTTCCAACAATTCGATCTTATATTTGAATGCCATAGGTAGTCCATTGATAAACCTCTTAATCTTTGCCTTCTCATCCATGAGATGTGGAAAATACCTCAGAAACTCCAAAAATATGGTGACATACTCATCACTGGTTACCTATCCCATTTTGATTTCATAACTCTTTTCTTTTGCTATAATAGTATCATTCAGATAGGTATTGATCTCTGAAGAGCTTCTCAAACTCTTCCTAGGTCAACTCCTCCTCAGTGATGACTCTAATATTCTTCAAGTCTTCCCACCATATGTCAGCTTTCCCTTTCAAAATGTAGGCAAAAAATCTAGCCTTCATATTCTCAGAATAATCATGTATTCTGAAAAATATCCTCATTCCTAGCAGCCATGGTTCTACATCCTCTACTTTCTTCTTGTCCCCATCAAATGTAGATGGTTTTTCATTCTTAAATTCCTCAGGCATATGCTCCATTTATTTTCTTGTTGAATGCTGGTGATGGTGAGAATGGTAATGTCTTTGAGCATTAGGTTTAGAGGGTTTGCTTGAATACTGCACGCTCATGCTAGTTCCTCCTCTTAGAGTGCTAAAAAGTTCACCTCCAGGCACAATGTCCTCACTTCCTTTCCTATGCCTTTTCCTGGATCTACCACCATCTCCTCCATTGGTGTTTTCTTCTATTTCTTGAAGGATTTTCTGTCTCTATGAATGTCCCTCCTCTTATATTGCCTTTGTCTCTGCCAATCCGAGAGAATTTGCATGATAACTGCATTGATCTCTGCTTACTTTTCTTGGGATCTTACCAGCCTCTCATTATCGGCCTTAAAACTTCTCTCCTCATCCCTTAGACTTCTCAAGGTATCCACCCAATCTGGGGAATGATTCTCTCCCCCTAGAGCAATTGATCCCTCACCATGAACTATTTTTTTTAATGTTGTTTGTGGTGTATTCTCAATCACACACATCATTAGAAATTTCAAAATAATCATGCAAACTCGGGATCAAGATTTTACCATTGAGATTTTGTTGTGACAAAATAGTCATGTTAGTGTGTCAATTACATTTACAAATCATATGCATCAATAATTCAATCCCTTCAACATGATAATCATACTAGCATCATAAAAATGACAAAAACAATAGGAAAATTCATGATTTACAACCATCAACCGCACAACATGACCATTGTCTTATTCCTAGATAATTTTCAATAATATTGGTTTGTCTTTCTTTTTTGCAACCTGTAATCGAGAAATCAATTTTACTTTTAGCACTTAGATTGTTGATTTTCTTCATTTCATTTTTTTTATCATCACTTACTTGTGAATAAACCCCATCCAGTCTAGTTTTGAACTTGGATAGCTCTGATACCACTCTGTAACGCAACCAACCCCTTCTCTTTGGTTGAAGGAATGGGGTGTAAAAAAATTTATTTCCTCTCCCTACTGTAACTATCTTCACTTCGATGCTTTTTTCCACCATTGCAATCAATCCTAGTGGTTTCCCAGAGTCACCGGGTAACTGTCGACTAAGCCCATATGCACTTATCCTGTTAAGCCCTCCACAAGATGAGTTTCCTTTGCGACTAGCTCGACACCCGTGGTCTTTTTCTCCATGAAACGATCAAAGGTCAGGGCTAACCCTTAAGCCTCAAAACCTCTTCGTACTTCTTTACACCCTTGGTCTACTTCTATGCAAAGTGACTGAGGGTTAGGGCTTTTCTTGTAGCCTTCTATCCCGACATAATAAACTTATGCCCCATACATGCCCGTCGGGGTTATACTATCAGGTCAATGTGTCCCATGGGGATTGCCCATCCTCACCTTCATTGGTTGCAACCCTACAACGATTTCCCATCAATCCTCAGTGTCCTAATGCCCCATCTTCTGATGGATTCCTTAACTGCACCCACTTACCTCCACCGGGGAATTCCTACTAGGAGAGGATGTCAAGTGGGTCCACCCACTATGCTCACCAACCAATTAACTTCCTACTAGGGTGAGTTGTCTCTTATAACTCCCATGTCATCCCAACAATCCTTCTAGTGCAGTGTTGAATTATTCCAGGTTCAAGCCATCCAGATGACGTCATGTTGACATATTCTCCTATGAGCCATTCAAACAAAACCATGTGTCCCTCTAGAACAAAGAAATGTCCTCTGACCCTTTTCTTTGCATCGATTCCCCTTTTTATTTGAAAACCATCAAGCTCTAAAAAGGGCTTCAACACCACCCTTAAGCATTTTGTGGGTTTAGAGGTGTGCCCTCGTAAAAAATCCCAACTGTTGATATACACGATCAATAGTGCAATAAAATCGCTTCCTGGACCCCAAGGCCTAACATAGCTACCAACTCGATGCTCGTCGGAATGTCACTACGTGGCCCAACATTTCCACCTTTCCTACCTTTACATTCCTTCAGTATAACCTAGCAGGGTGACATCTTATGTGGGGTCTTCTTGGTGCGTTCTCATTAGGACATGCTTTCCTAGATGTCCTGACACTCACATCCAAACATTTAACCATGTGCACCCCTTTTTATCATGCTGGGTGATTACCTCTGGGCTACCATAGCTAGGTGGGCTCCACCATCTCTGTTCCTTCCTTAAGCTTACCAGTTGTGCCTCATTTGAAATATTCTGGGGTGTAACAGCCGAGATGGCATAATCCCTATCTCCTTTGCTTGTGTCTTTAGTGATTTCCCATGATTACGTGGGTTCTGGGCCAACCCTACTAGTAATGGTAACACCACTAGGCACACATAGTTTGTTGTGTCATCCATCACTACTCATCTTGCTCCTATCAACCTGCACACCTTAGTGAATGCTTCGGCTTGGAGCTAATGGGATGACCTGTCAATAGGGTCACCTTTGACCAATCACATAGCTTTCGGGTTAAAATTACCTCAAACTTATCCTGACTGGTTTCCTCCCAACTATTTCTCACTGCTACCTTCAGCGTCCCTTCGAGGTAAACCTTTTGAGCCACATCAACACTCCTCTTGACCAATCATGCACAAGGAGAATCCATATCCTCTAATAGGGATCCATTTTGCCTAGGGTTCCAATCCACAGGGGATTAATCTTATCCAATCGATTCTATAAGGTTGGAGCTTCGCTCCTCTATGCCACAACATATCCATGTCTCTCACCAGCCTTGTATGGAATAGTTAGGAGATTTCGGTGCTACCTCAAGTGATGAAGTAGAAGGGGACCTCCATGATCGCCCTAAGAACAAGCTTGACTGATCCATAATCTCCTCCAAGCTGATTTTTCCAACTATGGCTCTGCTTCATAGGTTTGGTAGACCTCTAGATCAAGGTCAAGCTTCGATGCTGATGCTAATGGTTTATTAGCATGCTTTAGGGTGACACCCCGCCTAAGATTGGGCGATAGTTTAATCAATGGGTTTCCAGCTCGCTAGCCTTCCCTACCTACGAGTAGGGAATTCCTCACATGGAGGCACAGGCACTCCGACGCTCATTACCTCTCATGGGCTTAGTGTGAGCTTCCAAGAGGTTTCCACCTCTCCTGTTACATGCCAATAGTTCCAGAATCCATGTCAAGCCTACAAGCGGCTCCATGACGCCATTTTAGAGTTGCCAGGACATTTAGCTATGTGCAAGGAAACACAACCCTCATCACAAAAATCCCTATGGGAATGGTGGTTGCTACAAGTGCAAGGTTGGAGGCCATTTAGGTAAGGATTCTAGGCTCTCTAGCCCAAGGGTAATCCTCCACAGCATTGAAATCAATCTTGCCTTATGGAATAGTGGCTTGTAACTTGGAAAATAATGGATGTAAACAAATGAACACCCTGATATGCAGGGGCTCTCCCATGAATGCTTTGTATTGTTAAAAAAAAAATCTCTGAACCCACCATTCTTTTTAAGTTTATTTATGAGTTCTCATGACTCTGGCCACGACCTATGATGAGGTCTGATATTTCTCTTATTAAGTTATGTATGTGTTGCTTCCCACACTGTTAAACATATATGCAGATTAAGACTCAGCTTAACATTATGGCTTAGGCCTTAGCATTATGTGGTTTTTATATACATATATATTTTCCTTACATCAAGTGCTATGAGCCTACTATTAGCAATTATCACTCACCTTTTCTTCAGATCCAACACACATACAATCATATATTCAACATATATACATAAGTAACATGTTTCCATAGAGATGCATTACAGATGCGAGTAACAATGGAACAAAACACAATCCTTAATACAAAACCATCAACAATGTAATGTGATTCATTAAAGGAAGTAAACATGCATAAACGTATTACTCATATTTAAGCTTGCAGGGAAACTGAGTCTCGGACTAGGACTCTCCACCCAACCGTCGTAGTTGTCACAATTGAGCCAGATTCCAGAGTCTAAGGGGGGATGCTTTCTTTTTGAACTGCACACCAACTTCCAAATGACACAAGGTCTCTAGAGGACCTCTTCCTCAATCCCACCAACCAATGGATTTTTTCTTTTTTAGCAAAGGACCTCTGTCTCAACCCACAGCCTCCAAGGACCTAATTTTTTATAGGGATCCATCGATCCTATCTTATCCCACAGCCTCCAGGGACCCCAAGCTATTACAAGTCTCTAGAGACTAGCACTCAACCCACAACCGCCAGGGAAAAAGAACCCTTCCCCCTCTCTTCTCTTCTCTTCAAGATTCTTGCTGAAAGATTCTAATGGAGGCACAATATCAATCTCTTTTCATTCTACCTCCAATGTAAGGTCTATGCCCTTGCCTTGATAATTTAGATGGGTCTCCTCCTCAAGGGCCGAAGTCTCTCTCCTCAAATTATTCCTCTAGTTTGAATGGATTTCCTTGTTGTTCAAACTCTTTCTTGTTTAGCTACCTTCTTCAATTTCTCTCACTGGTTTTGATGCCCTTTGCTCCTGTTCCAATTCTTCTCAAATCATGCCCCCTTTTTCTGTTTAAATACTTCTTTTTCTTGTTGGTTTACATTTCTGTCCACCTCAATTACTGCTACATCCTTGTTGTTTCTGCAACCTTCATAAATTTCTTCCCTCTTTCTTGTTGTGCTTCCTCAAGAAAGCATGGGCCTGAGCACTTTTCTCAGCTCATTTAATTGTAGGAACTAGTTCATTAACTTCCTACACCAGCCATCCTTCAATGGCTATCCTCAAACTCAGGTTTCTTCTTTGCACAAGAAACCATCACATCCCAAGCAACAATTCTCCTTCCCCAACTTTGGAATTTGTGTCCCTTGACTCAGTCCCCTTTTTTTTCTTTTAATTTCAACATTGCAAATTATTTACATCATATTTACAATTTGGCTTGTATGAGACCCTTGGGTGGGGCTATTACACATATATTATCAATGCTTACAACAAAAACAAAGATAGATTTTGTAGTCTAATTTCATTTTTACTACATAATTTTATCTTCATTTTTTTGTAAACATTGTTGATGCATTCTTTAATACACACACATACATAATGATTTCAATTGATATTAATAAAACTAGTTTTGCATATTAATCCACTACACGTGGATACAAATTCACACTTTTAAGATTATGGTGACCTATGTGCATGGCATCCACATAATTTTCAAATATTAGTGCAAAATAGAATGTTCCAACAATAGAAACCTCTACTAAACAATTAGACACTTCCATAGTATATGAAAATTTCAATGTCTCATATTTAGACATGTTAGGTAAATTTTCACAGTATATATGGACATGTACACTTATCTTTATCGAAAAATAACTTGGATTTGTGATATACACAAAAATATATTCCATTTGAATGAATTTATTTCTACCAACCTTGACAAAATGACCATCTCTCAATAACAGAGTCACATCTAAACATGATCCACTATAAAACCCTCACCTAGTGACTACGTAGGCCTCATTCTATACAAGTCACACCATGACAAGCTCAAGGGACTTCTGTGACCCTCTTGAAATCAATTCGTTGAAACTTCAAAATAATTAATAGAGAGAATGAAAAACAATAAAGTATAGAATCAATTGATGAAACTTTGAAATTTGACAAATCTCTGCAAATACCTCTTTCTCCTTATTCACCATGAAGCACAATGGAAAAATATGGGTGATCTCGCTTGATTGTCAAATTCTTTTTGTGAGTCTCGTTTGAGTCTTGAAACCTTCCTGCACCATCAATGCATGCATCGACTATAGCCATGCCAAATTTCAATCTATATGAGAAAAAATTGAAAAAATTCCAACGTTGGTCCCATTCATGGGTCACAATGGTGAATTCTTTTTATGATTCATATTTGGGCCTGGAAACCATCCCATACTGACAAAGTATGCATCTACCATATCCATGTCAAATTTCAATGCATATGAGCATAAATTGAAAAAATTTCAACGTTGGCCCCATTCAGTATAGATCACACCGCGATGAGCTCAAGAGACTTCTACCAATGACCTTGTATTAAACAGGTAAATCCATTATCATGTTGAATAATAGTTCTATCGGGATCATGTTCATTCATTTGTAGCCTATACCATTTCACATCAAACATAACTAATTGAATCCATAATCAAAGTCATAATTTGAATCTTGAACCAATTTGAACTCATAGTATCAATTTATAGAGACTTGTGGGTGTGTATCACTTCTAGAGGAAACATGTATGACCTTCAAGGCTATAGTTATCCCATAATAAAAAAATTCCTCTTTTCATCTAAATTTTTGATGCAGAGTTTATGGCCATTATACCACATAGCCTTATGATGTTTCAACTGCAATATGCCAAACACATGAACAAGGAATTGTCAATTAATAAAAATATTCATATAACTTGGAAAGTATCTGAAAACGCACTTGCATTCATGTTAACAATATATTTATAAAATAACTTAATAAAATATTGCAGGTTGGTGAAAATGCATGCTTGCATGTTTATATTTCAAACCAGATGTTAAATCAATTTCCCTTTGCATAAGATTGACATATCTGGCACGACAAGATTCTTTAACCAATGCAGTCGCCCATTACCATGATAATGTACCATGATATTGTTCATATGTTTCAATCCATGGCTTCATCTAATGAAGATTGTTTTCAATATATAAATGCACTGCATCCCACTCTCGACCAACTATATCGAGAATTAATATTTCACTAATAAAGACCAACATAGGGCTCGAATGGTTGTCACCTATCATTGATTTCCATCTCCCACAATGAACTTGGCCTAGGAGGAATGCCCATCATATGTTGTAGAAGTCCTTCTTGTTGAATAATCTAGGGTACTTAGAGTTAATTAGATTCTTCTTTCATGATAACTATTTGTGAGGTATTTAGCTTTACTTCTTAGCACAATCTTCACTCGTTATTATTATTAGAGTGTGTCTTCTTAGTTCATCAAATAGCTACCGAAAAAAAGATACAAGAACACACAATGTTGGCTTTCTGCCAGGGCCAAAATCTCTCCCTCTTGGAGAGGAAAACCCACACAAAATTCTTATTATAGAGATTCCAATTGACAAATACCAAGACCATGAACATTGACCTATTATGCCACTCCAAGACCAAGACACCAATCCCCTTATTTTTCACTGTTGAGATCATCTTCATCAGTGTTGCTTCACTGAGGTCATCATTATTACAATTGGATCATTGCCACACCTTCAATGATATCCTAACATTGTAACTCATGTTTCCATCAATATCTATGCTGAGATCATAAATTCATATTGAATGTATGTTAATACTAAATTTGTTACTATTAGACTACCGAGATCAACATCATCACAATTAAGACTATGATTGCATTTTCTTGCACCGAGATCTTCCCTGCCATAACTATGTCGAGACTATACCACAAAGATCCTTTAACTAAGACAAGACTATAAGTGCTACTGTGGGATCGTTGTGATCATTTTTATAATAATTAAATCGAGAGTATATTACTGAGATATCACTGAGACAATGATTGCATTTGGTATGTCATGACTTCTTTCACTATGCTGAGACTGTGATTATGAAGATGCTGAAGCACAAATATACATATCACTGTAATTTCCTTGCACTGAGATCTATGCCACCAAGGAGGAGACCCTGTCATCATCACTAAGATCTTGTACCTTACTATTCCATCCGAAGTTTCAAAGCTCCTTGCACCCATACGAAATTACATAGAGTTTGATTTTTCTGTCTTTCTATGGTGACCCTAGGGGGGTATTTATAGTTGTTTGTCCTCCATAATTAGCCGACGTGACAGTGAACTGATGTGTCACATTATATGAGCTAACATGACTACATTTAATTCATTTTGCAGACCGACATGATGAAGAGGATTGTGCTTTTTGTTTGGAGGGCTACTTGACATTGTTTATGACTCAAATACATTAGATACATGACCAAAAAGGGTTCTTCAAAATTTTCTTTGACTCTTTCACTTTCCTATAGTACTTAAACTTATGCTAGACCTATGCAATGAGAAAGAAACTCATTTTTACAATTTTCAAAAATAACATTTCTTTTCTTTTACAAGTAGAAAGTTCAAAATTACATTTATGAAGACCGAACCTAGTTACACGTTCTTCAACACTCCATCTTAACTAGGGAGGTATTCATAATGGTACTTGGTCATTCTCAATCTGAATAATTTCTCATAAGAAGAATCGGATTGGTAAACCATCCGTATAGCATCATAGTAACCAACATTGTTTCCAAAACAAGGCCTTGACTGACAACTCTATCTCTCATCAGATTATAGCACAATGTTGGCGAGGCCAATGAATATAGACACCTTCATCATTGTCTCTCAAGGTACATACCCACCCAGGTGTTCACTGAGTATGACATTCTAGGACTATTCTTATCCTGGGTTCCCAACCCTTAAATAATATCAGTCCTTTTACGTACTCTTATCTTGGATGCCCTACACATCCTCCAAGAGCATCAGATTCTAGATGATTTCCCAATCCTCCCATTCTTTCTTCCCAAATGAAGATAATAATTTTGTGTCTATCTCTTCCTCATAACTAGGGAAGATATGCCCATTCCTGTAAAGGAATGTACCCAAGTTCCCTCTGACCAGGAACTTTCCCAAGCTCCCTCTCAATTAGGGACTTGTCAAAGCTCCCTCTTACCTAGGGACTCTTCTATACATCAACAACTTCTTCTTCGTGGGCCCTCCAGTTGCTTGATCTATTTCTTTCCTTGATGTCATGAAATTTAGTCGAGCTTCTTCCTTGTAGGGAATTAGCCATCCATCACTTTCCCTCTTCATTTTTCATGACATCCCTTTCTTCATGGAGAGTGGCCTTCTTGATACATATCTATCGTCATATGGCTAGTTCCTCCTCATTAAGTTTCTTTCAGGAATTTCCATCCACCATATGAATGCTAGTTGTACTTGTACTTACAACTTTTTTTCCAGTAGCCCTGCATGAACTTATCCAGATATTATTCAAGAAATCAAAATATAACATTAAATTAAATAGTACCTTTCAAGGTGGCTCTTCATCATGAAATCTTCTTGTAGGTATCAGCATCCTACATGCATGTTGACACATCTCCCAAAGATATCCATTGTCAAGGGTCTTCATATTTTCTATCAGAGTCTTCATATCTTCCCAAGAGATTTCGTAGTCAAGTCTTCTTGGTCTTTTAGATGTTGATCACCTTCATCAAGGTTGTGTATCTCACTATATCATCCTTCCTCACACATTCCATTCCCAAGAACCTTCAATCAAAGTTTCTTAATTGTATTCAACTACCTCATACTTCATATGAGGACATATTATGTTGATTTCATCTACTATGACTTATGACTTCCTACATCCTTTCAAAGGAGGAGATCATTTTTCTCTTGATCGTGCTTCTCAAGATAGAAGTAATGATTCATATTACATGCAACCATATGACATGACATTATAATATTAAACACACGCATACATACCTCATTTTAACTTTAGGTCATCTAGGCTTCTTCCAACGACTTCCTTGATTGAAAATATCTTCAATCCCTTGATCTGCTTCATTTCTCACGTCACCATACCATCATCTCATGAATTTCATAAGTTAGATTTCCTGATGAAACACTTGCTTCCTCTCTAGATTAGTGAATGCTCTCATGAGGATTCCTTCAAAGAATATTGAGGATATTACATATCTCCATCTAGAAAATGCTTCATTTTTTACTTGATGTATGATGAGCCTTGTCTTGGATGACTCCTTCCTTTCCTTCGATGTCCACTGAGGTTCCCAAGGGCTATACTCTTCATGTTTGTTTTCCATGGATTTTGTCCTTCATGATTCCCATGGTTATGTCACAAGATCTTTCTTATAATGCTTCCATGATGCCATGATGCATCTTATTATCATGGTCATATCTATAACAAAAGCTTATGATAGGACCCTTTTGTGAGGGATACCATCTCAATCATAGTAGAGGTATGTTATTACCTCTTTCTTTGGCCCTTTTCTTCATCTTATTCCATCTTTCTGGTGATATGAGCTTCGTTCTATAATATTTCCATAACATTGAATCTTAGCTAACTATTCTGTCTTGTTTGAGGACCAAACTTCTCTTTATTTTATGCACATGTTTGAGTCCTTTAACCTTCAACACTTTTTCTTACAACTTGTATTTTTCTATTTAGCATAGAGACCAGGAGTTTTCAAATGAGATAACTTTGTTATCCCATGGATATTTCTTACCTTGATTATCTGTTAGTGCATTATAGATCGATGATGGTTATCTTCCTTCCTAGATCTTGTAGATGAGACCCTATGAAGACATCCTACATCCTTTGATACCCTTTACTTTCATGTAGATCAGATTTCATGTGATATTATTCATTGCACCTTCAGAGAATGAGTTTATCATATACATCTCTTTGATGTCTCCAACGTTGCTATATCATGGTATCTTTCATAAGTATCCCTTTCCATGAATTTATGGGAGACCTTTTGATATGTTCAATGACTTCAACTACTTAGACGACTATGTCTATCCTCCTTCATGCAAGGATCTTGATGACCCATTCAACCTATATATGTCCTTGCAATCATGAAGTCATTTAAGCAAACTTGATTATAGATTGAAAATATACTTACTTTTCGTGTGAAGGTGAAATCTTCACCTTGATTTATTTTATGATGGTTGAAGAAGATATATTAGAGATTATTCTTGGAGGACATTCTCACAAATGAGAGAGCCTTTCCTCAACAGAAAAGGTTGCTCATTTTTTATGAGGATGATTTGTTGCTTCCTCAGATGATCTTCTAGGGAAAGGAGATGATCCTTGCTTGTTTTTAAAACCTTCAAGATGACAATGCCTTCTTGCCTTAAATATGCTTTGCCTTCCTTTGTAGTGTAGATCGGGACTTCTTATAGGATTTCATCCTATTCTAAGATGATGTGGTCTTTGATTTTTAGGTCCTTTGAGCTACCTTACTTTGTGGACACCTTGATGAGGGTGTTGGTGGAATTTTTATGATGACTGTGGAGTTTAAAGATCTTGCTATTGTAGACTGTTGTTGTAGACTGATCCTTTAATTTTTAACAAATCCCCTCAAATTGCTTTGATGCCCTTCTTGTAAATAGGTCCTTGTATGTCGCTTTTTGCTGCCCTTCCTTTGACTTCAACACCTTAGTTATGATACCATGTTGAAGAATATAGGGTACTTAGAGTTAATAATATTCTTCTTTCATGATAACTATTTGTGAGGTATTTAACTTTAGTTCTTAGCATAATTTTCACTTGTTATTATTATTAGAGTGTGTCTTCTTAGTTCATCAAATAACTACTAAAAAAAAAGGAGACAAGAACACACGATGTTGGCTTTCTTCTAGGGCCAAACCCTCTCCCTCTTGGAGAGGAAAACCCACACAAAATTCTTCTTATAGAGATTCCAATTCATGAATACCAAGACCATGACCCTTGACCTATTATGCCAATCCAAGACCAAGACATCAATACTCTTCTTTGTCACTACCAACCCGATCTACCTAGAACCTATGAGTAGAATAATTCTTAACATTTACTTGGAAGAGCATAATGATCCAATCCTGGATCAATGACCTTGTATTAACCAAGTAAATCCATTATCATGTTGAATAATAGTTCTATCGGGATCATGTTCATTCATTTGTAGCCTATACAATTTCACATCAAACATAACTAATTGAATCCATAATCAAAGTCATAATTTCAATCTTGAACCAATTTGAACTCATAGTATCAATTTCTAGAGACTTGTGGGTGTGTATCACTTCTAGAGGAAACATGTATGACCTTCAAGGCTATAGTTATCCCATAATAAAAAAATTCCTCTTTTCATCTAAATTTTTGATGCGGAGTTTATGGCCATTATACCACATAGCCTTATGATGTTTCAACTGCAATATGCCAAACACATGAACAAGGAATTGTCAATTAATAAACATATTCATATAACTTGGAAAGTATCTGAAAACGCACTTGCATTCACGTTAACAATATATTTATAAAATAACTTAATAAAATATTGCAGGTTGGTAAAAATGCATGCTTGCATGTTTATATTTCAAACCAGATGTTAAATCAATTTCCCTTTGCATAAGATTGACATATCTGGCACGACAAGATTCTTTAACCAATGCAGTCGCCCATTACCATGATAATGTACCATGATATTTTTCATATGTTTCAATTCATGGCTTCATCTAATGAAGATTGTTTTCAATGTATAAATGCACTGCATCCCACTCTCGACCAACTATATCGAGAATTAATATTTCACTAATAAAGACCAACATAGGGCTCGAATGGTTGTCACCTATCATTGATTTCCATCTCCCACAATGAACTTGGCCTAGGAGGAATGCCCATCATATGTTGTAGAAGTCCTTCTTGTTGAATAATCTAGGGTACTTAGAGTTAATTAGATTCTTCTTTCATGATAACTATTTGTGAGGTATTTAGCTTTACTTCTTAGCACAATCTTCAATCGTTATTATTATTAGAGTGTGTCTTCTTAGTTCATCAAATAGCTACCGAAAAAAAGATACAAGAACACACAATGTTGGCTTTCTGCCAGGGCCAAAATCTCTCCCTCTTGGAGAGGAAAACCCACACAAAATTCTTATTATAGAGATTCCAATTGACAAATACCAAGACCATGAACCTTGACCTATTATGCCACTCCAAGACCAAGACACCAATCCCCTTATTTTTCACTGTTGAGATCATCTTCATCAGTGTTGCTTCACTGAGGTCATCATTATTACAATTGGATCATTGCCACACCTTCAATGATATCCTAACATTGTAACTCATGTTTCCATCAATATCTATGCTGAGATCATAAATTCATATTGAATGTATTTTAATACTAAATTTGTTACTATTAGACTACCGAGATCAACATCATCACAATTAAGACTATGATTGCATTTTCTTGCACCGAGATCTTCCCTGCCATAACTATGTCGAGACTATACCACAAAGATCCTTTAACTAAGACAAGACTATAAGTGCTACTGTGGGATCGTTGTGATCATTTTTATAATAATTAAATCGAGAGTATATTACTGAGATATCACTGAGACAATGATTGCATTTGGTATGTCATGACTTCTTTCACTATGCTGAGACTGTGATTATGAAGATGCTGAAGCACAAATATACATATCACTGTAATTTCCTTGCACTGAGATCTATGCCACCAAGGAGGAGACCCTGTCATCATCACTAAGATCTTGTACCTTACTATTCCATCCGAAGTTTCAAAGCTCCTTGCACCCATACGAAATTACATAGAGTTTGATTTTTCTGTCTTTCTATGGTGACCCTAGGGGGGTATTTATAGTTGTTTGTCCTCCATAATTAGCCGACGTGACAGTGAACTGATGTGTCACATTATATGAGCTAACATGACTACATTTAATTCATTTTGCAGACCGACATGATGAAGAGGATTGTGCTTTTTGTTTGGAGGGCTACTTGACATTGTTTATGACTCAAATACATTAGATACATGACCAAAAAGGGTTCTTCAAAATTTTCTTTGACTCTTTCACTTTCCTATAGCACTTAAACTTATGCTAGACCTATGCAATGAGAAAGAAACTCATTTTTACAATTTTCAAAAATAACATTTCTTTTCTTTTACAAGTAGAAAGTTCAAAATTACATTTATGAAGACCGAACCTAGTTACACGTTCTTCAACACTCCATCTTAACTAGGGAGGTATTCATAATGGTACTTGGTCATTCTCAATCTGAATAATTTCTCATAAGAAGAATCGGATTGGTAAACCATCCGTATAGCATCATAGTAACCAACATTGTTTCCAAAACAAGGCCTTGACTGACAACTCTATCTCTCATCAGATTATAGCACAATGTTGGCGAGGCCAATGAATATAGACACCTTCATCATTGTCTCTCAAGGTACATACCCACCCAGGTGTTCACTGAGTATGACATTCTAGGACTATTCTTATCCTGGGTTCCCAACCCTTAAATAATATCAGTCCTTTTACGTACTCTTATCTTGGATGCCCTACACATCCTCCAAGAGCATCAGATTCTAGATGATTTCCCAATCCTCCCATTCTTTCTTCCCAAATGAAGATAATAATTTTGTGTCTATCTCTTCCTCATAACTAGGGAAGATATGCCCATTCCTGTAAAGGAATGTACCCAAGTTCCCTCTGACCAGGAACTTTCCCAAGCTCCCTCTCAATTAGGGACTTGTCAAAGCTCCCTCTTACCTAGGGACTCTTCTATACATCAACAACTTCTTCTTCGTGGGCCCTCCAGTTGCTTGATCTATTTCTTTCCTTGATGTCATGAAATTTAGTCGAGCTTCTTCCTTGTAGGGAATTAGCCATCCATCACTTTCCCTCTTCATTTTTCATGACATCCCTTTCTTCATGGAGAGTGGCCTTCTTGATACATATCTATCGTCATATGGCTAGTTCCTCCTCATTAAGTTTCTTTCAGGAATTTCCATCCACCATATGAATGCTAGTTGTACTTGTACTTACAACTTTTTTTCCAGTAGCCCTGCATGAACTTATCCAGATATTATTCAAGAAATCAAAATATAACATTAAATTAAATAGTACCTTTCAAGGTGGCTCTTCATCATGAAATCTTCTTGTAGGTATCAGCATCCTACATGCATGTTGACACATCTCCCAAAGATATCCATTGTCAAGGGTCTTCATATTTTCTATCAGAGTCTTCATATCTTCCCAAGAGATTTCGTAGTCAAGTCTTCTTGGTCTTTTAGATGTTGATCACCTTCATCAAGGTTGTGTATCTCACTATATCATCCTTCCTCACACATTCAATTCCCAAGAACCTTCAATCAGAGTTTCTTAATTGTATTCAACTACCTCATACTTCATATGAGGACATATTATGTTGATTTCATCTACTATGACTTATGACTTCCTACATCCTTTCAAAGGAGGAGATCATTTTTCTCTTGATCATGCTTCTCAAGATAGAAGTAACGATCCATATTACCTGCAACCATACAACATGACATTATAATATTAAACACATGCATACATACCTCATTTTAACTTTAGGTCATCTAGGCTTCTTCCAACAACTTCCTTGATTGAAAATATCTTCAATCCCTTGATCTGCTTCATTTCTCATGTCACCATACCATCATCTCACTAATTTCATAAGTTAGATTTCCTGATGGAACACTTGCTTCCTCTCTAGATTAGTGAATGCTCTCATGAGGATTCCTTCAGAGAATCTTGAGGATATTACATATCTCCATCTAGAAAATGCCTCATTTTTTACTTGATGTATGATGAGCCTTGTCTTGGATGACTCCTTACTTTCCTTCTATGTCCACTGAGATTCCCAAGGGCTATACCCTTCATGTTTGTTTTCCATGGATTTTGTCCTTCATGATTCCCATGGTTATGTCAGAAGATCTTTCTTCTAATGCTTCCATGATGCCACGATGCATCTTATTATCATGGTCATATCTATAACAAAAGCTTATGATAGGACCCTTTTGTGAGGGATACCATCTCAATCATAGTAGAGGTATGTTATTACCTCTTTCTTTGGCCCTTTTCTTCATCTTATTCCATCTTTCTGGTGATATGAGCTTCGTTCTATAATATTTCCATAGCATTGAATCTTAGCTATACTATTCTGTCTTGTTTGAGGACCAAACTTCTCTTTATTTTATGCACATGTTTGAGTCCTTTAACCTTCAACACTTTTGCTTACAACTTGTATTTTTCTATTTAGCATAGAGACCAGGAGTTTTCAAATGAGATAACTTTGTTATCCCATGGATATTTCTTACCTTGATTATTTGTTAGTGCATTATAGATCGATGATGGTTATCTTCCTTCCTAGATCTTGTAGATGAGACCCTATGAAGACATCCTACATCCTTTGATACCCTTTACTTTCATGTAGATCAGATTTCATGTGATATTATTCATTGCACCTTCAGAGAATGAGTTTATCATATACATCTCTTTGATGTCACCAACGTTGCTATATCATGGTATCTTTCATAAGTATCCCTTTACATGAATTTATGGGAGACCTTTTGATATGTTCAATGACTTCAACTACTTAGATGACTATGTCTATCCTCCTTCATGCAAGGATCTTGATGACCCATCCAACCTATAGATTTCCTTGCAATCATGAAGTCATTTAACCAAACTTGATTATAGATTGAAAATATACTTACTTTTCGTGTGAAAGTGAAATCTTCACCTTGATTTATTTGATGATGGTTGAAGAAGATATATTAGAGATTATTCTTGGAGGACATTCTCACAAATGAGAGAGCCTTTCCTCAACAGAAAAGGTTGCTCATATTTTATGAGGATGATTTGTTGCTTCCTCAGATGATCTTCTTCTAGGGAAAGGAGATGATCCTTGCTTGTTTTTATAACCTTCAAGATGACAATGCCTTCTTGCCTTAAATATGCTTTGCCTTCTTTTGTAGTGTAGATCAGGACTTCTTATAGGATTTCATCCTATTCCAAGATGATGTGGTCTTTGATTTTCAGGTCCTTTGAGCTACCTTACTTTGTGGACACCTTGATGAGGGTGTTGGTGGAATTTTTATGATGACTATGGAGTTTAAAGATCTTGCTATTGTAGACTGTTGTTGTAGACTGATCCTTTAATTTTTAACAAAGCCCCTCAACTTGCTTTGATTCCCTTCTTGTAAATAGATCCTTGTATGTCGCTTTTTGCTGCCCTTCCTTTGACTTCAACACCTTAGTTATGATACCATGTTGAAGAATCTAGGGTACTTAGAGTTAATAATATTCTTCTTTCATGATAACTATTTGTGAGGTATTTAACTTTAGTTCTTAGCATAATTTTCACTTGTTATTATTATTAGAGTGTGTCTTCTTAGTTCGTCAAATAACTACCAAAGAAAAAAGGAGACAAGAACACACGATGTTGGCTTTCTTCTAGGGCCAAACCCTCTCCCTCTTGGAGAGGAAAACCCACACAAAATTCTTCTTATAGAGATTCCAATTCATGAATACCAAGACCATGACCCTTGACCTATTATGCCAATCCAAGACCAAGACATCAATACTCTTCTTTGTCACTACTAAGATCATCTTCATCACTATTGCTTCACTGAGGTCATCATTATTATAGTTGGACCATTGTTGCACCTTGACTGATATCCTAACTTTGTAACTCATGTTTCAGTATCTATGGTTAGATCGTAACTTCATATTGAATGTATGTTAAGACTGAATGTGTTACTATTGGATCAACGAGATCAACATCATCACAATTGAGACCGTGACTGTGTTTTCTTGCACTGAGATCTTCCCTGCCATAACTATGAGGAGACTATACCACAAAGATCCTTTAACTAAGACAAGACTGTCACTTCTACTATGGGATCATCGTGATCCTTGTTATCATAATTAAACCGAGAGTATTTTTACTTAGATGTCACCGAGACAGTGATTTCATTTAGTATGTCATGAATGATTTCAATATGCCGAGACTATGGTTATGAAGAGGTCGAAGCACAAAGATACTTATCACTATAATTTCCTTGCAATGAGATCCATACCACCGAGGAGACCTTGTAATCATCACCAAGATCCTGTACCTTACTGTTCCATTCGAAATTTCAGACCTTCCTGCACCCATATGAAATTACAAAGAGTCCTAGTTTTTTGTCTTTCTATGGTGACCCTAGCGGGGTATTTATAGTTGTTTTTCCCCCATAATTAGATGACATGATAGTGAATCAATGTGTCACATTATATGAGCCAACATGACTGCATTTAATTTGTTTTGCAAGCTGACATGAAGAAGAGGATTGTGTTTGTCATTTGGAGGGCTACTTGACATTGTTTATGACTCAAATACATTAGATACATGCCCAAGAAGGGTTCTTCAACATTCTCTTTGACCCTTTGACTTTCCTATATCACTTCAACACGTGCTAGACCTATGCAATGAGCAAGAAACTCATTTTTACAATTTATAAAAATAATATTTCTTTTATTTTACAAGTACAAAGATCAAAATTACATTTATGAAGACTGAACCTTTACGCTTTCTTCAACACTATCCACACACAAGTCTCAGGCTACACAACTTCTCCTCTAGTTTTTCAACCCTTGAGCTCAACAACTTCCTCCCTCACAACTACCTTTTTCCATCAAGGTGTTTCTCACTAGGCTCCAACTTTAACACTATCACATTGTCCTCTAGCAGCCCATAAGTGCCCAATCTCATCCACACTTGGTCTTCTCTCACGCTTCCCTCTAACAGTCCACAAGAGACCAATTCCATGGTGTAGCATCTACACCTAATTAGGGCATCCCCACACATGGAAGACCCTTACACATGGCTACCTACAGACTTATCCATTTTTTCCTTTTCTTCTGCAATAGAGGATCTATTTCACAAATCTAGGAATATCAATCTGTCCTCACCTAGGACACCATCAATCCATCATACATGGGTCCATCTGCAATACACCTTATTGTTGTCGTCTTGCCTTTCTATTTGATGTGAATGTTATCACCTTGGCTACTTGGTATTCCTCCCAAATATCCACGTGGGCTCTTCCAAACAACTCCTAAGGCCTCCTACAAGAAACCCACAAACTGACCCAAACAATGGTCAACACTTTGACCCAATGCACAACAATCTTCTGCTACTCAATCATTGGGGAATCTGTCACTAGTATAGGGCATATAATCACCAGATCTGCCCCTCCTCCTTGAATTCCATAGGCTTCCTTATCATGATCCAAACACTAATCAATATCCTTCACCCAATGCACCTCTAACGCTGCTCCAAATCTGCTTGTCACTTTGTTCTTCTTGACTGTTTTGGTTAGTGAACTTTTACATACTACTACAGCCCTAAACTCCTCTCAACAGTCTTCGAACATTCCTCCAAAAACTAAGGTCTAGGAAAGGAGAGATACTCCTTCTCAATGCTGAAGGTAAGGGCACAAAACATCCCTAAAAATTGCCGATGCTAACCTTGTTGTAGTGATATGGTCCGTGGCCTACCACATAACACTACTACTGCTGACGAAACCCTTCAAACAATGTGACAATCCATCTGTTAGCCTCCAAACAAACCTATGTTCAGCCCTTAAAACCTCAATCTGCCTACAAGAATACTTAGCCTCCTACAGTAGCCTTTAGACCCCTATTCAACCCTTAAAACATACCTCCAACCTCGCTTCCCTAGCCTCTCTTGCTACGACCTCAAAACAAAGATATCCCTCTCCTCCACAAGTTGTTCTCAAGATATTTTTTGCTCTATTTGGATGATATAAAACACATCCCTTCACCTCATATTTATACACATATGAAGGCCCAATCAATTGATGAGGAGACCCATCTATTGGGTGAATTTTACATCAATCCTCCATGACTTGAAAACCAATAATTACCTTTTCAACTTCAAAAATTCATTTGTCTCTAACAACAACTTGGATTCAAATGATTATCGATGCATTGGAATTGTATCGTTTAGCACTATCATCCTCATCCATCACATTTCATACCACCATCATGGTTTTGGCCCAAGTCATGATGGGTGAAAAACCCCCAAGCTTGGACCTCAAGCCCACAAGCCTACTTGTGGCACTTTGACCTCCAGCCCTTGAACACTAGGGCTTGGAGTACCCCCCAAGCTACAAAAAAATCAACAATCTACAGATGATGCAAGAAAATAACATGTTTCAACAAAACATAATATATTACATTACAAGTAAAACATTTCATCAAGTTCATCAAAAACTAATTGAAAAAACACTTGGCATATAAATTGCTACTTACCTCATGTATTTGCCAAGATCATATATAACTTGTTTGACATTTTTGTTGAAGTCATTTGGAAGAGATAGGGGTAGAATGTATTATACCAATAAAAAAGAATAATTATTTGTTTAATCCAAAGTAGAAAAAAAACCATAAATATGTATCTATACCAATATAGAAATATATATATATATATATATAGATATATATATATATATATATCAAAATAATTACCTTAATGAAGATATGCCAATCATAGGTTTTCACCTGACCAAATTCACCTTTCTTTGTTAAGATATTATTTATGTTTGAATAAAATATTGTGGGAAATTTGATTCTTCGAATGAATTCTTTTATATTATCGCTTTGCTTCTCTATTAATAACCATGGAAGGTTGTTTTAGTCTCCATCGCTACTTGACCATATCCCACTTTTCATTGCTTGATTGGCTTCCACAATGTCATTAAAAATTTTGAGAATTTTTTCTTTGTCCCTCCTACCATATGTGATCTTCCATAAAGTTTGTGTCACATTCTTCCAAATATGCATTGTATCAAACAAATGAGCTATTTTTAGGTGCTCATAATACAACAACCTCATGAATTTGGTGGGATAACTTTTCATTCTTCATGGAATCCCATGTTCTTCACGATGATTTCTATTATATTCCAACTTCCATAGGTGGGGTTTCATTCTTTGTGGTTTTAATCCAGTCTCTTATTTCCCATTGAAAAGATGTTTTTTCAGTAGCACAATACTTATGTTTCTTAGAGAGGAAGTACCTATACTCATCAAACAACTCCTTTCCTAAACTTGTTGAACAACGAGATCTCATCTTAGGACCACAAACTGGATATGAAAATTTACCTTTTGTTTTAAGGCCTGCAAGAGATGGATTAATGTCAATTAATATAAATGAATGGATTATTTAAAAAGAATGCATGATATGATATAATTGAAATAATTATATACGATTAAAGTGCAATGGAACATTGCATACCACAAAAATGTGTTAGTTGTGGGGCATCATGAATTGTCCATACAGGTATCCCATGGAATTGAATTTGTCTCTTTCTTATTGGTTTACAAATGTCATACATAGTGATGCCAACCCATAACTTAATTAACTCGTCAATAAGAGGCTCTATGTACACATTCATATCTTTAACTTGGTACTTCCCTAATTGTTTGAAATTACACATAATTACTACCATGATATTACATATAAGTAGATAAATAAGTATAAAATATTATGCAACAAACTATATCACCAATGAAAATGTTACAATATTAAAAAATTTAAAGTAAACAAATACTTGGAACAATCATTGTCAACATAATGTTCTCCCTCTTTATTCACATCCAAGGAGGAAGGTTATTGTTGATAAAAGAAAATGGCCACACTAAGTCAATAGAACTGAGCTCTCCAAATGGGTTAACACCATCAAATGCCAATGAAAGAATAACATTACGAGGTTTATCTTTAAAATGCAACCATTTTTCCTCAAGTTATCTAGATGCATAAATATCTAGAAGCATTCGAAGAAAACCATCTCCACTCCTCTTGCGTGCATGGTAATCCATAAAATGTGCTATTCTTTGACACCGAACAATCACTGCAAATGTGGAATTATGGGAATATGATGAAGAACCTTTTGAGGCACCCTTTTTGTTATTTGATCAGTTTGATATCTATTTCTTTCACATTTCGTTCAATTTCTTTTTTATGCATGTTGTCCATAATATATACTATGATCATTAGGACATGCATTTATAGCTTGATACTCCATTCCAATTTCTTTCATAACATCATATAAATATCAATATGTGCAAGGTAACTTAGGAAATAGTAACAAAAATTCACCTAACAATCTAGTACAACATAAAAAATCACTAGTTAATGTAAATAATATTAAGCATACATATTTCATTCTTGTTTTTTGTAAGTTGAACATTGGCGAGACTACATCATGGTCATGTCCATGAATAACACCCGAATAGGGCAGGGAATTAAACCAATGACTTAACATCTAGGAGTTCCTTAACAATGTACTTGATCACCATATAGCCAAGACCTCGTGGACATAATATTTCATTCCTATTTTGCGAATTAATGAACATTAAAAAAAGAAAAAAGAAAAAAAATCAACAACACTAAATAAAAGAAAAAAAATCAGTTTTTCATGTGATGAAACATATTACATTATTCCTTAAGATTGTGTCATACAAATGTTTGAAAACCCATTCAAAACCTTTAAATTTACCCAAAATAATGTAGCAGAGAGAATATTCTCTTTTGATCCTTCATGAAGTGGTGTCACTACCTTTTGTAGCATAAGTTCATCATCACAACTAACACATTGTTCACATCATCGAACAAGTCTTGGATCAATTTGTTTGTACCATCATATTGAACTATCTTCCATATTTTCTCCATGTTCCTCAACTTGTAGAACATCATTTATAGTATTACCACTTGGTGCATTCGATTCACAGTACGTAGGGGGCCACCTTGACTTTACAATAATTACAAATAGTCATGTGAAATTAGTTTGCAAAACAAATATTATAACGATAAAAAAGATTACAAATACAATTAATATAAATAAAATATTTATAATGATTCATAAAATATAGCTTATCACTAGACGATATTGATTTCCCCCTTCAATGTGCCCATTCTTCCTACAATGTCTATCAATTGTTTCATATGAAATTCTACATGGACCTCTGCACCCACAAAATTTGAAAGGAAAGTAACATTTCCCATCATTGAACCCTAGTTGATTGATTCCCCATCTAATGTTTTTTAACATTCTTCCCAACAACAAAATAATTATATAAAACAAAATCTGTTTTTTTCTCACGAAGAATACTTTATAACCTTTTAGAATTATTGTAGTTATAGTAAATATGCCACAACATCTTTTACATGTAGATTATTTACATATTTATTTATCATCGCAATTGCAATGTTAGTTGACTAGTCAAAGTCAAAGACGACCATCAAACGAATGGTAGTTGACTAGTCAAAATCAAAGACGACCATCAAACGAATGGTAGTTGACTAGTCAAAGTCAAAGACGACCATCAAATGAATGGTGAAATTGATGTTAGAATGAAAAAATCCATATGTCATCTCAATTACGAGTACAAATGATGTTTGTCGCAAAGAACCTTTATCTCCCATATGTATGTAATTTTCTTGAATCAATTGCACGTATACTCCCTCCAGTCTCATAATATTTACTACAATCCAAGCCTACGACTTTCATGACGTGAAGTGGCATTATGTTATTAGTAGCTCCACTTAGTTTCAAGAGATATGTAGAAACGAGGAACTTTTCCATGTGATTTCACTCAAATAAATGGATTTTAGTGTGGGCAATTCATCTAGTAGCTTCAATCCTTGTACTTGGAAACTCTTTTCCATTAATAGTTTGAATAAGAATCTATTTTTGCTGAGGACTATTAATAACCTTATAAAAGGGTAAGGTGATCCTTAATTTTACAAATCATCCATTATATTGTAATTTGTCTTGGTGACGTATTGAAATGGTATAACTTTATCTTGTATAGCTTTCTTGATTTGGACTTGGATGAGTTTTCATCATTTTATTCTTTGTTTTATCTAGCTGAGCTAGAGTTTGGACCATATTTTCTTGATCCACGTATTCTTTATCTTCTTGTATGCACTATTTTTCAATGGAGAATATTTAATTATCCCCCATATCCATCACTTTTCTAGGATAATGATTTGCTTGAGGCACATTCTCTAATGCTTGAGAAAAGTCTTGTTCTTGAACTTCTTGGTAATAAATTTTGATATCTTGTGGGCCTTGGGCTTCTTGGTGGAATATCACTCAAATTTTCATTTTTGAGTGGTCCAATAGTCAATTTGTTGTTGAGTCCTTCTCCCATCATTCTACCTTAATTGAAGGATTTAGTTTTGCATTTGCTTCACTATTCTATTTAGTTGAGCAATTTCAGAGTCAACATTGGAAGTAGATGCTTCTTCATGCTTTGTAACATTTCTTATATTTGGGGGAACTCCATTAAAAATACCTCTTCCTATGCCTCTCTCATATATTTTGGGCTTGAGTTGGCTTATTTGAATTTACAATTATGAGGGGAACCTTCTCCCTTTATGCTTTCCCCAAAATTATTTTTAGTTAAATATCACTCTACAACATATTTTCTTCCATGTCTTGAGCTTTCACCATTGCATCCCATAAAGTCCGTATTCATGCTAATCTTACAACATATTTGACATTTGAAGGAAAAAAAATTAATATTACTCCCAAACATGACATGCTCAATGGGAACAGATTTCTCTAGCATCAATTGTAGAGTTTTTAAAAATCTAAGATTTAAATCTAATACTTTTTCATTTTTTTGAAGTTTGATTTGGGTAAACTGACTTAACAAAGTGTGATACCCTATCAGGTGAGCATATATTCCAATGAATGCTGTTTTGATATCATCAAAAGAGGTGATAGAACCAACGTGTAGGGATATATATCAATCATAAGAAGATTCTTTGAGAATTTGGAGAAAAAATATTACCATTACATCTTCTTAAATAATTCCATGGATGTTGCAAATCACCAGGAATTGGTCCATATATTTCTCTAGATGTAAGTCACCATCTCCATTAAATATAGGTAATACTCCAACGATTAATACAAGAAGAGGATGTTTTCACCCTATACTGCAAGTGGACTTTCTCTATTCCTCCTCCTTTGATTTCTTTCATCTTTTCATCTTTGTGGTTCTTCTCTTCTTTCTTCTTTCATTTAACCTTCACTTGGAGAGTAGAAAAGAAACCCTAATTTGTTGGAGGAAGTAGCATTTTCCTTTGCAATTTTGTTGCTATGAGTCCTTGTCAATGGTCCTTGAAATTTGTATGACTTCTTGAGTTTAAAGTCTATTTTCCTCACAAAGTCTTCTATCAATATTTCTGGGTGTTGGTAACTCATTTGGAGCTATAATTCCTAAGATATTTCAATTTACTCTCTACTTCTTATTGTTCACAAGACAATATTGTATAATTGATTCAAAACACTTCTTTGATCATCGATTCCAATGAGAAGACGAGGATGGACAAGATTTGTTTAAGTCATTTACTATTAAGTGAATATTGATTATTTATCTCAAGTATGGTAGCCAACAATGTTGATCTTTTTTCGGTTAAGGGAAAAAGTCAACCTCCTAGGGCCTCAATGTAGGTCCCTCTACATTTTAATAGAGGTGGTACTTCTCTTTATGAACACACTCAAATAAATTGAAGTAATATTAAAACATTAATATATGCACCTATGAGAAGACCGAGTGTTTCAAAAAATGCAAGGAAAAGAATAGTACAAGATGTAAAGATTAAAAATTAAATACAATATCCATCTATTCCATCATAGTAAGAAAATATTATTGAAGCATATCAAAAGGTAGACATGAGATAACAAAGTTCATATATTAGAGATATATAGAATAATTTCATTCATGTAAAATCATAACGAGCATGGGAAAAACATTCACGAGATTCATACAACTTTAAACAAGTTTCTGAACCACAAATAAATTTATTTTTTGAAAGAGAGCTCTCT
Organism: Pinus tabuliformis; assembly: GCA_031772625.1. NCBI lineage: Eukaryota > Viridiplantae > Streptophyta > Pinopsida > Pinales > Pinaceae > Pinus > Pinus tabuliformis. The sequence goes on along the minus strand of CM062820.1, from coordinate 563,377,734 downwards.
ATGAGAGTAATTTTCTTTTTATAGATTTAAGTTTTAGAAATGTCTAGTGCTTAAAGCACTCAAAAAAATAATGATACTTAATCACAAATGTAAATTTGTCCCAAGGGGGACTGGGATTGGGCTCCAATGAACTGTAATATAATTAAGATACCTGAAAGAAAAGAAGTGCAATTAGGGATCGACTTAAATGATGTAGAATATAGTAGATAAATTTAAATGATTAAAGTATGGGAAGAAGGAAGGGAATGCTTCAAGAATTAAAATACTCACAAAATGTGGAAGGACGGAATATCTTTATTGCTGAAGTCTCTACTGCCATTTATTACAGGTGATGAAGTCATTAAAATAACTATTTGATAGTTAATTGGGGTTGACGACTTCGTGGAGCAACTGCTTTAACCATTCTTCAACATATATTTCATTAGAGGGATTGTGATATCCATTTTGACATGTTGTTTAAATATCTCCTCCTTTGTTCTTGCACGTCTTCCCACAGTTTTGCAACTAAGGCATATTGGTCTTCATTTACATTGAAAAAAGTAACCAACCATTTTTTAATTTCCTCTTCAATAAATTCAATTATATTGTCGAATTCTAACCCGATTGACTCCTTTAGATCATTCAACTCGCTCTTCAATGCATCCTTAGGAATTAGTCCAAAATATCTTATCATGGGGGGATTGTGTAGATCATTAACAACTTTTATTTCCTTGAAAAACACATTACTTCTTCTATCATTGATCTTCAAACTATTATTAATGTCAGTAACAATATAGGATTTAACTTGATTAAGGAGGTGGTATGTTTTTCTAACTCTATGGGGTGTGTCGGGGGTGTATATTGTCATTACTAGTGCCTGTATGGTGAGGGAAGTCATGAATAAAGGAATAGGATTAAGAGATTCTTATAGATATTTTAATCTTGTTTTTAGTCTTCGATTATGTACTTCTTTCTCTATGACTATATGAGCCAGTGATTTTCCTGTATTATGATGTAATTTCACAAGCCCAGTGGCTTCGACTTTAGAAATGTCAACATCCATTTGATTCTAACTAGTAACTCTTTTATTTTGAATCTTCACCCTTTCAATTTTTACCTTCTTATTACTTTTGTCATAACTTTCATTTTCCAAGGTGACAAGGTGAGCTTCAAAAGTGGTTGTATCCCCAACAATCTCTTCTATCATTATTTGGTTTTCAACCATGCAGGTTATAACCCAATTAGGTGGTGCAGTGTTATCAACTTCAACTTCCAAAATTTCTTCCATGCTTTGTGTTTCCTTAGAACCTATAAATTTTGTTGATTGAATAATGTGAACCTTTTAAGGGTCAATTTGGGAGGGTTATCTTCCTGAGAGCCTATCATTACTATGCCTTCCACTCAAATTAACATACCTCTTTCTGTGAGTTGAATATGAAATTGGGTGAGTTTGGGGTGTGGAGGTTGGCAGTGGCTCTATGGGATTTTTTCCTCTTTCCTTATATCTTCCTCATGCGCTTGTGTTGGTTTCTTCAATATATTCTTCATTTTGACTAGGAAATCTTTATCTCTGGATGGACCAATGTGAATCTCCCCACTTTCCTTTGTAACGCTTGTTGACACCTAATCCGAAAGAATTGATATTATTGTAAATATTGTAAATAGTTTCAGCTATGCATTAGAGAAAGCCAAGAGACCCTGGAATTGGAATCCCAAGAGTCTCTGAACTCATGTATATATTCATGATTTGGCTAGTGCAATAAACAAGTTATTTGTGGAGCTACCCTCCTAGTCTGACATGGTATCAGAGATAACCCCCTTTTGGTTTTCCTCTGTCATGTAACTCCTTTTTCTTTGCCATTATTCTCTCTATACTCTTCTCTTTGGAATATTCTATGAAAGACTTTGTCAATTCAAATCCCTTGGAGCTGACTGTGAGCACTAGTTTTGGTTCTGTGGTGCGTTGAAATGTATTCCTCACCGTCTTGGTCGAATTGCATGCTTGAACTAGTTGTATGATATATATTAGATGTCTTTATGTTGCGTTGAATTGGAGATATGATACAATGTTGTGTTGCATGAATTCTTGAATTTTGTTTTGGTATGAAGGTTGTGTTGGTCGTTGTGTTGCATGAATTCTTGAATTTTGTTTTGGTATGAAGGTTGTGTTGGGCGTTGCTGGTTAGAGGCTGCCGAAATCGTTGGTCATTTCTGGTTAGAAGCTGCATTCTCTTTATGATGGCGACCATGGTATGTATGTGTTGCATCTTTATTTTATAAAGCCGTTGATTGTTTGTATATTGTTGGTGTTTTCTTTGAAGACCGTGTGCAAAAAGACCAGTGAATGATATAATTGAAATATGCATTGAGCCACTAAATATTGTAATGTGATGAGCATTGAGTTGAATACTAAGCGATTTGATTTGTAAAAAAAACAACTTGGTATGTTGTGAGTTTTTTTTTTTTTATCACGGTGTGCATTGGTGCGAGCACCATACAATTCTGAGTGTTGAATTCATATTATTATATTGAACGTATTTATTATAGGTTGAATCCATATACATGAAAAGGAGCACCAATTGACTTATTTATTAAAAGTAGCATCATACGTTGAAGCCATGATTCTTATAAAGTGCATTATGCTTCGAATGATATCGATTAATATATGGTGATTATTAATATATGGTTTTAGTAGTGATATTGTATAGTGGTATCTATGTGAGTAGTAATAATATATGGTGGAGAACTTTCATATCCACCGTCACAGAGTGAAGTCGGTAGTCATTTTTTTTAAGAAGGTAAAAAGTACGGTTGTAATTATTTTGGAAATCAAAAGCACATAGTCTTTTTTGCGTTGCATTCACTAATCTCCATTGTGGGAGTAATTCTTTTTGACAAAGAGAACTACCATGAGTGGTATAGGAAAATAAAATACACCTTGATTTTCAATGAGTTTGTGAAGGAGGAGAGATGTAGCTGAGAAGCCCACTTATGACAAGGAGCTTGCCATTTGGGAAAATAAAAACAACAAGGCTTATGTCTTGATTGCAACATCAGAAAATGAAGAGGTGAGTCGTCATATTTTTCCATTTTCAAATGCCTTTGGTGCTTTAAAGAATTTGAAGGAATTATATGAATCACACTTTAAACTTGAAGTTGTTGAATTGATGATCAAGTTGTTCAATATTGAATTGAAAAATGATGATCCTCTTGTCTTAGCATCATAAATAAGATCCATTATGCATGACATAAAATCCACTGGTGTTGAAATAGATGTTCCTATCACTGCCTATGTTAAGGCACTATATCCCACTTATTCACATTATCTTGAGTCATTGCAAGCAAGTGGAAAAGTTAAGGGTATTTCTTTTGACTCCCTTGAGAAGAAGTTTGCTGAAAGAGAGAAGGATTTTGGGAAAAATACAACTCCTCAATCTTTTGAAGAAGTTATGTGCCTTGCACAAAAAGAGAAGAATCAGGGACAAGATTCTTCTAGAGGAAGAGGTGGTCGAAGAGGAAGAGAAAGGAATAATTTTAGAGGCAGGGGGGAAGACATTTCCAAGGGGAATGGTTTGATCTTCATTGCATACGGTGTAATAGAGATGGACACGATGCTTCCACCTGTAATCTTCCTTGGGATAGAATCGAGCAGGAAAGAAAAGAAGAAAAGGGTAAAACACCTAGTAAAGGGAAAGGAAAAGCACCCGATTCCGCTCATTATGTTGTGGCATGTTGCAATATTGGAGTAACTGAAGACTTATTCAATGCTTCACTTGCTTCATGGAGAGATGCTTGGTTTCTTGATTCAAGAGAAACTTGCCACATGAATTTTAGAATATATTTCTTTGAAAAATTCACTGATAAAGTTGATGTAATAATATACTTTGTAGACAAGTCAAAACTCAAGCCATTACTGCTTGACACCATCAAGCTCAAACTACTTGGTCTTCTAGACTTTCTTTTGCATGATGTTCTATACCTCCCAGAGTTAAGGAGAAACTTGTTGTCTTTGGTCCACATTCGCTAGCAAGGACACTCCATTCACATATTTTATTGCAAGGTTGAGGTCAAAAAAGAATCAGATCACTCACCTATCATGACTAAGATAAAAGAAGAAAGATTCTTGAAGATGCAAGGAACCTCTACTCATGCACATAAATTTTCATATAGTTCTCACTGTGATGAAGGTACACTTCCATCAAGCCTTTTATGGCATGCTAGATTTGGACACTTGAACTATGACAACCTTCATTTGTTGAAGAAAAATGGTGTTACTGGTTTGCCTACTATTCCTAGGAAACTTAAGCAATGTGATGCTTGTATCTTAGGAAAACACAATAAACAATCTTTTCATGATTCTCATTCCATAGCACATAGAAAGATTTAAGTTGTTCATTCTGATTTATGTGGCCCAATGCCTATTCCTTATGCAAATGGTAATAAATATATGATGACATTTATTGATGACTGCCCCAGAATGTGTTGGGTTTATTTATTAAAGAACAAATATGAAGCTTTTGAAACATTCAAAAGCTTTCATGCATGCATTGAAAATGATGCACAATCTCATATTGGCTCTATTCATACTAATAATGGAAAATAATATACTTCAAATGAATTTGAAAACTATCTTCGTCAACATGGGAACAAACATCAAATAATCATGCCTTATAATCCCCAAAAAAATGATGTAACTAGAATAATGAACAAGACAATATTAAATATGGTACGCTCAATGATGTTTTTCAAGAATGTTAAACTAATGTTTTGGGTTGATGTAGTTCTATGTGCTGTGTATATAAATAATAGGTATCCATATCATGCTATTAAAAACAAGGATCCCTATGAAATGTGGTATGGCCACATTCTTCAGTGAGACATCTCAGGGTTTTTGGTTCCACCAATTATGCCTTATACCTAAGGAACAAAGAAACTAAATCAGTGCAAAGAGTCACAAATGTATCTTCTTGGGGTGTTCAAATACCTCCAAACAATATCGTCTCTATGATGAAGTTAATAAAAAATTTATAATATCTAGAGATGTGATATTCTTGAATATTCCAAGTTTGACGACGTTATTGAGCGATAGCTCAATCACTTGGATATATTTGGACATGCAAATTATTTTCAAGATTTTGATAATGAGATTCCACATCTTGAAGGGGGGATCCCTATACTGGTTCAATCTATGGAATCTTACTTTGAAGCACTCTCTCCTCTACATGAAGCTCCAACCATGGATGACACTTTGAGTGATGTGATTGACAAAATTGGGAGACTAAATATTAATTCTTCCCCATCTCGGTCAACTAAGAAGCCTATTCCATCTCAGAAATGTCCTCCAAAATGGTTGAAAAAGACACTCAAAACTTTTTGTCCATATGAGGTTGGAAAGACTGGAACAAGAAGTTCAACCAGACAAATTGGAGGTGGTGTAGACGATCTTGATTCACCTATTGATATGGATGTTTGTTATGATTGTGAATTGAATTTGTCTACATATTTTGAACCAACTTCCTTCAAATAATTTGCTTCTCATGATGAATGGAAAGAAGTAATGCAAAAAGAATATGATGCTTTGATAAAGAATGGCACATGGAAGCCAGTTGATCCTCCATTGGGAACCAAACCAATAATATGGAAGTGGGTCTTCAAAAACAATTATAAAGAAAATGACTCACTTGACAAGCACACATCCAAGCTTGTGGAAAAAAAAAAAAATCACAAAACGAAGGGTTGACTATGAGGAGAATTTCCCCCCATAACAAAATGGGCTACCATGTGGACACTCTTTACCTTGGACCCTCAGAATGGTTAGAAATTCCATTAAATGGATGTCAAAATTGTTTTCTTGAATGGATATTTGACAGAAATTGTTTTTTTATGTCCCAAAGAGAAGGATTTATTGTGAAGGGTGAGGAAAATAATACATGCAATCTTGTAAAATCTATGTATGGCCTCAAGCAAGCACCGCGAGCCTAGTAAGAGAAATTAAATGAGCATCTTTTGAAACTCAATTTCAAGCATTATGACCTTGATGATGCAATTTTGTTTGTCAAGAAAGTTGGAAAAATAGTTGTATATTTTTTGGTGTATGTAGATGACCTTCTAATGACAAGGAACAATGATAACTACATTGCATCCATAAAGAAAGAATTGAGGAAAGGGTTTGAAATGGAAGATTCGAGCTATGTTCACTACTATCTTGGTATTGAAGTAACTCAATGTTTGAAGTTTATATTCCTCTCTCAAAAGAAGTACATTGGAGATTTGTTGAACATTTTTGGCATAGTTGAGTGAAATCCTTTGACTACTCCAATGGAACGGAACTTAAAGCTCACATCCATTAAAGGAAAAGTATTTGAGGATGCAACAAAGTATAGATAGTGTTAGGTTCCTATACCAATAGGAGTCATAATTTTTGAATGGCTGAGATTAAACTTGTAATATGTACATACCTTTGCTTTCTACAAATGTTTTCCATATTTAAAAAATTAAAAAATGTAAAGAGGTTATGTCCTAAAAGAAAAATCAAAGGACAAAAAGAATAAAAAGGTCAAAAAGATGAAAAATATGAACCCCAAGAAAAGAGAAGACCATGAAAGTGTGCTAGTCAAAATGCCACTACTATTTAATTTTATGTAGAATAAATGATTGTGTGCAGTTTGTAACCTATGCCACAATCCATGATGGTCAAAATGTTTAAACTTGGCTATTTCATGTTTATAAATAGAGAATAAAAATATGACCAAACAGTGTAATCTTGGCAGATAAGTAGATTAGGTAGAGTAAATAAAAAGGAGCTCAACTGTTTAATCTGAGTCCTTGGATGTAATAAGGTTAGATTTAGTTAGATTGCCAATGTAAAGAAAAGAAAAACGTTTGATAAGGGTTTGCTAGCTTAAATGCACCCTAATAAAGAGAAGTAAAAATGGTAGGATGAGTAGATGGGTAAGTAAAAGAAAGGTTTCAGAATTGTGATGATTGTTAGACAAAAGCACATTTATCACTCTCAACAAGAAAGCTCTAAGTATGAATGAGAAATGGGACTGGCATAAAATTCACAAAGTCAAATTGATTAATTTCCCCTCACTCATTTCACCTTTTACTTAACTAATTTCCCACAATAAGGTTGAAGTACCCAAAATCTTAAGTCAAAGGGGCTCAGAGCATTTCTCTAACCTATGGAGGGACCGGACTCTCGACCCAATGACTTATAGATCTTAAGTACTAAAATCCCCTCATAAACATTCACCTTCTTCAATTAATTTATTTTCCCCTAATAAATCCCTTTTCCTAAGGTTAAAACACCATTTTCCTAAGGAAAAGCAATCACCCCCATGGATACCCCTTTTTATGAAAAACCCACAAAATGCACTTAGCCTAAGTTGTAATGTTTGTATGTAAAAAGCGAAGGAATTGCAAAAATACATTATGCTTAGCGCACTTCATTTATCTCCCACGATTTTCATATTAACTTTAACATTATTTATATGTTAAATCCTGAAAAAACCCCTTTTCCCGTATATTTTATTAAATCCCTATCCTGAAGTTTGAAATGTAAACTTTATAATATCCAAACCCTGATAAAAGACATAATTAATCGATATGCGATTAATTAAAGTCAAACCATCCGCCAATCATATCCCACTTGATACCTTAATCCCCACTTTAATCCCTCATTAAGCTAAAACCGCCGCATTTAAATGCTCGTCGGGGCCCTCCATTACCTTCCGTACAACTCTCGTGCCCGACCACCACACAATCTCCCCCTCCCCATGTGATGGCCCATGTTAATTTCGGAACAGCCCGAAATCCGAACGAAACCCGCCCGAAATGGGTTGTTTTCCACTGGCCCCCCGAAGCGACATGGCGCTCGATGAGTGGAACTAGACAACCTCCCCCAATACTGCCAAGTGCCCAAAGGCTATGCGAAGTAAACCACTTACCACCAGCCTGCTACCCACCAAAATAGTCACTGTTCATCACGCTACGCGACAAATGGTCACTGTTCATCCCGCTATGCGACAAACGGTCACTGTTCACCCGTACCCACCAAATTGATTTTTCGCGCATAAATCCAAAAAAACCCCAAATCATTGTTTTTATTGTTTTCAACTACAATTTTCCATGCACACCCCTGTGAATGTTGAAAGCCATCAACCCACATACACTTGCACTCTGAAGACACCAAAAGCTCCCAGATTCCCTTCCAGCCTGATTGAATCCTTTTTAACCGTTCATAATTTCTAGTTACTTGGTTCACACCCCATTTTCTTCAAATCCATGTATTTAAGCTAGAATCCATTGAAATCCCTGTTAATTTCCAAACCAGTCTCTAAATCTTTCTTAATTGAAATTAAAGGGAACTTTAGTAACATAAAACCCACCTAGAATTGAACCCCTATTACCTCAAAAGACTGAAAATTTACCTTCTCCATTCTTAAATCCACAAGAACTAAGAATGTCTACCCCTATTGCCATGGATGTTAGGCCACTTACTACTCCTCACCTGGACCTGGACCACCTACCCCTTGCTGATAAATATTTCCAAATCAAGGAAACCTCTGTCCATGAATCCCCTCTAAAATTGTATTGCCAATACAGAGACCAATACCTCAACCATGCTAACAAAATAGGTCTTTGGGAGTCTAATTTGCCCAAGTACCAATTCCATGAGGTGGACATCTTTCCAGAGATTGTCCATTATTCCCATGCAAACTACATTCTTATTCAAAGAGCAATGATTTCCCCTGACCACACCATAATTTTCACCATCATTTCCGAGTCAATCAATGAAATGTTGCAACTACAACCAAGGCAGAACTTAACCCCTATTTCAATTAGAGACCTACTAGACAAATTTCCCAAGCTTACCACTACCAAGCTGGCTCAAATGTTCCAAACTTTTATTGTAGAAGAAAAACATACCCCACAAGATCCTCCCCCATATATATATATATATATATATATACCATATTTTCTCAGTTTGGCCAAGACATTGTGTCAATGATATCTAGTATCTTAGGCTATACAACCAGTGAATACATAGATGAAATCATCTTAGCCTTCATGTCCATTTTTACTCCAGGATAGCCCCCTACTGTCATGTATGATTATGCCAAGAACATAGTTGATAGGATGCATGAACAATTTCTGAGAATGAGTAATGAAAGAGTGTTTAAGTATTCTTCAGTTTTGTACCACCTTTTCTTATATTACCAAGTTGACAAGTTCCCCTTCACTCTCCAAAAGCTTGACACTAAATATCATCCTAGGTCAGTAATTTTTGGGACTCCTTCGATACATAAGTATGAATCCCCATATCCATAAACAGACTTCATTGATCTTTTTGTACATCTAGTAATGACCATGCTGCTAGGAAGTACTCCTCCAAGAATCAGTTCAGATATCAGGAGAATACTCAGTTGTCAAAAAAACACAAAGCGGGAGATTGGTACTTGTACCAAAATGACACAGAAATTAGGATCTATGGTTGTGATTTGGCCCCATATAAATTGTCCAAATACCTCTCAATGAGGTTATTTGCTCTGGAGTACTACAGGCAAATAATCAACTCAAATGAGGTACATTTTGTTAAGGCCAAAAAGAAGGCCTAGCTCAGAATCAAAGATCAACTAGGCCCCTTTGTATGTAATAGCCAAGAAGTTGGAAGAGAAGCAGAGGAAATCCTTCAGAGACTTAAACTAAAACAAAGATTCATGTGGAGATATGACCCCTATGACTTTATCTGCAACATAAGATAGAAAAACGAGATGGCTCCCTACATTCACCACCAAATCCCTGAGATAGAGAAATATGCAAAACAATTGGAATGGGTGGAGAACACTTTAGTGGACAGGGATATCACTGAAGTAGCAGTTCAAAATTCTATAATTGATTTAGAGAAAAGACTTGATGAAGGTTCTTTCCTAGAGGTGCCAGGAGAATCTCAAGCCCAAGGAGAGTCCCAAATCCAAGAAGAATCACAGGCACAGGGAGAATCTTAGGCACAAAGTGAATCACATATAGAAGAAGAATCTCAGGTGCAGGAAGAGTCGGAGTAGTAAGACCTATCAGAGGAATTAAATCAAACAGGTATACATCAGCCCACTATGAGTACTCTCCCTAACTTTCAAACACCTCTAAATGAGGAGAAAAGCCTCAAAAACAATAGGGAAGAGGCTACATCAGGCAGAGCAACCACATAAACATATGCAGAAACCAGCCTAGCCAAAAGGTATAGATTAAATCCTGTGTCAGAACAGGAATTCACAGAAGAAAATTTTGGGGCCACTAGCATAAAAAGAGAAAGAAGTAGGCCTCCCACTCCCTCTGGGGTCACACTAGAACCTTCCACATCAAATAATTAGATTTTGGAAAGGAAACAGAGTGTTGAAGTGTCCTCCTTTAGGATGCCAATTGACAGGGATCAAGACACCAGAGAAAGGTACAAGGATATAAAGGCCAGGAATGAGAGGCTAAAAGCCCAGACTTATGCACAGTACCTAAACATGGCACCTACAGACCAAACAAGGCTTATGTTAGCCTATGATGTAAAAGAAGGCAAGATGTAGATGACATTTGTGAAACCTACCACTCAGCAACCAAGAACAACAACTAACTTCAAGAAGATAGATTTCGAAGTGCTAGCAAAGGACATACATCCTATTGACCAGATTGAGCTGCACAAACAGACAGGGGAGATGATTTACTCCACCTTGACAGGGAAGGCCATTACAGCTCACCAATTGCAAAATTCCCTAAATAACATATCAGCTCAATTTCAATTGGAAAATGCCTCTTCACAGGAAAAGAACACCAAAATCAAGTCCTTAGAGGACTTAATCATTGAGTTGGGACATGATCCCAAAGATGTGAAGGCCATTGAAAGACTGATCAAGAAGAAAAATGATGACATAGCTACTTTGAAGAAGCAACTTAAGATTCCACCACTGCATCACCCACAGATAGCAAAAGTCCTAGAGACCCAAAAAGGACAAGAAGAGCTTATGGACTTGGTCCTAAAGCTAAATGATCAGTTGAAAGAAACAAAGAAATAATTAGACACATTGATTCAGTCCAAACAAAGTGAACTGGCCACCACTTCTACAACTGCCATTCCCACAGTAACAACTGCAGTTCCCTCAACACTGGTAGCATCCTTGGCACCAACAGCTCCACCTACCACAACACTACCAGTCACAACTGAGTCTACAAAAACAGGTACTTCAACATAAAAGACAACATAGCTAGTGAAAGCCATGGGCGAAATTTCCATCTAGACAACAGAACTTAAAAGGCTCAAAGAGAAAGTGGCAAGCTTGGAAATTGACTGCAAGCTTACCCAGATTCAGTAGACAGAAGAAACACAGAAAGCCCTAAGGATGGGTGAGAAGATTAAGGTTCTAGAAAAAGAATTAACTCTACAAAAGCCACTAGGACAGACTAAAGAGATGCTCTGGGCCAATATCATTGACTATGTCAATGATATTTGTCCATCAATACAATTAATATTTGAGCAAACAAAACTGATGAAAGTGGCCACTGAAGCAATTCAAAAAGTAAAGGAAGACTTAGGAGACCAACCTGAGGATGTTAATCGACTTATCCACTTCTTGAATAGCAAGAACATGCATGAACTAAATTATTTTGGTGTGGAAGACAGAACTTAAGCCATCATAGAAGTCAAAAAGGTTCTTTCTGAAAGAAACCTTATGCTTAACCTAGAGGAAAAATTCCATAACACGCAGGTGGGCATTGACAGATTCATGGCAAAGTTTCAAATTTTGAGGGATAAAGGCCTTCCAAGTCCTATGGTCACCCATGACAAACTTATGACCTAATTGGACTATGTTCACACATTAAAGAAGTTGTTCAAGGAACAGGCAAGCACTTTAGGAATCAAAGCCTTGCCAACAGGGAAAGTATTGTATGATACTTTAGAGAATCTGTTTTTCCTAGAGAATGAGGTGAAACATCTATTTGTCACCAAGCCTAATTTTTCCAAATACACTGAGGCAGACGAGATCTATAGAAGGATGCTCAAATTAAAGTTACCTGAGGACGAATGGCGGGAAAAGATGATAGATTTACTATAAGTTACCATCGTAAATTTGAATAAGCCAGATGAAATAGGTGAACAGGGTCAAAGAGTAGTAGGTTAAAGAGTAACAGTAAAATACTAAAGACAAAGATGATTCCAGCGTACACATATCAGCAAACCTAAAAGGGCTCAAGTTCAACTGCAACAGCCAGCACTACCACAATAAAAAGGACAACATGATGCAGTTTTCCATCTATCTCTATCTTCATGCTTGACGATATTTTTATTTCCTTAATTAAATCTCAAACTATTATGAGATATTTTGTAATATTTTTTTTATAAATACTTCCCCTTTTGAAGTATTTAGGGTGGATTCAAAGATATTTCTGTAGACTTGTATCTAAAATCAAAGTGCTATTGTATCAAAACTAGATTGGCTTGCTGGGTCATGGAATAAAGTTCAGAAATTTTACAAGATTCTTGTGTAAAGTGAAAATCAAATAAGTATTCTCTCATGTGTGTTATTGTTTTCCTTATGTTTATTAATAATCATATGTGTTTCTATGAAATCTGAATGGTAAACTAGGAATGATATTTCAGAACTTGCTTTAATGCACTTTGTCTTGACTGTTTACATTCTTAATGTTTTCTGCTAAACTATCTTAGTTAGGGAATTCTTAAATGATCCCTTACTTCCGTAGTTTCTCTTTGTGGTATATGTAGCAAAGGATTCTTAATTGCTCTTTGTTGATGATCACCCTCTGTTCCTCATTCTGATCCCGGTCTAAGGATTCTTCATTTCCCTTTTACCCTGGTTAGAATCATTCCATCCATCAACCCTTTGAAGATTTGCCTTTTGCTTTGCTAGCCTACCCTGTGAACAGTCCCTTTAATGATCTGGTCTAGTTAAGTTATCCTTTGATTGACTCCATAGCACAATGGCTTAAAGACCTAGCTCTATCCATCTGTTCCAAGAATTCCACCACCCAACTTTCAATCAAAACCAAAATCCTCATGAACATTAAGAACTAGCCTAAAATCTAATAGAAACAAAGTTAAATTATAAAGAGAGCCCTCTCTGGAAAGGTTGGCTAGAACCTGACTCTAAAAGATTTGGTTTGTGGTTACCTCAGATTATTCCTTCTTTTGATAACTTCTAGGGAAAACTTTTGAGTGTTATCATAGTGGCGACCATACTGGGGAACTCAAATCCTCAGTCTTAATAAACCTTTGAGAAATTTCAAATCTTTATTTCAAGCCTCTTGAAGGGTTTATTAGAAGTTATTTATAAAGGTTTCATAAAAAGTAATTAGAAAAATTCAAAATTTTGGCTTCAAGGAGAACTCACTATACTAGGGCCAACCTAGATCCAAACCCTCCCTAGGTATTTGATAATCCTAATCTAATTTCAAGGATATCCAGAGGACAAGAAAGTTCAGTTAGTCCTACACCTTCAATTAAAGCAGATTCATGCCCTGATGAGTAGTTTTTTTTAGAAGACCTCCCCTTTGACGAATCATTTGACCTTTCCTTATTTAGAACTAGGTTTGAAAGTGCACTTGATGACATAGTTCTAGATCCAGAGTTTACAGCAAAACTTGAATTCCAAAGGGTAAACTTGTCAATTGATCAGTGTATTCTAAATTCCCCTCAGTCATCCCTTACCACTGTTAAGATCCCTGAGCTTTATGAAACAGTTTCAACTCCCTTTAGTTCACCATTATTCCCTTCCATCTCTGAAGTTCATTCCTCACCTCCATTTATACCTTCACTTCCCCACCAACCTACCATTACACATCAGTCACCCATTACTCCTAGTTCTCCATCATCCACTATACCATCTCCTAGTACCCAAACTCCACTTCTTAGTCCTGCCCAACTTAGAGCCATGGTAAATAGAGATGCCCATCTTGTGTTGCCTACTCCACGAGGTGCCATGCCACAAGATTACTAGAACAAAATTTTCCAATTTGATGGCATAGGAACTTACACAACACAACAGCACACAAACAAAATGACAGATTTCTTTGAATTACATGAAATTGATATTGGAGATGTCCAAATGAGACTGTTTGCTCAGACTCTAGCTGGTGATGTAAGAACATGGTTTAGATATTTACCTGCTAATAACATAGACACTTTAGAAGTATTTTATTGGAAATTTTTAAATAGATGGGAAAAGAAAAAGAACCCTCTGCAGATCCTTTTAGAATATGAAAACATCAAGAGAGGACCAAACGAAATAGTCCAGGATTATTGTACTAGATTCAACAATATATACAATGCAATACTAGTCAATCTTAGACCCCCACTTGGCTTAGCTATGATAAAGTTTCCTGATGGGTTTGATATTGATATGGCCTTCCAACTTAGAGAGAGAAATCTTTCAACTTTAGAAGACATGTAGAGTGTCGCAGTTAGTGTAGAAGCTAATTTTCTAGCAAAAAGAGCTATAGTTAGGAATGAAAGGAGAGGACCCTTGAGAGATGAAGCCTCATCCTATGACCTTAAAATAAATGCCCTAGCCAAAGGAATCGAAAAATTGATGGATAGGATAGAGAACGTTGAAAGGAAGCCTCACTGGGATAATCAACAGACACCTCCAGTGAGAAATCCAAACTTTAGAAAGAATCAAAATCAAAACATTGGAAAAAATGGACCTGATCAGAATATTAGGCCTCCTTTTCAAGAGAACTATGGTGAAACTTCCCATTCAGAAGACCCTGAACAAGAAACACATTAACTTAATGGGATTAGATGATGAGGAAACTGTCTTTTTGACCCAAGATGATCAGGAACTACACATGCTTTAGCAGTTGCAAACTCAATAAAGCGAATCATTCGATTACAAGAAATGGTATGATTTTGCTATCTTAGAAGTGCACAAACAATACAACTTGAGGAGTAAAAAGAACATTGATACTCCTGACCAAAACAAGAAAGTAGTACCAAATCAACCTAAGAAAATCAAAGCAGTTCCAGTTAAAAAACTCTCCAAATCCTCTCTAGACCAAATCATAATCCTTTTGGTCCCACCATTGTAGATATAACCAATGAACAACCCCCTAATAATCAACCATCCACTTCAATCCCCTCCAAGAAGACAGTGGAGGAAACTCCAAACATCATATTAGAAAATCCACAGAAAAAGACTTCAAATGTAGAAAAAGAAGACCAACCTACTCCAAATCCTGCCATGAAAATTCTAAATCCTCAAACATTACAAACATTACAACATCTCCTCCATACTTGGTTGTAGAGTGTCTCTCAACACAAAATAGATTCTTTCAACAAAATTCCTTGAAAATTCAAATGTCTTGAGGAATATCTCTTGAGAGGATCTGCTCTCGTTGTTGCCCCAACAACCCCCCTTTTATTTTTGAGAAAAATAAAGGGTCCCTCAAATAAAATTTTGAAGTATCATCTTGCTTTTCATTTGGATTCCTAGTTTTAGATATTTTTTGTTTTCTTATTTTGTCATTTCTAATATTTCCATAATGTTCGTCTCGTCGAGGCGTTTTCGACGATATAAAATTTTCTGAATTCTGACTTCTAGATAATAAAAAAGACACTTGTGTTTTTAACTATTTTTTATTAACTGTTTATATTATTTTAATAATTAATTAATTTATGTTTATAATTCAATTCAAAGTCTATTCAAACTAGTCCATGGGATCTTGGATATAGGTGATTGGGTGCACTCCTTGATGTGAAGTCACAAGTTCAATTCCCCACCCCTATTGGGGTGATATATTGGACATGAAGAAGATGTAGTCCTCCCAAGCTTACACAAAAAAACATTTATTTAAACTAACTCGACCTATCGACTATGAATTATTTTTTCATTTTATTTTGAGCCTATTGCAATATATAATCAAATTGAATTTGATTTCTCCTATGCATGTGGGATTTTCGCTAATCATTCTACAATTTGCACAATTTGTTCTACAAATTTGCCCGCACATTGTTACAGAACTCCAACTTTCAGAGTGAATATCTCAAGCTACATGGCATGAAATCAAGCCCAAGATAGCTTGTTGGAAAGAAGAAATCAAGTAAAACAATATGGGATCATTTATTTCATAAAATATTCAATCTAAACTACCCACAAATTCAGTAGAAAAAAAGTTACATTTTTTTATTAAAATCGATTTTCTGGGTTATTTTTTGAGAATAAAATTAGATTTTGAAAAGTTTTGTTGCTCTAATCTCATCGATTCATTATCTATTTATCATAATTACAATTACACAAAATGATTTGGCTTAGATTTTGGGATTTGTTGCTAATTTACATGAATCATTTTTTTCATTAATTTTGATTATTTTGGATTGAAATTTTTGCTGATAAATTTTATAAATGCTTTATGCAAAATTTGTAGAATATTATTACCACTTGGAGCTCAAGGATTTATGGATTGGAACTGGATATGGTAAAAGAAAGGATTATTCAAAATCTCAAGAAATCAGAAATCAAATTTTCTTGAAGCTATCAAGAAACAAACTTTTATTTTGTTTTGTTTTGTTTTTAAATTGCACTCTCTGATTATAAATAGAGGGTATGTGGAAGAGAAAGAGGAGGTTGAACCAAAGAATAAGGAACTTATATTATTGTGGGATCTTTCTTCTCAAATCACAGTCCCATGAGAGTCCGAAATGATTGCACTTTAAGACTCTGGTTTTATAATCGGTATTTTATAGTCAATTTTGAAGGCCAATCAAACATGATCTTTTTATAATTATTTAAAATAAAGTGTTGGTATTTTCCTCTATTGTTTTTGTTTATATTGACACTTGTTGAATGTTGGAATGTGCTTTTGTCATTTTTTTGAAATGATCAAGTGTATGTTGTGTTGAGTTATCTTATTAATGCAAATTTGTTATTTCTTTAATATAAGTGAATCGACATTCATTTCTAATATTCAAAATTATAGTTTATTAATATTTCTCTCATTATCAAGATAAATTTATTTATTTTTCATTTAGATTAATTTCATTATATGTAAATAAACATTAAAAACAAAAAATATATAATCTATTTTTCATAAGTTCTTTAAAGCAAAGCCCAAAAATCTATTTAAGTGGTTGACTGGACCCATATTCTAGTCAGGGTTTTCACTAATTGAAACATATGTAGTGTTTTCTCTAAATTCTACATTTGGGTGATTTCCCCATCCCCTATTATTAAGATTATTCAAGCAAATCCATTCATACACAACAGATTGTATAGTTGTTTATATTTACTTGTAAGTATCTAAGACGATTAGATTGTATTATTTTTCTTTTAATTGGTTTTATGTATATATTTTTGAAGTTAGATTAATATAGGCAATCGGGCCTTTGTTCCGAAGAGTATATAGCCACACCAAATGAGAAGGGATCTAATTAGGACATTGATCGGGCCAATACTCACTCGTTGCAGGAGGAATTTTTCCACCTGTCAACACCTCTCTAAGCTAGAAAGTTGTACCTTTACATTTCTCGCTATGGTTGGCAAAATCATATTCATAAAATGTATTATTCACCCCATGCCATTATATCTCTTTTCAATTCTTACAATTCCTATCAAGATAATCAACATTATTCACTTGATTCAATATATTTCCTTTAGGGTGGGCCTAGTAAAGAAATAAAATGGGCTTTCATTGCTAGGGGAAAAGTTTATCTACTAACATGTGGAGGTGGGTTGGTAATCAAGGAACCATTGATCATGAGCAAAGCTCTAGCAACAAAAACTTGGTGGAGATGGGCTAAAAGCAAATATGACATCCGAAGAAAAATATGGAAAAAAAAATATTCCTACAACATCGTAGAGGAGTATCTCATTCATATGAAAGGCCTTTGGTTAGGGTCTCTCATCTAGATTAATGCTTGGGCCAATCAGGCCTTATTCTAGGCTCATAACTTTTGGGAAATTAGAGATGAACCTTTAGCATTATTCTAGGAGGATATGTGGAAACAATAACCCAAGCTAGACTCCTAGGAACCCTTGTAACAAACCAAAATCAAACTTCAAGCTCAAGATTGGGACTTAGTTAACTAATATTGGAGGGTCTAAGGTGATTTAGGGCCAATATCCAACTTTGCCACCATAATTAACACAGGAGGAAAATACATAATTCAAGAATTTCTTGAGAAGAAGAAGGATAATTGTCTAGCAAGGACATGATATATTATGCTGGGGTTTAGAAGGAGATGACAACTTTAAATTCATATGAATATATGACTTAGAAGCTAAGGATAGAGATTGGGACATAAGAGGTATATGGAATAAAATTTGGAATAAAGAATTTTAGCCCAAGGTATCTACTTTCCTTTGGCTATTAGCTTGAAGGAAACTTCTTACTCGAAAGATGCCCATAAAGAGAGGATTTGAGGGGCCCTCCATCTACTACCTATGCAAGATAAAGAAAGAGAAAATGGAAAACCTATTTAATGGGTGCACAATTTCATTAGAAATTTGGAGTAGAGGGGCTACTATATTCAATTAGTTTGATTGCATTAGAGAGAACATAAATCAAACTTCAAAAAGATAGAGGTATTGAACATGCCATGACCTTATATTAAGCATATCTTATAATGTTTTTCTAGGACTCTTATTATGGATACTCTAGAAAGAATGCAATCATAGAATCTTCAAACAATAGTACATAAAATTTGAGGACGTGTGTCACACCATTCAAACTAGAATTTGAGAATTGGTTAGTTCTTTTTATTGGGCTTAAGAACTAAAGACGTAGAGGGGGAAGAGAAAAAAAATTTAATGAATGAAAATTTGTACAAATACCCTTCTCTCCTATCAAGTACAATCCCTCATTTTGACATCTCCCCTTGATTACATGATCAACACCACCCAAGGAATTTGTTAAACTGAAATTTGATGGAGAAGCCAAATGAAATCATGTCCTAGTAAGGGGGGGAGAGATTTTTTAGGGACAATATAGGTGTTATTATATTCATTTTTCTATTTGACATTTGCACTAGAAATGAAATATAACTTAATGATTTGGTGAATGGACTAGATACGACTCATGTATGTTGAAATATGTAACTAGGTCCGGTCTTCATAATGGCATGTGTAATCGTGATTTCATGTATTTAATGAAAAGAGAAAAATAAATTTAATATTTGTGTTCTTGAGGCATGGGTTTCATGCTCAAGGGAAATTTATTTTTAGGTCAAGCACCGATTGAAGACCCATTTGGGCATGTTACATATTGTAAAGAAAAATTTATTGAGTCAAAATAGAGTCAAAAGACCCTCCAAGACCTTGTCATGGCACAATGATCAAGTCAGCCTGCATGAAGGGACAAGTCAACCTCAAGATAGCAATTCATACCCCTCACAAACCTATAAATAAGAAGGAATTCGACCTCATTTTCACACTCACTCAAGCAAGTTTGATCTCCTCAAGATAGAAGCTGGAAAAGGACGAAGAAGAAGAAGAAGATCAAGATCAAAGTTTTTGGGCTTCTCACTCTCTCTCTTTCGTTAGGGTTTCTACATTTTATGGGTTAGACAAAATTCTGAAGCTACATCAAAGATGTGAAGCTGCAAGGTCGAAGCTATGAAGTTGCACGATCAAAGTTATGAAGATGCAAGGTTGAAACAATGAAGCTGCAAGATCAAAGTTGTGAAGTTTCCTCTAGATCAAAGTTGTGAAGTTGCTAAGTCGAAACTGTTGAAGCTGCATCAAGGTCGAAGTTGTGATGGTGATAGGTCAAATTTGTTGAAGCTACTAGGTCGAAGTTGCAAAAATTGTTTTTGGGGTCGAAGTTGTTGGAAGGTTGAATTTTTTTGTTGGAAGTTGTATAAGGAAATATCATCAAGAAGGAAGGATGACTTGGACTTGGAGGCTCTTGGTCAAATTTCATAGGTCTTGGAATTCATCAATTGAAGCCCTAGAATAAGAGAGGGATTATGGTGGGTTTTTCTCCTCAGTTAGAGAGGTTTTGGCCCTGGTTGATTGCCTATATCTTGTGTCCTATTGTCTCATTGTTATTTATGATTTGGTATTTTTTTTATGATAGAAAACACTAATAATAATAAAGAAAAGAATAATTTAATCAAGTAAAATAAGAATACATCATAAGAAATTATCAAATTAAGAGAAATCACCTACACCCCCCCTAGATTTCTCAGCATGGTATCAAAGCTAAGGTGACTACATCAAGGAAGGGAAACACAAAGAAGGATACTCTAGGGCTGAAGTATAAAGATATCATCTTGGGAACATCAAGAGAATCAATCATCAAGAAGGACTAACCCTATCATCACATTGAAATGGAATAGTTAAGAGCATCAAAAAAGACCTCAAAACCCTAGCTCATCCAATGAAAGGTTCCAAACTTGAAGCATTCTTGGCAAACTCACACATTCTACAATCATTATCACAAGGAAGGAAGAGTGAAGAAATTTTGGGTATGTTTCTCTCGGCTATATTCTCCACTCATGCGAAGTATTAAGACATCCTTCTACAACAGCAAGTATCGAAGTGCAACCACCATCAAGGATCAAGTTTTATGCTAATAATGGTCTCCTTTGCAAGTCGAAATAAAAAGAAAAATATTTCAAGTCAAGCGAAGTAGAAAGGAGGCAAATTTGTCCATCTTCTAGCCACACGTGTGAACTAGGGTTATTGTAAAAAAGGCTAAAATTGTAAAACTGCTACATCAAGCTGAAATTCTGAACAAGGGCCAAAATTTCAGGTTATGAAACAAGTTTAACTAGTGTTGTCTTGAAGGAAGAAAATCATGAAAATGCATTGTCATCATCATCAAGGAATCAACGCGATCTCCCTTTGAGCCAAGGAGCACTTTTGAAGGAAGACATCTTATATTATCTACATCATCATCAAAATCAAGAAGACATCAAGTTGAAGATTTCGTCATCTAGAAGTATCTTCACTTGAAAAGTAAGTATTCTTATATCTATATTTGAATATGTCAAAATGACTTCATATTGCAAGGAGAGAAACAAATTGGTTGGGTTGTCAAACTTTCTTGCATGGAAGAAGAGGATAGATTGTATCCTCATAGAAAATGAAGTCGTTGGTCATGTTAAGGGTTTAATTTTTGAACCGTTGAAAGAAGAAGCTCAAGCTCTACAAGATGAAGATATCAAAATAAGAAGGAATAACTTCATACTTTATGAGGGTGTCGGAAATGAGATACCAACTCCAAGAGTTGGGAGAATTAACGTTTGACAAGGAAATGACTACCATAGTGCTCAATGCACTACCAGAGGAATGGGGCAACTTCACATCAAGAATCTATAGGAAGAAGGAAGCTACTCCATTCAATG
Source organism: Pinus tabuliformis (assembly GCA_031772625.1). Taxonomy (NCBI): domain Eukaryota; kingdom Viridiplantae; phylum Streptophyta; class Pinopsida; order Pinales; family Pinaceae; genus Pinus; species Pinus tabuliformis. The sequence goes on along the minus strand of CM062820.1, from coordinate 563,356,409 downwards.
AACTATGGTCATTGTGAAAAATCAAAGAAACCAAGATGAAGGAAAAAATCGATGTAGGATCAAGAGAGCAAGCTCGAGCATTTGCTGCCATGGCTAGAAGAAAAGGGAAGCTTGGGAAGCTTGGTCCTCAGAAAAAGAAGAAGAACATGTCAAGAAGGACAAAAACAGAAGAGGAAGGGAAGAATCCCATATCACTGAAGAAGTGGAAGAAGTTGAAAATAAGAAATCAAAGAACAAGGAAGTAACAAATCTCTATTATGATTAAGATAGTCTTCCTAACCTAGTTCTTTTCAAGTTTGATGTTGTTAAGTATAAATATCATGGTAGGAATCATTAGATGCACGATAGGATGCATCATGTTAGGAGATGGCATCATAGAAGCATATGATTTAAAGAAAGAGCTTGTGACATCATCTTAAAGAAGAATGAATGATAGCTGAAATAGCAGTCTGTGGTTGTCACCTATACAAGGATGTAGCTCCTGGTAACCTCATTAAAAGCATTAGTACTTACAGGAAAAATAAAGTCATCTAGTATAGATTTCATCATACATCATTAAAAAAGGAGCATTTGCAGGATGAGGATGATCAAAATCCTTCATTGGAATATTCATCAAAAGGTTCACCTACAAGAAGAAGCAAGTGTCTTGTCGATAATTCCACCTTGTATGGGACTCATGGAATGATGGTATGATGTCAAAAGAAGTGAAGTAGGTCAAGATGATTGAAGTTATTTTAATCAAGGAAGCTATTGAAGAAAGTCTAGATGACCAAAAGAAAGAGATGAGGTATATATGCTTGTATTTGATAAAATTGAGTCATGTCATATAGTTACAGATAGCATGGATAAATGCTCCACCTCATGAGCATGATCAAGAGAAAGCGATCTCCTCCTTTGGAAGGATGCATAAAGGCATGGTTCACATATTAACTAGATGAAATCAAAATAATAAGTCCTCATATGGAATATGAGGTGGTTGATAAAAAAGAAGGAATTATGAATGGAAGTTCCTAAGAAGCAATATGTGAAGAAAGTAAGGAGAGATAGTGAAAGATGCAACTACTATCACATAGAAAAGGAAATCAACATCTGATAACTAGAAAATTTGACCATGACATCTCCATGGAAAATGTATGAAGACTCTGAAGAAGTCTGGAAAGGAAGATGACACTTGAAATTTAATATTTTTTGGAGATGTGTCAATATGAATGTAGGATGTTGGTACAACAAGAAAATGTCATGATGTAAGACCACCACAAAGGTAATTTGATGTTCATTGTTTATTTTTGAACAATATCTAGATGGGCTAATGCAGGGCTACCAAAGGAAGAGTTGTAGATGTCATCTATAACTGGTACTCATGTGGTGGGATGATAAGGTCCTAAAGAAAAAAATGATGTGGAGAAGGTAGTTGTATGAAGGAAAACCAGATATGGATTAGTAAATCACTTTTCGATGAAAGAAAGGATGACATGACTGACATGATTCATGAATGAAATTTATGGATGGTCGATTCCCTACAAACAAGTCCCTAAAGATGTAGGATCTATAACAAAGAAGAAATTCATGACATCGAAAGAGGGAATCCTACAAGCAGTTGGTTGTCCCATGATATCCAACTAGAGAGTTGTTGGAATCAAGTACTTGGTTAAGAGGGAGCTTGGGTACATTCCTTTTACAGGAATGGGTGCATTCCTTCATTGGAATGGGTATATCCTCCCTAGTTGAGAGGGAGAAGCAGAGACATCATTCTTTTCTTCACTTGGGAAGAAAGAATGGAGGATCAAGTAAGCATCTTTCATCCGATACTCTTTGAGGATGTGGTAGGGCATATAAGATAAGAGTATTCATAGAGGATCGATATTCTTTGAGGACTGGGAATCCAAGATAAGCATAGTCCTAGTGGAACATACTCTGAGAGAACCTGGGTGGGGTATGTTCCGAGAGAGACAATGATGAGGGTGTCTATAAATCATTGGTCTCACCAACATTGTGGTATGATATTATGGAGAGATAGAGTTTCTAGTCAAGGCCTTGCTATGTGGCAATGTTGGATGATATGATGCTATACAGATGGGTTACTAATCTGAATCTTCTTATGAGAATTATTCAGATTGAGAATGTCCAAGTACCTTGTATGGATTATGAATACCTCCCTAGTTAAGGGAGAGTATTGAAATATGTAACTAGGTTCGGTCTTCATAATGACATATGTAATCATGATTTTATGTATTTTTTTTTCTCGCTAAAATACTAATCTATTATATACAGAACAAAAATACAGTACAGTCACAGAGATGCATCCTCAGAGGCCTGATTTTGGCACTCTGGTCTGTTTGAGATCAAAATGGCTACCTTCGCAGAGGTGCCAATACTAGTTAAGACCTTCCATACCAGGGTTCCTTGTTCTTCAACAAACATTATCCATATCAAACTAGAAAGCCCACGCAGGGGCAGCAAAATACCAACAACATTATCCCACGCAGGGGCTTCAAAAAACTTGACACTAACAAGCATTAAAAACTGATCATATGCACTGAACGCCGAGTCAAAACCTGAGAGTCGCTGAGGCTGGTGAATCTGCGTGGGAGACCAGCTACTCCTCCGGTTCCTCTTCGACGATCGGGAACCATCCGAATCGTCCAATTTCCTCCGCAGAAGGGAAGGGGTCAAGGTTGATGTCGACCTGCTTGGACGAAGATGCCTCCTGAGGCTGAGGAAGGCTGGGGGACTGATCCGCTTCCTTCCCAGGTGAGACCTGGACCATATCTGCTTCCTTCCCAGGCGAGGCCTGGACCAATTCTGGCCTTTCGCCCTGTTGCATCCCTTGGTCGCGGTGCTCAACATTGACGGATTGTGCCTCCTCCAGAAATAGTACTGAGACATGGGCATTGATACGGGGTCTGTCCATCGAGCTATTGAAGGCAAAAATGGCTGAGCCAAATGCTGGCGAAGGAACTAAGTCCGGGTCTGAGCTGTAAGAGTCCATGAATTGCCTGGATTGGATAGGATGAGCTGCAGGAAAGCTATGGCAGCGGCAGCGACAACAGTAGGACTGAGGACCTTCAGCGGGCGTCCGAGAGGAGCCTCCTCGTGTAGTGCCTCGTCGGCTGAGCATTCGCTCTCGAGGCCGGACCATTGTTTCCGGAGCACTGAGGCTAAAGAGTAGAACGGGGTGGGGAGGCGGAAATGGCAGAGAGGCGAGCGGGTGGCTAGAAATGAAACAGAGGCGAAATACACACAGAGGCCTTTCAGTCCCAAAATTACATATGGTAAACAATGGAGCAGTGGATAATGTCTCCTGGAGGGCCGGAGACCATGCAAACACCTGAGCGAAGAATGCCGAACGCCAAGCATGAAGCAGCTTTTGCTGACCCCCCTCATCGCCTTTTCTAAACCCTGCAACCAAATCTCGATCCTCGAACGCCATAACTGCTCTCTGCTATCGGACCAGCAGCTTGAATGCGGTAATGAATGCCAACCTGCGGTGAGCCTAGCCATATATCCCATGGCGGCGAACTGACAGAGAAGAATGTCCTTACACCTGAGGCAGCACATGCCTGGCATGTGTCTCCTCGTTTTCTGCTGTCGTATCACCCGCATCCGGGGATCATGATTTTATGTATTTAATGAAAAGAGAAAAATAAATTTATTATTTGTGTTCTTGAGGCATGGGTTTCATGCTCAAGGGAAATTTATTTTTAGGCTAAGCACCCATTGAGAGCTTCTAGGTTTGTCATAAATTCAATTGATTCATTGTTATGTATTGAAGACCCATTTGGTCATGTTACATATTGTAAAGAAAAAATTATTGAGTCAAAATAGAGTCAAAAGACCCTTCAAGACCTCATCATGGCACAAAGATCAAGTTGGCCTACATGAAGGGACAAGACAACCTCAATATAACAATTTGTACCCCTTACAAGCCTATAAATAAGAAGGAATTTGACCTCATTTGCACACTCACTCAAGCAAGTTCACTCTCCTTAATATAGAAGCTAGAAAAGGAAGAAGAAGAAGAAGAATATCAAGATCAAAGTTTTTGGGCCTCTCTCTCTCTCTCTCTCATTAGGGTTTCTACAGTTTATGGGTTAGATGAAATTTCGAAGTTGTGAAGCAGCAAGATCGAAGTTATGAAGCTGCAAGATCGAAAATGTGAAGTTGCAATATGAAAGCTATGAAGTCACCTCTAGATCGAAGTTGTGAAGCTGCTAGGTCGAAACTATTGAAGCTGCATTAAGGTTGAAGTTGTGAAGTTGTTAGGTAGAAGTTGCTAAAGCTGCTAGGTCAAAGTTGCAGAAATTGTTGCCGGGGTTGAAGTTGTTGGAAGGTTGAAGTTTGTTGTTGGAAGATGTGTAAGGAAATCTCATCAAGAAGGAAGGATGACTTGGACTCAGAGGGTCTTGGTAAAGGGTCATAGGTCTTTGAATTCATCAATTGAAGCTCTATAAGAAGAGAAGGATTCTGGTGGGTTTTTCCTCTCAATTGGAGAGGTTTTTCCCAGGCTGATCACCTATACCTTGTGTCCTATTGTCTCATTATTATTTAGGATTTGGTAATTGTTTGATGATAGAGAACACTAATAATAATAAAGGAAATAATAAGTTAATCAAGTGAAGTAAAAATACATCACAAGCAATTATCAAAGTAAGAGAAATCACCTACACTTGTTTCCCCCTATATTTCTCAACAATGTATGTGGACACATCAACCTAATTGTGGAGGGTGTCAATGATAATAATGCATGCATTGTCCAAAACACTAAGGGAAATCAATCTAGAAAAGATATCATAGAACTAAAGGCTCTAAACCAAATTTATGAAAATAAAATGATCCAGGTGGATATTGGTGGCCACCTGCCAAGTCCACCTGGACCCCCACCATTGTTTCTCTCAGCACTTTCAGTTTCCTTAATTGTAGCATAGCTTACTATTTTTAGCAGTTTTTCGGGTCCTGAACTTTTGGAGCCGTTTTGAGGCCCTAAACGACGTTTTTTGGGAAATCTGGGGGCAACATGGGTCCATGGACCGATGTTTCCCTTCCCAAAGTGGTAGTGCTCGGATAGATCTTTCTAACGAGCTATTGTACGCGTCAAACGGAGATCGTATGTCAAAGTTACGACCCCGGGAAGTTGATGTACCAATTTACCCAAACGGGGCCCACAGTTTGGCGTTTCATCTCCTAGGGTTAAGTTTTGGAATGTGAAGGGTTTTCCATTGTTTCTCAACAATAAATAGGCCTTCGAGCCTCATTGTAACACAGTTCAGAGGCATGTAGCCACCACATCTCTTCTCAGAGATAAGCTACCATCGCCCTAGCTGGTTTATTTCCATTTCTGGTTGTAAGCATATTTCAGTATTTTCCATTAATAAAATGAAGTATTAGTTCCGCTGCATCTTTGTGTATATGGTTATCTCTGTAATTTGTTGCATTCCTGTTTAAATTTGGATCAGTGGTATTAGAGCGGTCTGCTTTTTCTCTGTTTTTCTTTGCATGTCCCCAACAAGGTCGGGATATAAGGAGTTAGGGCTTGAACTGGTTGAACCTTTGCAAGACCAGCCTCGCAAATCCCGACGGCCTCCCATGGTGGATGAGAAGAAAGACGAGGGGGTAGGATATCCCATCAAAATCTTGCTCAAAGAAGCCCTCGAGCGACAACAGAACGCGATGATGGACAGCTTTTCCCAGATCCTTCAGCGGCTACCCAGAAGCGACGCATCGGCTTCCAGCAACTACTCTGGAAATGCCATGCCCTTTAAGGTACAAGTTAATTTTGAAATCCCCATATTCGAGGGTCAGATAGATGCAGATGTCGTAGATAAATGGTTAAATCTGCTAGAGGGTTATTTTTCTGTTCATGAATTTTTGAGTTGGGAAAAGATTGTTTTCGCTCTTCTCAAAGCAGCCCCCCACGTCAAGGACTGGTGGGAAACCTACTGCGAGCAGAAAGATGAAAGTACTGGCTCACTATTTTCAGCCGCACCCAAGGACTGGTGGGAAACCTACTGCGAGCAGAAAGATGAAAGTACTGGCTCACTATTTTCAGCCGCACCCACCTGGAATTCATTCTGAGATGCCATCAAGGAGCAGTACTACCCTGTCGGAAGCTATGAGGATGAATACATAAAGTGGACCACGCTGCGGCAGGGAAGGGACCAAGATGTGCCGAAGTTCACCAATCTTTTCCATACCCTTTGCACAAAGTTGGGTATCAAGGATTCGGAGCAACATTTGATACTCAAATACCGTGGCTGCCTACACAAGTACATCCAGGAAGAAATACAATTCCTGAACATCTCCTCGCTCGGTGCAGCATACCGATATGTTGTCAAGGTTGAGCAGAAGTTTAAACAAAAGAAGCGAGACTTTGGATCTGCGAATCCAAAGCAGGGGAAAGGTGCCCCTGAACCACAGAACAAAGGACAAAGCCAAGGCGGGACAGCCCAAGACAACCCGCCGAAGCTGCAAGCAAAGAACAACGCCACGAAGCCGAAAAAGGACACTGGAAAATGGTGTGAGTTCCATAAGAGCTCCACTCACAACACAAGTGGGTGTCGGGCCAAGCAATCACTGGTGGCTGAGCTAAAGGTTTCAGAATCGGATGCATGTTCCGACTCTGAGTCAGAACCCGATAAGGGGAATGAAAAAGGGAAGTAGATCATTGATGCGGATCCCAACGCCACTGTTGCTACCGCCAAGATCCAGAAAAATGAACCTGAAGATCCAGAGGAGGAGGAGCGTCTCTTCCACTCCCAGATGTGGGTAAAGAGCTCCCCGATACAGTTCATTGTTGATAGCGGGAGTCAAAAGAACCTCATTTCGGCAGAGGTCGTGAAGCATTTGGGCTTACCGACCACAGCACATCCACAACCATACACCATTGGGTGGCTTCACCAAGGACGAGATCTTCGCATGATCCAGCAGTGTCGCCTTCCATACAACATCAAGCCCTTCACTGATGAGGTATTGTGTGACATTGCTCCCCTTGAAGTTTGTGATGTATTATTAGGACAACCATACTTGTGGAAGCGACATGCTGTGTATGAATCAAGGCCCCGTGCTGTTATTATTACATTGGGAAATAAGTTGTACAGGATACCAGAGGTAGCACCACCTACCACCATCTCTTTGATTACTGCAAAACAATGCAGTAAGATCATTTCCAAAACCAGGAAATTTGTTTTCCTGATGATACGCCCTCAAGGAAAGAAGAAGACGGTGGCCGCGGCCTCCAGACAGGGTCCCTCTGCACGACAACTACAGATGGAAAAGGTTGTGGAGGAGTACGAGGACATCTTCACCTCCCTTGCAAGGGTTCCTCTACACTGTCAGGTCAAGCACTCCATCGATCTGACCCCAGGTGCGCCGCTACCCAATGGACCAATTATCGGCGCTCCGTTCTGGAGAACAATGAAATCAAGAGGCAGATTCAGGAGCTCCTGTAGAAAGGTCACATCCGTCCAAGTTCATCACCTTGTGGGAGTTCGATCGTGTTGGTACAGAAGAAGGATGGGACGTGGAGACTCTGTATTGACTATCGGGCACTGAACAAGATCACTGTCCGTAATAGGTACCTGATCCTACGGATTGATGACCTCCTGGACCAACTAAAGGGGGCGAAATATTTCAACAAGATCGATCTGAAGTCAGGATATCACCAGGTACCAACCGAACCCTTTGATGTGTGGAAGACTGCCTTCAAATCTAAGGAGGGCCTTTTCGAATGGTTGGTTATGCCTTTCGGATTGACGAATGCTCCTGCAACCTTCATGAGGCTAATGGATGACATCTTGCGGCCATTCACCAACTCCTTTGTAGTAGTATACTTGGATGACATTCTGATCTTCAGCCAGAGTTGGGAAGAGCACCTCCACCACATCCGACAGGTTCTCCAAACACTGCGGCAACACAAGCTATGTGCCAATTTGGAGAAATTCACTTTTGGCATGACCCAAGTTCAGTATCTGGGATAAATCATTGATGAACAGGGGGTGCATGTCGATCCAGCCAAGATCCAAGTCATTCGGGATTGGCCATCTCCAACCACTGCGGCAACACAAGCTATGTGCCAATTTCGAGAAATTCACTTTTGGCATGACCCAAGTTCAGTATCTGGGATAAATCATTGATGAACAGGGGGTGCATGTCGATCCAGCCAAGATCCAAGTCATTCGGGATTGGCCATCTCCAACCACTCTAACAGAGCTCCGCAGCTTTCTAGGTCTTGCCAACTTCTACCGCAGGTTCGTGTTGGGGTTTTCTCATATTACTTGGCCCTTGAGTCAAGTCACCAAGGGAGGGTCAAAAGCAAAATTCTTTTGGTCTGAATCTCAACAGAAGGCATTCATGGAGTTGAAGGATCGCCTCTGCACAGCACCAATGCTCGCATTACCCGATTTACAACAACCATTTGAGGTTGAGACAGATGCCTCTGACTATGCTATTGGGGCAGTCCTTACTCAACATGGACATCCAGTGGCATATCACAGTGAAACACTTTCAGACACAGTTCGGAAGTACCCCACTTATGTTAAAGAGATGTATTCCATTGTATAGGCTTGCCGAAAATAGAAGCATTACATTTTGGGGAAGGAAACGGTCATCCACACAGACCACCGACCCCTGCAGTTCATACAGACCCAAGGGAAATTGCAGAATGATCGCCATCAGAAGTGGTCTACATACCTGCAACAGTTCCACTTGAATATCAAGTATAAGAAGGGCAGCACCAATAATGTTGCAGATTGCCTCAATCGACCACCGATCATGGCATTAACCACCGTGCTCAACTCTTGTGGGCACGAGACTTCTGATTGGCCACTTCTCTACAAAAGCGACCCAAAATTCGGCCACACATACCAGACACTCTTGGAGGGTCGGAATGTTCCAGATTTTCACCTCCAAGATGCCCTGTTATGCCACCTGGGTCACCTTTGTGTTCCGTCAAGCAAGCGTGCCAAGATGATTTGGGAAGCACACTACAATCGGGTTGTTGGGCATTTCGGGGTCAAGAAAACAGTGGCAGTACTGCAAAATTATTTCTATTGGTCGAATCTTCGACAGGATGTTGGGAAGTACATCAGATCATGTACTGCATGTGTCATTGCCAAATCGACCATTAAGAAGCACAGCCTCTATACCCCGTTGCCTACCCCTAGTCGACCTTGGGAATCCATCTCCATGGATTACATGTCAGGCCTTCCTTCCACTAAGCATGGAAATGACTGTGTTTTTGTGGTTGTCGACAGGTTCTCGAAGATGGCCATTATGGCGGCCTGCAAGAAGAATATCACAGCAGAAGCCACTGCTAAACTCTTCTTTGAACGAGTGTGGGTGCACTTTGGGATCCCACAGTCTATCATCTCAGATCGAGACAGTCGATTTCTCAGCACATTTTGGTCCAATCTCTGGTCAATGCTGGACACCAAACTCACGAAGTCCACAGCCTTCCATCCTCAAACTGATGGCCAGACAGAGGTTGTCAATAGGATGATTGTGCACATTCTGCGCATGTATAACTCAAAGCATCCACGCACATGGGACGAGAGCCTCCCCTATGTTCAACACAGCTACAACCGAGCTCTTCACAGCTCCACTGGCCATAGCCCTTTTCAGGTGGGTTTGGGATTCCAGCCACTATGCCCCATTGATGTGGCCATGCCACTTGCAGCTACTCACATAAATTCAGCGCATGTCCAGTCCGAAACAGATAAGGCCACCAGCTTCATTGAGCGCATCCAACATATTCGCCAGCAGGTCCATGACATTCTTGAGAAATCAAATGCTAAGTACAAGCAGCGACATGATCAACATCGGGTGCCACACAAGTTTCAGGTGGGCGACAAAGTCTGGTTGCATTTGCAAAAGGAACACCTTACTGGAGCCTATCGGAAATTGAGACCACTCCGATATGGTCCTTACACCATTACTAAGGTTATGGGAGACAATGCATTTGAGCTCAGCATTCCCCCATTCCTTGGCCTGCACCCAGTGTTCAATGTGGACCGCCTTCGGCCATACTTTCCACCATTGCTAGACACATCCGACATTGCAGAACAGCTCAAACCCACAGAATTAAATCCAGATTGCATGGAACAAGCTGCAATTGATCGGATCATGGACACACAGATCAAGAACACTCGCCAACAGAATATCCAATTGTATCGAGTTGTCAAAGCAGGCCAACTCCTTCAGCAGGGCAAGTGGCTCACCAGGGAACAAGTTCAGCAAAAGTTTCCTCATCTCATGGAGGAACTCAACGCAATGGGGACCATTGCTTCCTAAGGGGGGAGGAATGATCCAGGTGGATATTGGTGGCCACCTGACCATTGCTTCCTAAGGGGGGAGGAATGATCCAGGTGAATATTGGTGGCCACCTGCCAAGTCCACCTGGACCCCCACCATTGTTTCTCTCAGCATTTTCAGTTTCCTTAATTGTAGCACAACTTACTATTTTTAGCAGTTTTTCAGGTCCTGAACTTCTGGAGCCGTTTTGAGGCCCTAAACGACGTTTTTTGGGAAATCTGGGGCAACATGGGTCCATGGACCGATGTTGCCCTTCCCAAAGTGGTAGTGCTCGGATGGATCTTTCTAACGAGCTATTGTACGCGTCAAACGGAGATCGTATGTCAAATTTACGACCCCGGGAAGTTGATGTACCAATTTACCAAACGGGGCCCACAGTTTGGCGTTTCATCTCCTAGGGTTAGGTTTTGGAATGTGAAGGGTTTTCCATTGTTTCTCAACAATAAATAGGCCTTCGAGCCTCATTGTAACACAGTTCAGAGGCATGTAGCCACCACATCTCTTCTCAGAGATAAGCTACCATCGCCCTAGCTGGTTTATTTCCATTTCTGGTTGTAAGCATATTTCAGTATTTTCCATTAATGAAATGAAGTATTAGTTCCGCTGCATCTTTGTGTATATGGTTATCTCTGTAATTTGTTGCGTTCCTGTTTAAATTTGGATCATAAAAAAACCTAACTCAAGTCATTCTTAATATTAGTCCAACTGCATGCACAAAAAGGCCAATGGATTTTCAAATTGAATAACAAATAGAGGAGTCACCTTGGATAGTTGAGATGTTATGTTTCCATGGGAGCCATTGGAGCCTAACCAACTTAGATATGTATGCTTCATAATTAATAAGAACAACAACATGTCCTCAGTTAACTTAATGTTCCTTGTTTACTTGGTTTTGGTTATGTGAGGAGTGCTACATCAAACCTCATCAGCCTTCAAATATGAATTTTTTCTATTATAGTTCATAGGATAAACACTTTCTTAGATGATTTTTGGAAGTAGAGCATAGGTTGTGTTGATGTAAAGACTATGCTAATCAACATTAATTGTGGACCTATTTTCCAAATGATAGACCACAATCGATGTTGTTTGCAATATTTTGTGTGCTATATTAATATAAACATAACAAATTTTTAAAAAAGGGGCTAGAAAAATTAAGATATCAATTATAAGCATTACAATTTCTATCAATAGCCGAGGAGCTTAAAATTGTTACATAACTCAAATTCAAAGAAGACTAATAAAGTAGACCAAGGGAAGATAACATCCAAAAATTAGATAGGTTTTATATGTATTTTGTAAATCTCAAAGTCAAAAAAATTAAACTTAAAATATATTTCAATGCATGGCTTATGTGGGCATGCATCCCAAGTCACTTGGTTTATGCTTGTGTTGGAGTTCGGTGACTTTAAAGTTTGATGAAAATTCGACAATTAAAATCTTGAAAATAAAATTTTGTATTAAGCTCGACACATTAATATGATGATGATTGTGGTGGTGGTTAACATCCACAAAGACAAATATGATCTATCAGACCTAAAGAAGGTAAGTGATCAACTGAGACTCTTTAATATGTTATTTCTATGATAAAAAGGAAGCAAGAGAAGCATTCCAAGGTTACTGTAGTTTTCCTGACTTAACAAGTCATGAAGGTTGGTAGTGTGAAAAATGTTTTGAAAAGGAAAGCAGATGGAGTAGGGGTTGGGCACTCTAAGATAGAGTGTTTTTCGTCTTCAACTTTCTTAGTATCGCAAAGGGGGAAGATTATTTCATCCCAAGGTGTTTTGGGAATATACCAATGATCAATTTCACTCCTAAGCTCATGAGAATTAGTTCTTATCTTTGCAATGTTAATTTTCTTCTTATCACTAGTCAAGATAGAAAGATAATTTTGATTATCAAGAGTGGGGTTGATCACCTCCTTGTAATATCTTAGCTTCATTTTTCCCTCTAACTCCTTATCATCCCACAACTTATCCTTAAATTTGGAAGTAATATTGTTTTTAATATCATACTTATTCTTCAAGGTGATCTCCTCCTTTACCCCCCAATGGTCAAGCTAGGACTCAACATCCTTATGTCAACCACGCTTGAGTCAGAGGTGGGGGTTTTGACTAGAGTTAGAAGCAATTTTGGGGAACCACTTGACTTCCATATTGCACAACTTCTTCTTATACATTAGATACCTAAGCATAGTCATGCTTTCAACGGGGGAGAGACTAGCTTCAATCAAGAGAATAGGGTGGGGAATATTTCCCTTAATCTTGAGGTTGTATATTATGAATTTCTTTTGGATCATCTCAATCTTTCTCCACAATTCTCTAGATGTACAGTAGCCCCAAACCTCACACCCATATAAAATAACAATAAAATTTGAAGATTAAAATATTTTTTAATACATATATATATATGTGTGTGTGTATGTGTGTTTATTTATATATTCAACTTTTATATATTATTGAAATACTACACTTCTGTTATAACTATTTATCAACCTAGATCCATCTTAACTGTGAATCTACCAAGCTTCGTCAAGAGAGATCAAATATCTTGATATGCAAACTACTTTTAGAATGAAAAGAGATATGATCCTCTTAATACTTGGTAGATATGAAGCTAAGATAAATCTAGACTAATTTAATTATTAATCATATCACAATTATTAATATTATTATTAATTTTATATTTTTATTTTAGTTTAGTTTTATGTAATTTTAGTAAGTTAAAATGTTTTATTGATAATTATAATTATTGATTATTTCATTTTATGTTACTTTTTTTTACCAAATCAAAATGTTAAATATTACTTCATCTC